>CM052894.1:43006507-43265201 GCA_028534135.1 Potos flavus | reverse complement strand
AATGTACAAGACTACACCAGATGTCATATTTGTATTTGGATTCAGAACCCATTTTGGTGGTGGCAAGACAACTGGCTTTGGCATGATTTATGATTCCTTGGATTATGCAAAGAAAAATGAACCCAAACATAGACTCGCAAGAGTAGGTGTTCTCATTTGTTCAATAGTTGCTGAGGACTGAGTTTTTTTTTTTCCTTTGACAGAGAGAGACTGTGAAAGAGGGAACACAAGCAGGGGGAGTAGGAGAGGGAGAAGCAGGCTTCTTGCAGAGCAGGGAGCCCGACTCGGGGCTCGATCCCAGGACCCTGAGATCATGACCTGAGCCGAAGGCAGACGCTTAACGACTAAGCCACTCAGGCGCCCCAAGACTGAATTTTTCAACAGCATTGTGTTGTGGGTGCAGTGGAATGAGCAAGAGCAAGCAGTCTGTGGAGGGACAACCCTCAGACCTAAGGAACTAAAGGGGTTAAGAAAGAAGGTTCTTTGATAAATGTACAGATACAGTACAGGGCTTCAGTAATGGCGTCTGCAGCTTTTGAGGAGGTGGCATTTGAGCTGGGTCTAGAAGGGCAAGTAATGTAGTACTTGTTGATAGGAGCTGGAAATAGGGGGATGGGTTTGGAAGGGTTGGCACCAAATTGAGATCCTTAAATCTAAAAGTCAGTTTGGACTTCACCCTCATAGGTAGCCAGGAATCATGAAAAGGCTTTTGATCATTTCCTTAGTGACAAGCACTACAGTGAACTACAGCAACGAGCTGAGCAAGCTTTAGATTCTAGATCATAAGCTGCAGATTGTTATTTTTGAAGTACTACTTATGTTTTTCTCTCTTTATTCACTGCCATCAGATAAGTCTTCCAATAGAACAGCTGAGGGAAATCATGATGGTGTGATAAATAGATGCTGTACTCTAGTTGGGTGGTTTGGGAGGCCTTGCTGAGGAGGTGACCTTTAAGCTGAGATCTGTGTGAAGATTCGAAAGCAGTCTGGGCAGCAGGAATAGCATGTGCAAAAATGGGCAGAGTGAAGATGAGTAGATTGGAGTTTTGAGAGCACATCTGATTACTGTGCCACTGATTTGTACATATTGTGTCTCAATTGGGTTACCTTTTCTGTTTTAGCGCAAACAAGTATTGTTAAATGTACTTGAAACACTTGATTTGGCAAGGTGCATTTCTTGAGCTGCCTGATTTGCTTATGGTCCCTGCCAGATTAGTTAAGGCTCAGTTGATGTTTGCAAGTCACTTATAAGGTACTCCTTTTTTCCTTTAGCATGGTCTGTATGAGAAGAAAAAGACGTCAAGAAAACAGCGAAAAGAACGCAAGAACAGAATGAAGAAAGTCAGGGGGACTGCAAAAGCCAATGTTGGTGCTGGCAAAAAGGTATTGCTCATCAAGGAGAATACAGAAATGTCAGTTGCAGGTCTTTAGTTTCTAGAAAAGGAGGGATTTGTTTCCTTAATAACCTTTTTTTAATGTTTTTTCTTTTCCCACTTCTTCTGGATTACAGAAGGTAACGTGTTTTGAGACGCTACATGATGTAGTATCTTAACAACTCACTAGAGTAGCTTTGCCCACCCTTTGTCAGCTCACAGATCAGCACAACACAGGGGCCACATCGGTTCAGTGATCCTAGTATGCACCTTGCAAGTCCTGTCAGGAAAAAGTTTCCATTTTACTGCTATTGGTTTGGACTGTTAAAGGGAAAGATTAAACTTACTTGCTTAAAACGGATAACTGGTTTAAGAAGCAGTTGAATCAATGTGGCCCATGTTTTCCTGGCATGCTGGAGAGGCAGCCGAGATCTCACTTGCTTTCCTCTCCAGTTAGCCAAGACTTAAGTGATTTTAATGATAAGCAGCTTTTTACCAGCTTTGCTAGCTAACTGTAAATAATAGTTGAATGGAATTAAGGTGTTGGGTTGTTAAATTAACAAATAATCAAGTGTTCTGTGAACTTTTTTTTTTTTTTTTTGCCTTTTCCCTCTACTTTCTTGGATTTCTTATTCATCAGAAATGAAGTGTCTAGCAGGTACTGAGATTGTGAGCACGGTGTGGGGATGCATCACCTTCACTGAGTTTGCTTTGATGCTTTGCATGTTGGCTTTTGGACAACAAGAGTTTTATGTAGTATGATCTCTTATAATTTAACTGCTTTGTTTTAAAATGGTGTATTATGAGGAAGAGAGAGAACCTTTTAATCACGTTTATTTTGGAAACTCAAAAATGCATGTTATGTTGCGAAGTGACCTGATGGAGGAAGGTGGGTACTCTACTGAGTAGGCATCTTTTAACTTGTACTTGGGAAATGCTGTGTCCCAGAGTTATATACCCAGGAAACGGCTTTAGTTAACACAGGGCCTCGGAAGGGGCTTCTCATTTTGTCATTAACAGTCTTTCCCTTGGGGACCCTGGGGAGCGGTCGATTTCTTTGGCATCTCTGGTAATAAACTGGTCTAGGAAATCTGGCAAAAGTCTCTCTCCAGGAACTGTTCACTTATATCTGCCTTTTACTGTTACACTGCTTTTTATTGATCTCTAATTTTTCATCTGATGTCCATTTTTCTTTTAATTGAAAAAATTCCAAGGTAATTGTATATTCACACCAAAGTCTCTGATGTGCTTTTTCTGTAAGTTTTTAGTCAAAATGGTCCACTACCCCACTACATTTTTGCACATTTGAGCAGCCTAAATCAGCATGTAAAGTGGGCTTGAGGGTTTGGGGGTAGTAGGGTTTTGAAACACTGGTAGTCCTGCCCCTGTGTGTTTCCTCTAACAATGACTCCCTGCCCGGCAGTAAATCTGGTATGCCTGCCCAGGCCTCTAATCACATTGTCTTTCCAGCCATGGAGTTCTAGTAATGGATGAACTGCCAGAGGAACTACTTCCTGCTTAGAACTGCTCCCTGTTTGTGAGGCTTATACTTATCATAGGTTGCTGAGGTTGCAAAAAAGTCAGTCAGTGGACTGATCTAGAACCCAAGGACGTTTAACCCGTTCTCTTCTTCATTCAGCCTTTGGGCCCCATGTGTTTGTGCTTGTTACGCTGGTGACGTGTGGAGGGGCTCCCTGTGGAGACCTGAACCATCTCTATTCCTGCTTCAGATTGCACTTGTGCATTTCATTAGCATAACTCTGGAAAACTGGCTGGGAAATGAATGCGTAAATGAGCACATGTATTCTTCACTCAAAATAGCCAGGCTTACTAATGTTACTTTTAACTGTTCTTGTTTCGATGTTGGAATTGGTATTTGCTCTTACTTTTTGGGTACAATAGAGTTGTTTGAAATTAAGGAATAATCTGTTTGAAGAGCGTTTGTAGCATTTTCATTTCAGCCCAGTTCTGCGTTTTTAATAACTAATTTGCACTACTTTTGGTGGCTGTGAACAGTAGTAGCTTTTAAAGTATTGAGCTGAGACAGGTTTTAAAAGACTTGGCTTGATCATTTAGAACTCTCTTTTTGAGGTTAGACTCTAGTGTGGGATGATTCCTGGGTCTTTTGATGGTGCTTGTGTGCCCAACATGATGTTGCTAAGCAGAGCAGGAGGGCTGAGGGTCAGGTATGTGTACTTCATGTATACATAGGCAGTGGCAGCCTGGATTGGCACTGCTGTTGGCATGATGATTTCTTCATTGTGAAACCATTATGCTACTTTGTTTACATGAGAACCATAGTAATCACATGAGGTATTCTCCAAATTGGGAGGAATAAAAACGAGTGTGTCTAAGGAGCGCTCTGTAAACAATTAAAAAGAAAACAGTTATTTTTAAGGTATTTGATTGCATGCATGTAAATGCAGATTATTTTGGAGTTTGAAAAGGGACTATTAACGAAATGTTTCTTTTCCTTCCCTCCTTTCTCCCTTCCCTGCCACTGATTCAGTGAGCTGGAGATTGGACAACAGGTATAATTCAAGCTTTTCATGTGGATCATTAGGCTTTACTGATAACAGTAATTCGAAAGTCTAGAGCATGAGAAATTGTTTTGTTTTTGTGTTTGTTTTTGCATGTGAAATAGTTTTAGAAGTTGATTCACAAATGCTTTCAAGAATCGTGGCTTTTTAAATACTGGTAGTGACATGGTTTTGTTTTTAAAACTTAGTAATATTTAATTCCTTGTTTCATTTCTAATGTGAATGTTTGCAAGCTTTATTTCTTGATGCTCTCATTGTGTTATCTCACACTTAACCTTTTAGGTCACTAATACTTGTTTTGCATGAGTGTCATTAATTTTGGAGTTTGCTGAAGATTTTGAACTTAAAAGAGTTTTAATGGCGGTTAACTAACTAAATTTTTCCTTTTCTTTGTTTCACAGAAGGAGTAAAGATGCTGCAGTGGCTTTATCTGTGGTGATTGTGCAAATTTTTCATGAGGATTAATAAACTAAGAATGTTAATGTGTCTGGTTGTTTGAAATGTATTTGAAGTTTACTGGGAGCGTTAAGAAATTACTGTGCTGTTAGAGCAGATTTAGATTGCTGCCCAAGTTCACATGTTCCAGTACGCTTTTAGTGAAAACTTGGAATGATTGTTGTTCCTTTGAGTAGCACAAATAATGTGGGTGTAGGGTGTCAGCAACATGATAGCCTATAGGGCCAGTCTTGTGTGCTCATTGTTAAAACTTGCCATCAGTCTAGTAGGTCATTATCTGAAAGACACACTTAAGATCTGAATTAATTCCTTTTGGTCTTCCTAGAAACTGACATCGTTCTTATTACTGAAAAATTATTTGCTGACCTCAATAGAAAATTATTAGTTTACATTTTTTCATTTATCATGAAGTAAATAAGATCTGCCAAAATCATCTGTGCATTGTAGGTTTGTGTTTATGGGCTAACCGAATGGTGTATTATGAGTGGGGAATTTGGAAGAGGTTAATATAATGAATATTTGGATGTAGTGTGTAATTGCTTGGTAAATCTGTATGTGCTTTTGGTGAAACATGGAGGGTTATGTAGTATTACTTTTTCTTTGTAAAAAGTAAAAAGATACCAAAGTATCTAACCTTTGATACCAAAGTATCTAACAGGTGATGTGGAGTGGGAGATTCTTCAGCTAGCACTGCAGAATGCCAATTCTGAGTTTGGTTTTTTCAGGCATCAGGGTTGAGGACCTGAGCTGTGGGTTATTGGTCAATTGTGTGGCTTTGAGGTTTTTTTTTCCTAAAGATTTTATTTATTTGGGGGAGACAGAACAGCAGGGTGACCAGCAGAGGGGAATGAGAAGCAGACTCCACGGAGCAGGGAGCCCGATGCACGGTTTGATCCCAGAACCCAGGGATCATGACCGGAGCCAAAGCAGACGCTTAACCAACTGAGCCACCCAAGGCACCCTGGCTTTGAGAGAATTGAGGAGCACTTGTTTTAGGGTTACTGTGAGGGTTGGGTGCCTTTTGATGAGAAGGTAGAAAGTGAGGAATTGGAGAGCTTGAGTGTTTGGGAATGGGGTGAAGAGGCATTAATGGCTTAAGGGTTTTGGATTCCATTTTCCTCTGAAATTGGTGTAAGATTAGTTTGTACCTTACATGGGTTCACCTGGGAATCAAGCTTATAAATACGATTAGGAACTATGTAAGTAGATGAAAAGCTCAGGAAAGGAGTGAAAGACCTGCTCGCTTGGGTAGATGGAGCAAGAATCGTGATAGCAGGAGGCATGAGAGGGTGCTGGAAGGAATGGTTGCGTGTTTTGGAGAACATGGTGAAAGGCCTTTACTGAAGAAGGATGTCCAGGCCAGAGAGCAGGGATGTAAGGGTTGGACCTGCTGGCTGAGGCCTGCTGATGGTGGGTGTAGTTGTTTCACTTCGAGCTAAGCTCAGGCTGTCCTTTTGGGTTTGTGGAACCCATGCCCCTATGGTTTCCCTTGCTAGGGCCAGGACATAAGCCTGGCTGTACTGGCAGGAGAGTGTGGAGGAGTGGGGGATTCAGGACTGCTAGTGTCCGTTTTCACCAAAGTATCTAACAGGTGATGTGGAGTGGGAGATTCTTCAGCTAGCACTGCAGAAGCCATTCGTGCCTGGTGACAAACGTTGCAGGAGAAGATGAGGTTCCTGTGGCAGCGAGGTCGAGGGAGCAGAGGACTGTTGAGCAGCGTGCAGGGGCAAGGAGCTGAAGAGAAGGCGGAGCTGGGAGAGGTGACACTTGGGCTGGCCCAGGGTAGGGCACTAGGTGAATTGGAACTGGGGGAGGGGTTGGAAAGTTGAGCAGAGCTAATAGAAGCAAAATTGAGAGTAGGAGGTAGCTTTGAGAGTGGGGTACTAGAGACTGATGAGAAGATAGAGGACACAGCTGTGGCCACCCTGAGCGGAGGCGAAGGTTGATAGCAGTCACAAGATGAAGCTTTTCTGTTGGGATGTACTCAGGGAGGGCAGAGTTGGCAGTCATTCAGCCAGTGTAGCCTCTTTGGCTGAGCTTGGTTTTCCAGGGGAGCTGGCTAGGCTGGGCTGTTGCAGAAGTCACTAACTGGTAGCTTGTCTGTAAGCTCTGTCGCACAGGCACAACATTTTGAAACTGGATGAATTGTACATAAAGATTGAGATTTCCAGCCTCTTGAAATACCAGGTACCAGCAGCACCTCATCTTGCATGATGATAGTTGGCAAGGTTAAATGCTTGGGTGCCTGCCTTAGGATAGGTGTTGTGTAATCCACCATGGCCTCCACGGCCTCGGCTCCTACAGCTAGCTTGCACCCTCTACCTGCACTCCGGTTTTGTGTCCCTTCTGCAGGATTCTTCCATTTAGTCCAGCTGGGTGTCAGCATGTCACTTGGTCAACTGATTGGAGTAGCTTTTTTTCTTTTTTAAGATTTATTTATTTGACAGAAAACAAGCAGGGAGAGCAGCAGGGAGAGGGGGACACAGTCTCCCTGCTGAGCAAGGAACTGGTTGTGGGACTCCCATTGAAGGATCCCAAGATCATGACCTGAGCCAAAGGCAAATGCCCAACTGACTGAGCCACCCAGGTGCCCCTGGGTTAGCTTTTCTTTAAGATTTACTTATTTTAGCACGTGGGTACGAGCACACGCGCGAGGGGGAGGTCTCTGGAGGGGCAGAGGGAGGAGGAGAGAGAATCTCAAGCTGACTCCCTCCTGAGCAGAGAGCCCAAGACCCTGAGATCAGCTAGCAGACCCTGAGTTGGATGCCCAACCAACTGAGCCACCCAGGCGCCCATGGATTAACTTTTCTTTAAATTGGGGTACCCAAGGGTACCTGCTCTGTTGACTGAAGAGGCTATTTTGAGGCCCAGATGATGGGGGACCTGTGAGAACAGTTTGGAAACTGCAGTGCTAATCAATGTGTGATAGGAAGAAAGGACATGTAGGAACTCACTTAAAATTGTGGACAGTCTGTGCTGTTAAACTTGAGGATTCTTAGAGATCCAGTGTTGTTGGCCCTGACAGTAACCAGACCATGCTCTGCTGTCAACAGTCTTTGAAAGAGCCTTTGTAAAAATGCAAAGTTGACTTTACTAAGCAGAGTCAACAGGGAGGGAGAGCACCTTTCTTAATTTGGCCCTGGGGGGAGGTTGTGGATTTATGAGAGGAAGCAGGGATCTTTGAAGAGTGGCGAAAAGAAGCTAGAAGTGATTCTGAAGGGGGGTGGTTTTACAGTCTCCAGTGAATACTGGGGTGCTTCTTGGCCTCTTGCCTTATCACTGCACCCAAGTTGTATTTATAGTAAGCTACATGTGCCCAAGCAGTCAAGCAGCTTTTAATAGTGTTCTGCTCTTCCTTTGTCTCCTGCTAAGTTATTTTGGGTTCTTAAAGACAGCATCTTAATAGGTCATACTCTTGGAGCCAAAGCAAGTACCGTTCTAAATTCTGTATAAACAATTTTCTCCTTTAGCCTGCACAATAACCCTAAGAGACAGATCTCACTGGGCCTACATAGAGTTCAGAGCAGTTAAGAACTTCTGCAAGTGGTGGGGCTGGGAGTAGGGCACAGTTGTCTGACTCTATAGAGTCTTTATCCTGTGCCTTTATTTAATCATACGAATTGAGCAGTTGTTCTCTGCAGGGCATGTAAAGGTTAAAGGTGAGCAAGACTCATGATTCGTATACCCACTGTGTGCTCGACAAGGTGCCCATTGCCATGGGATAATTGAAGTGGTAGATGGCCAACTAAATTTCCTATTGACTGAACTGCTGTGCACCCTGCTCCCTGTGGGGGACCTGGAGAGATGAATGAACTAACCCTTCTCTCAAAGCTCAGGGGGGTTAAAGATCTCACTGCAGTCTCATGGCCTGGTTCCTCACTGTGAAGCAGCAGACTGCATAATTGTTAAACTACATGATAGGAATCCGAGGCAAGAGAATCTGCAGGTTGACTGGGTCTTGGAAGGCTTATGAAGGAATATCACTAACAATCTGATCTGGATGCACAGGAGCAGGGTTTCTGACCTAGGGCGGTGAAAGCTAGAACGCAGGGAGGTGAGAACAAGTAGCCTTGCCGTGTGGTGAAATGAGCCCAGTCATTCTCATGGGGTACAAGGGGATGAGTTGGGGAGGGTGGGAGTAGAGCGCTTGTAGGTGAGATGGAAGATCCTCTGGTGACTTTGGTGCCTCCCAGCAGTTTGCACAATGCATCCTGGTACCAAAAACTCCATTTCAAAAATAGACTTCAGCTTGGCTCTAAGGGCACAGGTATGCTTGATTGATTTGTGCTGGCAAAGTAGAGGCTTTCCTGAGTTTGGGATTTTGCAGTGTGGGTCTAGGGTGTGAACACACCTCCACACTTTGATTTGTCCTTCCCCGTTCACTACTCCTTGAGCTTCCGGTAGGCCACACATTGTGGAAGTGACACCCGCCCCAGAATAACCACAGTCTGGTTGAGGGTTCGGGTACAAGTAAGGTCCTGAGGGAAATGAGATTAGAGAGGCCAGCAGAGAGGCTGAGGGTTTTTCTTGTTCAATATTTTGGTTGAATAAAAACTACTGGATTGAGTGTCCTGTCACATGCTGAATTCCTCTGCATGGGGGATACTTAAGATGTTTGACTGTTCATCGTGCATGCTGGAGCGGGGATCTGTGCCAGAGGCTAGGCGTTGAAGAGATGGCATCCATGCCATGTAGCTTGATGGAAAAGGACTAGATTAGAATCTGGAGACCTGGTTTCTGATCCTTCCTCAGCCTCCAGCCACCTGTGGCTATGAATGGCAAGGGATTTTACTGAGTCTTCATTTCCCTGTGTCTAGATGAGGTACAGATGGGGGCTTGTTAAAAATACAAATGCCCAGACTTCCTGCCTCAATTTCCCGAGTGAGTTCTGGATGGCAGCCAAGAGTCTAAGGTTGTGATAACTTCCTAGCTGCTGCTTCTGGTGAACTACATTAGGAATATTTTGGACTTATGTGACCCCGAGGTCCCTCCTACCTCAGAATTGTTGAGTAGGAGAAATGGTCCCTGTCCTCAAGAAGCTGGCAGATGAACAGTAATATTACTGTTGCTACTGCTAGTAAAATAATGACAGAAGAGCTGACATTTATTGTTTTTTATGTGTCAGGAAGCTTGTTGCATGAATTCTAGGTTTTCCCAGGTATTTGAAGTTAAGAGTGATCCTGTGAAACCTTTCAGAACCTGAAAAGGTGTAAAGTGAAGAACCAAGTTTATATGGGAAAATTTTGGAATGTTCTCAGATCCAGAAAAAACCTCCCAGCCTTAGGATGCATTTTAGATAACATCTTGATAATGGATGCCCAAAGTACATTGAGATAAAGCACAGGTTCTCACGATACCGTTCACAGCTATGGTGTCTTGATGCTGAGATGCTGAAGTGTATTTTGGGGTCAGGGGCTTGTGGTGCTTCTTCCAGCTCAGGGAGCGCTGCAAAACAAACTAAATGTTATTTTCGCTTTTTTTTTTCCTGCAAAAGTGAAAATCCTCTTTGGATTTCTTTTGGTTAGAAGAAACAGTTACTGATGTAGGTTTTTTGAGGGGGGATATCTGTATTGCCCTTTGTAACTACTCTATGAGGGAGCTACTAATCCACATTTTACAGATGAGACTGAGGCTCAAAGCTTAAGGAACTTGATCAAAGTTACATAGCTTTGACATCGTATAAGCCTGGGGACATTTGTGGAACATCTCAAAGAGCTAGAATTTGTGCTGAGCCTTGATGGGTGCAGAGAGATTAGCAGAGAGAGTGGGTCTGAACAGGCTGTGTCAGCATCACCTGAGAACTTAATAGAAATGTGAAATCTTGGGCCCCACCCCAGAACTACTGAAATTAGAAACTGGGTGGGTTCCCAGCAACCTGTGTTTTAACAAGTCCTCCAGGCCATTCTGATGCAGGCCGAAGTTTGAGAACCACTCACTGAGTTAGGGGAAGGGGAAGACATTCCAGAGGGGATGGCAGCTCCCCAAGGAAGGGTGGTGCTGTGGACTGCTCCAATCACTGGCCTTTGCTTTGGTGGCATGAAGAGGTCTGATGAGCCACAGACTCCCACGAGGGGGCACTGTGGGCACAGACTTGGAAGCTGCCTGCTTTGTCGTCCTGGCTGCTATCCTTGCGGAAGCATGAAAAAAGCTTGATGCCACATCAACTGGAGAGGTCACTCTTTCTTCTCAGAGAAGGTCTAATGGGGGTGGTAATCTTGTTTATAGGATTCGGCCCTTGTAGGGAAGCTGAACCTGCAGGGCTTTCTGCTGTTCACGTGCGCATGGTGATGTCTACCCATCCGTGCTGCAGTGTCTCTGCAGATCCAGTGCAAATAACATTCCTCCTTTGTAAGCTGCCCCAGCCAAGGGGCTCGCAATTTATTTGAGAGAAAAAACACTCGAACCCTTGTGGCCCGATTCTGATTCATTGTTCTCCTGATAGTGTGATGCCTCCGTCCAGTTCTTGAATGGTTTGGGTGGGGTGCCAGAGTGCTGGGTCATGAGACCTGTCTTCAGGCCTTAGCTCTGTCTCAGCCATACTTCCTGACCTCAGGCAAGTCCCTTTTCTCCTCTGGGCCTCAGTTCCCTACTCTCTGGGATGAGGGAGTGGCACTGAGAGTGGTGGTTTTCAGCACCTTTCATAAAATTTTGCCCTGGGAAACTGAAGAGACAGACTTGTCCTACTCAAGGATCTTGGATTGCAGGGCAGCTGTAAGCCCTGCTGTAAGACATCCATCTCCTGTATCCATTTAAGTAAGCCTTGCCAGGGACTTGGTGCAAGGCAGTAAGGTGGAACTTATCAAATTGGATTTTTTTAAAAGTACAGATCTCTAGACATTAAGGATTTGCTATAGATTTCTATTCTGCATTTCTTGGAAGAAGGAAAGATTTACACTCTGTTCTCAGCTGCAGTGTGTATTCCGAATATACATTGCCTCGGAGGGAGGGGCTGTGACAGTGGAGGGGGCTTCAGCATTCACCTCATTAATCCAGGGACTGGCGTACTACAGCTCACTATGTTGAGCTGCTGTGCCTGGACAGTTAGTCTCTGGAATTGTGTGTTCAGAGGGCTGTAGACCTTCATGTCACAGAGCCATGGGGGAGTCAAGGGAGGCTCTGAGTCCAGCCCTGTGCTGGCTCCCATCCTCTAGGATGATAGAGAGTTTGTTTAGAAATTGTGCAACTCATAGGCCAGCACCATTGAACTGCATCTCTTCTTGGTGGAGAAAAGGTCTTAAACAAGATGCATCTTTCCAGCAGGCCTCCATGGAAGAAGAAAGTTCTTTGGCTGATCTGGCACCTCCATTTTGTAGGCAGGTAGCACTGCATTTTCTTTTGTTTATGAATGAGGCCATGGAGGCACAGAGTGACTTTCCCCAAGTCCCGCAGCTCAGCAATGGTGGGCAGAGGACTGAGCTTTGGGCCTTTTCACCTTGAGCTCACTTCCCTTCCAACAGCAGAATGAGCCGTTTGCTACTCAGGAGTCATTTCTTCCTTCTGTAAAAAAAAAATAAAAAAAAAAAAAAATCCACCTTTAGGTGGTTCTCACTTCCCCATTTTATTGAGATAATACTGACATCTAACATAGGATTAGTTTAAGGTGTCCAGCATATTTGATATATGTATATGCTGTGAAATGATCACCACAGTAAGTTGAACTAAAGTCCTTCACCTCTAGTTATAAGTTTTCTTTTTCTTGTGATGAGAACTTTTAAGACCCCTCTAAGCAACTTTCAAATACACAATAAAGTATTGTTAATTATAGTCACCATGCTGTCCAAGACATCCCCAGGGCATATTTCTCTTATAACTGGAAGTTTGTTCCTTTTGACCACCTTCACCAGTTTCCTGTACTCCCTACCTCCTGCCTCTGGCAACCACCAATCTGTTCTGTTTCTGTGAGTTTGGGGTTTTTTTAGATTCCACATAGAAGTGAGATCATACAGTATTTTCTTGCTCTAATGTCACCATAATGCCCTCAAGCTCCATCCATGTTGTTACAAATGGCAAGATTTCCTCCTTTTTTTAATGGCTGAGTAATATTCCACTGTGTGTATTGTGTCTTCCACACTTTCTTTATTCATTCATCTGTCCATGGGCACTTAGGTTGTTCCCATGTCTTAGCTGTAAATAATGCTTCAGTGAACATGGGAGTACAGATACTGCTTCAAGAAAGTAATTTCATTTCCTTTGGATGCATACCTATGAATGGGATTGCTGGATCATAGGGTAGTTCTATATTTAGGTTTTTAGGGAAACCCCATACTTTTTCCCAGAGTGGCTGCAGCAGTTTTCATTCCCACCAACATTGCACAGAGTTCCCTTTTCTCCACATCCTTTTTTTTTTTTTTAAGATTATTTATTTATTTATTTGACAGAGAAAGATCACAAGTAGGCAGAGAGGCAGGCAGAGAGATAGAGGGGGAAGCAGGATCCCCGCTGAGCAGAGAACCCGATGCGGGGCTCAATCCCAGGACCCTGAGATCATGACCTGACCCAAAGGCAGAGGCTTTAACCTACCGAGCCACCCAGGCACCCCTTTTCTCCACATCCTTGCCAACACTTACCTCTTGTCTTTTTTTTTTTTAAAGACTACTCATTAGAGAGAGCACAAGCAGGGGGAGAGGCAGAGGGAGAGGGAGAAGCAGACTCCCCGCTGAGCTGGGAGCCTGACATGGGGCTTGATCACAAGACCTGGAGATCATGACCTGAGCTAAAGGCTGACGCTCAACCATCTGAGCTACCCAGGTGCCCCAGACTTTTGTCTTTTTGATGATAGCCATTCTGAGGTGATGTGTCATTGTGGTTTGGTTTTGATTTGCATTTCCTTGATGATTAGTGAGTTGAACATCTTTTCATGTGGCAACCATTTGTATGTCTTCTTTTGGAAGAATGCCTATGCAGTTCCTTTGTCTGTTTTTAAATTGGATTTTTTTTTTTACTGTCCAATTGTATGAGTTCTTTACATATTTTGGATATTAATCTCTTATCCAGTATATGATTTGCAAATATTTTCTCCCATTCCATAGGTTGCCTTTTTTAAGATTTATTTATTTATTTATTTGACATCGAGAGAGAGAGAGAGAGAGAGAGAGAGAGAGATCACTAGTAGGCATAGAGGCAGGCAGAGAGAGAGGGGGAGGCAGCCTCCCCGCTGAGCAGAGAGCCCGATGTGGGGCTCGATCCCAGGACCTGAGATCATGACCTGAGCTGAAGGCAGAGGCTTTAACTCACTGAGCCATCCAGGTGCCCCGCATAGGTTGCCTTTTCATTTTGTTGATGGTTTCCGTTGCTATGCAGAGCTTTTTAATTTGATGTAGTTCCACTTGTTTATTTTTGCTTTTGTTGCTTTTGGTGTCAAGTCCAAAAAAATCATTGCCACCACCAATATCGAGGAGCTTACCCACTAGATTTTCTTCTAGGAGTTTTATGGTTTTGGGTCTTACCATCAAATCTTTAATTCACTTTGAGTTGATTTTTGTCTTCAGTGCACAGTGTAAGATAGAGGTCCAGTTTTATTCTTTTGCAAGTGGCTGTCTCGTTTTCTCAGTACTATTTTCCTTCTCTTTTTAAGGTTACAAAACACTGCAGTCTTGTCTGGGGCACTTTTCCATGCTGTTCATCTCATTGCCCTCTGCTATCTTGCAGAGTATCACTGGTACACAAGTGTTCCCTGAGAAGCTAAGAGCTGAGATGTCTGCTACTGCTATTCCCTGAGCTGGCTTTGTCTTTGGTTTAGATGGTGTATTAGGTAAGAAGCCTTCAGCTACAAAACACAGAGAGCTCCACTTAAACTGTCTTGAACAATGAGGACATTTATTTGCTTACATAAGAAGCCATCTAGATGCACAGAGGTGTTCAGGGTTGATGGATGCAGCAGATCAGCAGTGTCACGAAGACCTAGACACTTCCTCTGCTTTGCTGTTCACAGTGTTGGCTCCATTCTGTAAACGGTTGCCAATTACGGTGAGGGTATTCCAGGTCAGCGGGAAGCTCTCCTCTGCAGGTGGTGAGTCAGGAACCTGGGCTCCTCCTATTTTGTGCCTTCGTCATTGTTAGGGCCTCATGGTCACCTGCATCTGCCTGGCAGAATGGGGAAAATGTAGAAGAGAGGCACCCATTCTCCACAAAGTCCTGACCAGAAGTCACCCACATCATTTCTGTTCCTGTCACATTGGCTGGGACTCAGTCTCCTGGCATACCTAATTGCAAGAGGGCTGGGAAATGTAGGCTAGCTCTAGCCAGAGGAAAGGTGGGGAGAATGGTTTTGGGGGACAACTACCAGTCTCTGCCATGGCAGGAAGAAGGAAATGGATGCTTCGTGGGGACTCTGAACAGGGGCCTCTCAAGCAAAAGGAATTTACTGGAAAGCTGAGAGGTGTTTAACAACCAAGGTGTAGGTAGTGCTGGTGGTCTCCCTGCGATCAGGATTGAGAAAGTATTCCAGTACAAATCAGCCCTTCCCTCCTCCTTCCTTCACCTTCTTTGAGTTCACTCCTGCTCTCTCTTTGCAGGCAGCTTTTTATGCTCTTCTTTCTTTCTCACAGCTGGCCTTCCCATTCCAGGCATCCAGCACCATTCATTAGACCCTGCATCCTACTTACCACTTCCCAGGAATGTGACACTGACTGGCCCACTCAGGACAAGGGTCCCTCCCTGGTCCTGCCAGCACATGGATTTCCAATCTCCACTTAACTGAGGCTGAGAGGGGTGAGGAGAGAGGGCTGCTGATGTGTTCACAGCAGCCGTCCCTCATGTTGCTAAGACTTCTGCCTTTTCTCCGCGTCACTTCCAGACCACCCCATGTTGACACTTAAAAAAAAAAAACCTTTTTAAAAACTGCTTTATTCATAATTCATATACCATAATAGTCATCCTTCCAAAGTGTATAATTCAGTGGGCTTCAGTATATTCACAGAATCTAGCACCTAGTCACCACCGCCTAGTTTTCGAACATTCATCATGCCAGAAAGAAACCCTGTGCTCCTTAGCAGTCACGCCCCGCTTCCCCCTGCCTCTACTCCCTACTGCCTCTACTGATCTACTTTCTCTCTCTCTCTCTTTTTCCTTAAAGATTTTATTTATTTAATTGTCAGAGAAAGAGTGTGAAAGCACGCACAAGCAGGGGGAGCAGCAGAGGGAGAGGGAGAAGCAGGCTCCCTGCTGAGCATGGGGCCCTGGGATCATGACCTGAGCCGAAGGCAGACCCTTAACTGACTGAGCCGTCCAGGCGCATCTACATTCTGTCTTTATAGATTAGCCTGTTCTGGACATTTTCATTTCCTGTAAATGGAATTATACAATAGGTAATCTTTTTGTGACTGGTTCTTTCACTTAACATGTTTTCAGGTTTTGTATTGTAGCACATATCAATATTTCACTCCTTTTTAAAAATACAGCTTTAGGGCGCCTGGGTGGCTCAGTGGGTTAAAGCCTCTGCCTTCGGCTCAGGTCATGATCTCAGGGTCCTGGGATCGAGTCCCGCATCAGGCTCTCTGCTCAGCAGGGAGCCTGCTTCCCCCTCTCTCTCTGCCTGCCTCTCTGCCTACTTGTGATCTCTCTCTGTCAAATAAATAAATAAAATCTTTAAAAAAAAAAAATACAGCTTTATTGAGATAATTTACATGTCATAAAATTCACCTTATAAAATGTACAATTCAGTTATTTTTAGTATATTCACAGAGAACGTTATCACAAAAAAGGAACCTCTTACCCCATTAGCAGTCTCCCCATTCTCCCTCTCCCAGCCTCTGACAACCACTCATCTGCTTGAAAGTCTCTGTGGATGAGCCTCTTCTGGACATTTTATGTAAGTGGAATCATATCATGTGCATGACTTTGTGACAGGCTTCTCTCACTGTGCATGATGTTCTCAAAGTTCATCCATGTTGTAGCATGTAGTGGTACTTCATTCCTTTTCATTGTCAAATACTATTCCATTGTGTGGTTGTACTATACTTCATTCTTCAGTTGAAGGACATGAATTGTTTCTACTTTTTGGTTGGTATGAATAATTCTGGTGCTGTGAACATTCATGTGCAAGTTTTTGTATGGATGCACATTTTCATTTCTCTGGATATATACCTAGGAGTGGAATTGCTAGGTCACATGGTAACTCTAACATTTGAGGTACTTCCCGACTATTTTCCACAGAGGCAGCACCATTTTATATTCCTGCCAGCAGTGTATGAGAGTTCTACTTTCTCTGCATCCTTGTCAACACCTACTATTATTTGTACCTTTGATTTTAGCCATGCAAGTAGGTGTGAAGTGGTATCTCATTATGGTTCTGATTTGCATTTCCTAGTAACTAGTGGTGTTGAGCATCTTTTCATGTGCTTACTGGCTGTTTATATGTCTTTAGAAAGTCTTTAGCTCATTTTAAAATTGGACTGTCTTTTTATTGCTCAAAGTGTTCTTCATGTGTGTAAGATAAAAGTCTTATCCGGTAAATGGTTTGCAAAATTTTTTTCCCATTCTGTGGGTTGTCTTTTCACTTTCTAATGATTGTTTATTATAATTTTTTTCAATTAAAATATCTTATTTTTAAGTAAACCCTATACCCACCGTGGGGCTCAGACTCACAACCCTAAGATAAAAAGCCACACACGTGTTCGACAGACTAGATGGTGCCCTTTAAAGGCAAATGTTTTACATTTTGATGGTTATCTATTTTTTCTTTTGTTGCTTGTGTTTTTGTTGTTGAATGTAACAAACCATTGCTTGACCAAAAGGTCATGAAGATTTACTCCTATGGTTTCTTCTACAGGTTTAATAGTTTTAGCTTTTACATTTAGGTCTATGATTAATTTGGCATTAATTTTTATAGATGGTGTGAGGAAGGGGTCTGACTTCATTCTTTTTCATGTGACTACTCATGTGTTCTGGTACCACTTGTTGAAGAGATTATTCTTTTCTCATTGAATTGTATTGGCACCCACTGAAACTCAGTGGACTGTGTTGTCACTTCCTGGATTTTCTGTCCTTGGAAACTTCTGTCAGGGCTCCCGTGAGACTTTGAATATAACAATAATGCCTTTTATTGAGTACCTACTGCTCAATGTGCTAGGCACGTTGTATATATTCTCTTGTGTCCTCACCAGACCTCTGCAAGGTGAACATTCTCGTCCTCATCTCAGAGATAAACAAATTGAAACTCAGGATTTTAGTCATTTGCTGAAGGTTGTTCAGTAAGTGGAAGAGCTGGGCCTTGAATTTAGGTCAGTGTTGGCTCCAAGGGCTGCGTTCTTGTCTCTGCTGTGGTTCTCTGCTCCCTGGAGGCCCACACACCCAGCAGCTTGGGTGTCATTTCTAGGGTCCTTCGGGGCTATAACTAGCCAGATAGATAATGTGGCAGGGATTATGGCCTGAAACTTAAATGGAGATTATATGATTTCATGGTGTGATTTGGATGCTAAAAAAAGCACAAATTGTTGCCTCCAGCTGCTCCATAGGAAGTGGGCCCCTAGAGTGAAGGAACAGTGAGTCCTCTTTTGCCCTGTCCTGTTGGACCGCTTCTTGGGGTTAGTTATTTTTGGAAACTGTGAAGCGGAGCTTTCAGAAAAGAGTATCAGGATGGTAGCTAGCCTGGTCTGGAGGTATTTCGCTGGAAACAAGCAGAGATAGGTATTATTGGTCAAGGGCTATCATGTGGGAAAAGGGTGAGATTTGTCCCAGAGTGTGGAAAATATGGCACACTGGTGTGGCTGGACAGGAGGAAGATTTTGAAACCCAGAGCTAATGGAAGAGGGCAGGAACTGATGTGGGGAGTAGTGACCTTCCTCTCACTGCTGGTGTACAGGCAGAGTCTAGCTGCTTACTTTGTGGGATTGCTACAGAGACTCTTTGGGCCTTCTGCAAGCTGTAAGCCTGGGGGATTTTTTTAGGGTTTTCTTTGACCCCCAGAGCCTGTATATTATGGCTTCTGATTTTATGGGGACTTCCTGTCCACACAGCTGGGATTGCTCCCAGCCCAGATCTGTCATGTCTCACTGATCCCGAGGGCTAAATTTGGAATTTAATAACAACACTTTGGATTTATGTAGCCCGTTTCCTTGGAGGCACTTCATCTGTTATCCCATTAATTCTCATAACATCCCTGGGCGGAAGGTGAGGGAGGGCGAGAGAAGAGTCTCTGGCGTCTCAACATCCTGAAGGTGAGAGGAGATGGCTGGGTTAGGTGCAGGCCAGGGGCTGGGACGTGGCCTGAATCACAGGCCCTCTCGCTTGTTCCCCACACAAAGACCAGGTTACCCACCGGACAAAGGATATGTTGCCCTGGCAGGAAGCTCACATCTTTCGCAGAGTATGTTGGTGATCTGATTCCAAGAAAAGTTTAAGATACACCTGTGTTGTGTAAGGCTCCAAGTGGACTCTGTCAGGAGTGGGAGTGGATGGGCATAGAGGTGAGAGGGAAGACTGATGTGTCCACCACTAACTGGCTTGTGGAGGGAAAGGTCCAGAGGCAGCAGGACGGTTTCCTCAGGGAGAGGGGATTTGAGCCAAGTTACACCAGGGGCTGTGAAGGACAAGCAGGAATGGAAGGGAATGGTGCCCCAGGTGGAGGGCCCTGCTTGTATCAAGGCAGATTGGCTTTGGGGTTCTTGTCTACTTCAGACCGTGCTGTTCTTCACTTCTACCTCTCCTCAGGCTCTTCCACATCCTTTCCGTGCTCTTTCTCTTCAAGCCTGGTTCTGTACTTGAGGCCGGCCCTTGGTGAATACCTCAGCCTGTACTGGGCTGGCCTCTGCTGCTGATCTTCCTGGGCCCAGGCGAGGGAGGACACAGAAACTCAGGGCCACAGACTGCCGATTGTTGCAGCTGGAAGGTCTCTTACAAGTCATTAGGTACTATACTCTGCTTCCCCCTTTTGCAGATGAGGCAATTGGGGCTTGGAGTTGTAAGCAGGCAAGGAATTTTTCGGGAAGAAAGATGAGCAGATGCCAAGACAGAGGCAAGAGAAGGTGGGTGGGTTTGTAGAAGGTAGAAGAGCCAGGACTAGGGAGCGTATAGAAATATGGCCAAAAGGATGGGAGGGGTTGGCCCATGCAGGGGCTGTAGTGGGTGTTTCCAGGTTGGACTTTACTTAGAGGGCAGGGGGAAACCCCTGGAAGATTTTCGGAGAGGAATGGTGCCTCAGGTGTGCCTCGTACAGAGGGCACTGGCCAGAAATCGAGGCCCTGGTATTCCTGCTTCTCCTAGTCCCTGCTGGCCGTCCCCACCCATGGATGGCACATAGCCTCCACTTTCACTCCCATGTCCAGTTCATCTACACATCTTCTGGCTTCTCCTTCAAATGATCTATCCAGAACCTGATTGTTTCTCACCACTTCTGTGGCTCCTCTGGTCCAAGCCTGCACATTTCTCACCCTGTTCCTCTGTGGCCCCTTCACTGCACTCCTGGTTACACCTTCACCCCATAGATTTATTCTCCATGCAGCAACTGGAGCGTGCTGTGAGAATGAGAGCTGCCTGAGGTCATTCTTCTGTTCAGAAGTCCCCTCGGGGCTGTTCATGTCACTTAAAGAGACACCAAAGTCTCTCTGTCATCCACATGGCCTGCAACCTGGTCTCCCATCACCCCTCCCAGCTGCTAGCTCTGCTCCTCCAGCCTGTCAGCCCTGTTCCTGCTCCAGGACCTTTGCATGTGCTCTCCCCTCAGCCTGGCCCACTCTTGCCCCAGCTAACCTTGTGGGTCATTGCTCTCCTTTTCATCTGGTCTTCATTCAAGTGTTACCTTCTCAGAGATGCCTTCTCCGACTACTTTATCAAAGATTGTAATCTTCCTCAAGTTTTCTTCCTGGCTTTCGTGTTTTCTCCTCAGCGTTCACATCTACTGTTTTCTCATTTCTTCACTATATTCTGTCTAGAAAGGAAGCTTCGTGAAGCCAGGGGTTTTGTGTTTGTGTGTGTGTGTGTTCACAAAGCAATTTTTTTTTTTTTCTGTGTTTACATCATTGCTGTATCCCCTGTGCCTAGAAAAATGCCTGGTAGCCAGCAGGAGAAGTAAATATTTGCTGAATGGCTGACTGACCAACTGAATGGTGGCTGTATGGCGAGCACGTTGGTCTCGGGGGCGGGAGTGGAGTGGAGTGGGGAAACCAGCCAGGAGGCTGTGGCAGAATCTCTGACAGGAGATGATGGGGGCTCTTGGGTCTACAAAACACCAAGGTTTAAATTCTCTTCCCCTTGCTGTAATGCACGAACTGTCAATTGAGAAGCACTTTTAGGTTTAGTTTGTCCAGTTCCCTCTTTGATCGTGTGGGGAAGCTGAGGCCTGCAAAAGGAATTCCCTAGCCTTCCTGTCTTCCAGACCATATCTTATTGAAGAACTCTGGTCTCTGGGAGAGGGGAGCCCCCTCAAGTGGTGTGGCAGTGACTGAGAGGCGCTGTTAGTGAACTCGGTGGCAGGTGAGGGCCTGTCATGGTGACTTGACACATACAAAGTGCTTTTCTTAGTGGTCACTTTGGGGTTGGTGAATAGGCGTGAGATGGCCCCTGCCCCAGCACTGCCGGTTCGGTTGGAAGCTGAGATGCCTGCTAGCAGTTCATGGAAAGGCAGACGTTGGAGGATCTTCCAGTCGCCTCTCTAGGCATTCATTTTATCCCCTTACCACTCTCCCCACTTGTTTTTCTTGAGGGGGAGGGGAGTGGGCCTTCACTGGCCTAAGCTAATAAAAGTGTGGCATTGGCTCTGGGAATAGTAATGGCTTGGTGACGTGCGGTGACCCAGACCTAAACCGATCAGTGCACAGAATCGCCCCTGGCTAAAGCAACTGATGGAGGTTAGAACAACTGCAGTTGGTGGGAAGGCTTCCCCTTGATGGCTGGGAAGAGATCTCTCCTGCTCCATGTGGTGTGATGTGCAGAAATAAAGCTTAGAACCACTCTACACATTCTGTTATCATGAGGAAAGCCGACCTGACGACAAAGTTGAGATTTGGAGCAGGGCAGACCCCTGCTCAAACCTACCTGAAGTACCCTTTGTCCTGGACTCTAGTTAGGGAGGCTAATGAATGTTGTCTCTTGTTTAAGGGAGTTTGAGTTGGCTTCTCTGTCTTGCCCATTAAAGAAAGCCTAACTGATATTTGGGTGGATAGGCAGTGACGAGGAGCCATGGGTGGGGATGGTGAGCCTGGTGTGGCTTTTGCTGGGAGCATGCTCCACAGCCCCGTCCAAGTCCCTGCTCCTCTGAGAAGCCTATCCCATAGTCCTGGAGGGTAAGTGCCAAGGAGATGCCAGCATGGGCTGTCTGCATAGTTTTTGGCACAATTGGGACCATGGAGAGATAGCTATCTTTTTAGAGGGTTACTGACTTTATAACCCCTCGTCCCTTGTGGACACGTGCCACTTGGGAAGGTCTTCCTTAGAGGGAAGGTACTGGTTCCACCCCTGCCAGGGTTCCGCACACCTGACATCCACGTGATGTCTTGTCAATGCTTGCTGGACCACAGATGGCTCCTTCCATCCCCCCACACAGGGTCCTTTACCTTTTCTTCACCCGTGGGTGGGTGGCCTGTTGACCAACGACCTTCTTCCTGGAATATTTCTAAATGCATGAAAAACATCAACTTATAAAGAAAACCAATTCTGTTCAAGTATAGTTAGTAAAATACTAAATTAAATAATTTGTAATGAAGTATCGTATGCTTCTTTATTAATGTGATAATAGTATCTTGTGGCAGGTCTAATAACTTTTAATTCAAAGTAGTGATTGAGAGCATAAAGGACATTCTGAGATCTGTAACATCTGTGGTTGTATGAAAATATCTCTGATTTCTGTTGGTGACATAGTTTTTGGAATTGATCAGGCTGCTGGGGTTTGTTGTCTATATTCATAATGGAAAAAAATTAGAAGTAAGTGAAATAAAGATGTCATTTTTTTTCCCCATCCAAGTTCATGTTCCCCTGTGCACACTGTCCATGGATGCAGGGGAGATGTCTGCGGGCCCCAAGTTAAGAAGCCCTGAGTGACAGTTGTTTGAAAAAAAAAAAAAAAAAGCAAAACCCTTTACACACATACTCTCACTGTCACACACACACATCATAGATGTGTGTACTTGCACACCTACTGGAATTTTTATATCTGCACAGAGTTACAGAGGACACCTTATACCTCTCCAGATGGACCTGGTGTGCACGTGCACACACACACACAGCTGCAGGCATACCCAGAGAGACACTGCATATATGTGCACATGGACACACACATATCCAGTACGCGGGGCCATGTGTACACACCAACCCCACTAAAGTGTATGCCAAGACTCACATGTATACTCACACGCAACTCATTGTACTCAGAGCCTTCTGTATAAATGTGCACAATCCTAGATTCCAGGCAGAGCCTTGGGGCCTGGTGTGACTGCTGCATGGCAGCGTGCACAGGCAGAGGAGGTCAGGCTCATGCCATCTGGATGCTGCCACCTAGCCCCCAGGCATCAAGAAGGCCCAATCTAGAAGGAAGAGAATTCTGCCAATCCTTTTTCCCGAGGTACAGACCAAGGGGCCAGGAGACCTTCAGAGTCTTCTCTTTTCCTTAATGAAATCTTAATTTGCCCCCAAAGGGTGATGGGGATTTGGTTGATGTCACTGTGCCACCATGAGTGGGCTCGTCTGAGCCCGTGGGGGCCGTGGGGCAGTGGGCCCAGTATAGTGCAGGGGTGTCCTCAAAGGGAAGCATTCTTCATTGGTAATGAACATTATGTCTGCAGAAACGAATGGCCCAACCTCCTATTCAGTTTATGTAAAATAAAACAGGCCATATGTTGCTGCTTTCAGAGTTTGGGTGTTTAAATTAAATGTTGTTTAATGAATATTCAAACCCATTTGCTCCAAAGTTGTGCTCAATGTGGCGGCTGCTTTCATCCCCCCTCCTTCCTTGCAGCCCCCTCCCTGCTCCAGTACCCAGGGTATTAAGCCATTAGAACGGGGTGTGAACATCCAGGCATCTGTCTTCCAACGGAAAGTTGGATATTAAAATGCCGGAGCAGATGACAGTATAAATAAAGACATACAGTGAGAAGCTCGTCTGGTTATTTTTTTGTTTGGTAATTAAGACTGAGGAGGTTTTGACTTAAGTTCTATCTTCTTGAGAAACCGAGGTGGGGGGCCAAGAGCTCCCACCTCTTCCCACTTTCCTTTATTCGTCAGTTTATGGAGGGGCTTTCACATTGACCTCCATGTAACTAGTTTATTGACAAGTGTCAACTTGGTGGCATAGAGATGTGAAATGGTTTGCTGTTTCTCTAGTCACTGCTTTCTGCTGAACTCTGTCACATTATCCTTAACATTAGCTGGAGTGGAGTCCATAGCTAAATGGTCAGAACTACCAGTGTGTCTCTGAACTGAAACTCTCTCCTTGGCCCACTGTAGGCTGGGCCTGTAGATGGAAGTGAGGAGGGGGCAGTGTTTACTCTCTCGATCCTCTTCCTGTTCCAGAGCTTTGGGGCCCACCCCCTGGGGTCAGGTGCAGGGACAGTGGGCTGTGGAGGTAGGCTTCTTAGAGAAGAGGTCCCTGTGTTGGGGGGAGGCATCTCTACTTTGGCTTGCTGCCATGGCTGACCTGGTGGTCTCTGTGTGGATGGCAAGCTGGTGTCCTTGGGGCAGAGTCTATCCATCCATGCTAGCACTATCCATCCCTGAGGATGCCCTTAGAGGCAGCAGGTATCTTCAGCCCCATGAAGATACCTTGCACACTTGTACACTTGCACACTTGCCTCCTTTCTATGGGGGTTTGAGGGGCAGTGTTTCTTGGGCTGTCCTGTGGCTCTGGCTCACTCTCTCTTCTCTACACCACCAGGTGGCTGCACAGGAACAGCTGAGGCCCTACTGTGCCTTCAGGGGCCCCATGGGATCAAGGGTGTGGGTACCCTCTTTCTTCCTAAGCGCTCTACCCACTGCCCTCCTTATGCGCTCCTCCAAGCCTTCTGGCTTGAGCGATCCCCTGGAGAAAGTGGACACCATGTTCTATGCTCACATAAATCCCCAAACTCCAGGGGGACCCATGTCAGCTTCACCTGGCATTACTACCTCCCTAGGTTTGGTTCCTCTCTCCTGGCAGTACGAGGTGGGGCTACAGATAATGCAGCTTAGCAAGCATCCATCTGGGGAGGGAAATGTGGGCAACCCCCTCCCCCCATTTCTATGAGTGGTTCTCTTGAGCCCCTTTCATTGAAACAGTATGTTCTCTCTGAGACCAGTTTCCTCAGTGATCCTCTTTTTCCTCCCCTGTCTCTTATGTAGACTGTGTGTGTGTGTCTGTCATGGTTTGTACTGAGGTCTGGTGTTAGGGGGCCTGTTTCGGTTTCTTCATAAAACCTTTGGGGAGGTGTCTGCTACTCGTGGCTTTCTAGATGTCTGATAGTGACACTTCTTTGCTTTTAGCTATGTCCCCATGACCAGTCTGGGGCAACAGTAAAAATCCCAGCTGACATCCTGCACACACATTGAGGGAGAGGATTTGTGTATGACAGGAACAGTTTTAGGAGCATCACGAGGGTTTCTATCCCCTCCAGGCTACCTCTCAACTGAAAGAGCTCCAGTTGCTCCCATGCCTTTAGTTACCACCTCCGTGTGGGAGTCCCTCAAACCTGTCACCAGCCCTGAGTTCTCTCTGTGGCTTTGTCTCCACTTGGACATCCGACCAAATTTCAATATGCTCACATCCAGCCTCATTCTCTCAACTTCCCCTCTCTTCTCCATGATCCGAACCATTGTTTTCTGTGTATTAAGAACTTGCTCAGCGAGCACTGATGGGGCTGCGGGCAGGGCAAATACACCACCGCTCTGCCACAGGCCAAGGGTCAGTTGAAGCTGTTTGTCTTACTCCAGGCTGTGAGCAGGAGAGCAGAACCAGCGGCAGTTTCTCGGGGTCTGATTTTCTCCTGATGGGCAGCTGGCTGCTGCCTCAAGGCTCTGGGCAGGAAGTTTGTCCCATTAGGGAGACCTTAAAGAGCACAGGTTGCTGATGGGTTCTTCCTGAACTCAAATCACTTTGAGCCCATAAGGGAGGGAGGGCATTGTGAGAGACACATATCCACCTGGAATCCCATTTAGTTATCATAACCCTGCCAGGAAAAATGGGCCTGCTGACTCCTGTCACACAAATGGTGGCACGTTCATTTGTTGATGAGGCATTTACTGAGTGCTTACTGGGTGCCGAGGCTGTGCCGGCTATTGAAGATACGGCAGAGTGTCGTGGCTAACATTACTGCAAGCGGACTGTAGAGCAGAGACCGTGGGAAGGAAGAGGGTGACATATATTATCCCTTTCAGTCCTCCGAACAACCCAGTGAGACAATTTGTGTTTTTAACCCATTGTACAGATAGGGAAAATGAAGTCCAGAGAGGTTAACCTTTTGTAGAAGGTCACAGAGCTCGTGAGTGGCACAGTCTGAATATGAACCCAGGCCTGCTGGCCTCTTATCATTTAGTCCAGGAATTCTGGGTAGAGAGAGATTTTGCTGGCCAACGGGTGCTTGGGAAGTAGTGTTCTCATGGCCTTCGTCTCAGCTGGTTTCTTCCATTCCTGAAGGAGTGGTGGGGAGTAGGAGTCCCGCTCATGCCCCTCCCAACTTCTCCCTTCATTTCCAGAGTTTCATTCTGTTTTCTCCCTACATTCCTAATATTCCTTGTGTGGTTTTCCCCATCCCAAGGTCACAAAGACTCTTGGCCTTCTTGTAGGCCACATCATCACATCATGTGCTGTGGTCTAAATGTCTGTGACCCCAAAATTTGTGTACTGAAATCACAATTTCCGAGGTGGTTTGTAGAAGATGGGGCCTTTGCAAGATGTTCAGTCCTCAAGAATGGGATTAATATCCTCATGAAGGAAGCCGGAGAGGGCTCCCTCACCCCTTTCACCAGGTAAGGACCCAGTGAGAAGTCTGGGACCCAGAAGAGGGTCCTCACCGACAGTGCTGCTAACCACGTTCTTAAATTTTCAGCCTCCAGAAAGGCGAGAATTAAGTTTCTGTTGTTTATAAGCCGCCTAGTCTGTGGTGTTGTGTTATAGTAGCTTTTTAAAAGATTTTATTTATTTATTTGACAGAGAGCACAAGCAGGGGGAGCAGCAAGCAGAGGGAGAGGGAGAAGCAGGCTCCCTTCTGAGCAAGGAGCCCGATGTGGGGCTTGATCCCAGGATCCCAGGATCATGACCTGAGCTGAAGGCAGACGCTTAACTGAGCCACCCAGGCGCCCCTGTGTTATATAGTAGCTTGAGTGGACTAGGGTGCCGTGTGTATGTCTGAGAGCCCTGCTGACCCAGCTGGCCGAGTGGGGCCATGTTTGTGGCTGCCGCTGCCAGCCATTTCCTCTGTGCTCCTGTGGACCTCCCCTCTGCTGGGGTCGTGTGCTTACTGAAGAGACAAGCTGTGTGTGTGAGGGAGAGAGTGTTAGACATCAAAGCAGGCCTTGGCATCGGGGCTTTTCATGGGCAAAGTGACAAGGTGACAGTTCTTAATTGGCCAGCACAAGAGCCAACTGGGTCCTGCTACATCCATACAGTCCTCCTGATTCCTTGAAGGGCAGCTGTGCTGGGGGCCATGTGGCGGTCAGCTCTTAGAGCTCAGCGAGAATCAGGTGGGGCTGGAGAACAAGGGACAGCCTTCCCTCTGGCTTTGAGAACCCAGCTTTCTGGAACTGGGGTCAGGGCCTTCTCCCTTCTGCCTGATGGCCTTCATCACTACTGAGAGAAGGAAATTCTGGCCGAAAGTGTTTAACTCCTAGGCTCTTCTAACTCTGTATGTTCTAGTGATCCCAGAAACTGCCAGGGAGAGTGTTGATGAAGCAATAGGCTTATTTGGGTAAGTTGGGAGAATGGGAGACCTTGAGGTCCCTGCTGGCCCAGGACGTCTGTGTTAGCTGTGGAGAGAAGATGTGGCAATGTCAGAGCCCTGACCTGGCAGGAGGACGTGCTTTGATGTCATGAGAAGCGCATGAGTACAGGATCCAGGAGGCTTGGAGCCAAGCTGTAGGAAGGTAGTTGTTAATAATAACACAGTCTTATTATGGCCTGGATACCTTACATAAGCGTCTTACATATTTTAATTCATTTAGTGTTCATGACAACCTTATGAAATAGGTTCATTATTACCTCTTTTAGAGTCGGTGAAATTCAGGCACAGAGAGAGTAAGTGACTTGCCCAAGGTCACAGTCGCCCCTTAGCAGCTGAGCGGACAGTCAGTGACTGTGCTAGCTGGCTGTGCGACCTGGGGCAGGCCTCTGGGCCTCTTCCCATGGGGTAGCTGGTCTTGTAGCACCCTGCTTGTTGTCATCGGCTACATTTTGACACAGCAGTCTGGCCTTGGACTCTCCCAAGGGTGTGAGATGGCAAGGGGTGGAGCTCTCTTCCCAGGGACAAAGGAGCTGCCCAGATGATGTCATTGTGAAGCCGCCAGAGCCAGCCTTTCCCAGTTGATCACACTAGTCATTAATCCTCACGTAAAACGCAAGTTGGGACCAGGCTCCAGACCCTGTAGTTGCTCTCATGTTTTCATGTGCCTGATAAACGATTCTGCTGGAAGAAGCGTGAAGGGCATCTGTGGAACGTGGTTCTGAGCGATTCTTTAAGACCTTTTTACACATTCCTATCCATTTTGAGGCTGCCCTGGGACTGAGAAAGGAGAATGCTCACAGTACCAGGAAGGCCTTCGGTCTAGAGTCAGGAAGCCTGTACTGTCTTCTCACTGGAAACTGGAGAGGGAAGCTTGCTTGCAGAGCCCATCTTTTTCACTGCACATTGAGGGATGGGGCGGAGGGGGTGCTCAGGTCCAGATAGGGGAAGGAGCGGCTTGAGGTTGACCAGCATTAGGACCCTTAGGGCCACACCTGGCCTTCCTCCCTGCCCAGCTAATGCAGATGGAACACTGTTACCATGCTTCACCTGCATTGTCTCCACTTAATGTCCACATGAACTCAAGGAGCTTAAGACTGTTTACAGATAAGGAAACTGAGGCCCAAATGGCAGAACCAGAATTTGGCTCCAAATGCTTTCTTACTTATATTCCTTGTGTGTCCTTTTAATATTAAGAGCTCTTTATGAATATTTTCCAGAGCACTTTCTCTTCCATGCACAGACCATCTGGTAGAAATAATTCCTGAACCAACAATCAGGACGCCCAGTTCCTCTGCTAGTCCAAGTTCAAATCCTAGCTGCACCATGTACTAATTGTGGCCTTGAGCAAATCATGTAACGATTGAAGCCCTGGTTCTTTCTTTGTAAATTGGAGGTAATAATGTCTAAATTACAGGGAATTTCTTAGGATGAAATGAAATCCTTAGAAGGCATTTATTATGACAACAAGTATGCAGGTGAAAGCCACTAAATTGTTATTATCTGTAAGGAGTACCAATATTTGATAGAGTCTTATCCTGAAAATCTGGGATTGAGTTCATTGTAGTGATATGCTAAAGCTTTTGGCTAATTTCTGAAGAGGGAATCCCTATTATGATTTCATTTATTAAGGTCTGTGATAGGCTGAATAGTGGGCGCCCAAAAGTCCGTGTCCTAATTCCAGACCCTGTGAATGTGTTACCTTACGTGGCAAAAAGAACTTTGCAGATACGGTTAAATGAAGGCTCCGGAGATGGGCACATTATCTGAGATTGTCTGGGTGGGCCCATTGGATCCTTTTATGAAGGCAACAGGAAAGTCAGAGTTAAGCAGATAGGATGCTGGAAGCAACAATGTTGAGACAGATTTAAAGATGGTTTGCTGCTAGCTCGGAGGTTGGAAGAAAAGGCCACAAACCAAGAAGTGCGGGTAGCTTCTAGAAGCTGGAAAAGGCCAGGAACCAGATTCTCTCCTAGAACTTCCTTAAAGAATGCAGCCCTGCCGATGCATTCTGGTCTTCTGACCTGTAGAACTGTAAGGTAATAGGTTTGTGTTGTTTTAAGCCATGAAGTTTGTGTTAATTTGTTTATAGGAGCAGTAGGAAATCAATACAAGATCCATATTTAGTATTTAGTATTTTCTATTCAAATTCCACAGGCATTTATAAGCACCCCCTCCAGACTAGGCACTGTACTAGGTACCTCTCCTAAATGTATAAACAGTGTGATTAGTGGGTGCAGAGAGCAGGAGCTTCAATACAAAAGAGGTGAGCGGGAATCCCAGTTTTACTGCTCATTAGTGGTGTGATCTTGGGCCAGTCACCTGACCTCTCTGAGCCTCAGTTTTCATGTCTGTAAAGGAGAGAGTTTTACACATGAAAAATACTTGGCATGGCCAGGTACTCAATAACTTCTAACCTAATTCACATTGCTGCCTACTTCCCCCAACTCAGGTGCACAGCACCATGCTTCCCCAGGAGAGCCCTTGTCCGGGGAAAGCAGACTCTCGGGTTTTGTGTTCAGTGCCTCCTGTCTCTGGGGCTCTCCTGGGGAATGGGCAGCCGGCCTGCCCAGGAGTGCCCAGGACAGAGTTAGGGCCGGATGTGGGGAAGAACTCTCTTTCAGCCAGCGCTCTCCAGAGGTGGAGCCAGCAACTTGCCCCCCTGGTTTTCAGGGGACCCAGGTATTATGGCTGCCCTCCCCTAGGACTTCAGATGTGGATCTTTGATGTCGGCGCCCCACGCGGTCACATGTCGTCCCAGAGCTCGCTGATGGGACTGAAAGATGGGCATCTTGCAGTCTGGAATTTGTATCTCTGTCCTTGCCTTCATGCCTGTAGAGCTCCACACTCTTCAGGAATACAGGCTTTATTTCAGGACTAGCAAAATCACATGGATTGCACTGTTTTGGGTTGGTGGGTTAGAACAATACTTTGGTAAATGTACACACTGAAAATTGCCCACATTTTTTTTTTTTATTCTACTTTGGCAATTCTTCATTTTTCACTCCACTCAGAGCTCCAAGATAGAAGTAGCCTGAGTTGGTGTTTCCTCCAGCCAGTATCTATCTGTTTTTGAAGACGCAGATTCCCCCTTTGAAGCCCTGTCCCATTCACTATCTCCTGTAATGCTCTCAGCAGCTCTCTGAGGGCTGTATTCTCATTCTGCTGCTCTGATGTTCAAGCAGGATGAACAGGCGAGGGTACTGGGTGTGCAGATGATACCACTCTGCTCGTGGTTCTGGTCGTTTACCTCCAGCATTCATTCCGATTGCTCTGGGCTTGTGCCGCACTGATGGCTACTTATTTGAATAGTATCCCTGGTCATCCCCATTTTACAGATGAGAAAACCCAGGTAGATGAAGGACGTATGCCAGGCATTGCAACTGAGCCCAGGGCCCTTGACTCTGAGAACCCATGAGCTTTTCCCGCCCAAGCTGCCCCTCTTTATGGGAGGTTAAATCACTCTGTCTTTAAAGACCCCATTACAATACCTTGGTTTCTTTTCTTTTTACCACCTCGAAGCGGCTGTAAAAATATTAAAACCAATTGCCGTCATCTTTCAGACCGCTGCGTTTATGAGATGTAGCTTTCAAATGAATGGAAATAATCGGAAACTCCCTCCCCGTTTCATTCTGTGGGGGCATTTCAGATTTATACAATATTTCTGAAAGCTCTTATAATAGGGCATATGCACTTAGGGCATTAATGAAGTCGGCTCAGTGCTGGCTGGTCTCATTTCATGAAGCTAATTGTTAAGTGTTTTGCATACTTACAATTGAACTAAATTATTCCAAGCTAGCTGGTTTCAGGAAGTGTTAATTATATTTCAGTAAAGGAAAATCAAGGCTAAAAAATCATCCACTTAGAGCTTATCTATTTATGAACATCTCATTCTGGAGATCTCAAACATATATTTTAACGCCATGTGAATATTGAGATTAATATTTCTTCACCAAAGAAACCTTTCTTCCTTCTTTGAATAGCCCTCCTCCCCCCAACCCATCCTTCCAGCTTTATTCAGCAGCCTAGTCTGGAAGTTGAAAGAAGCCTTCCTTTGTATTTCTGGCGCCTCGAATCTTTAAGTTGGATGCCAGGAACAGTATTAGCTCCATTCATCTTGAGACCAACTGGCCTTCTGTAAATGATATTAAGTAATTAATTTATGGGCCCTGCACTGGCCATTTAGGACCCAGTGCTCCCTTGCTTCTGGGTGTTTTTTTGAGGAACTTAGGAGTTTTTACCTGGGACTTGGGTTGGAGAGGGTGAGTGACCCAGCACTGCCTCTCAGGTCTCAGTACAAGACGAGGGGGTGGGGGGGATGGGAGAGGAGCAGGTCGGGGGGGATCTACAATGCTTGTATCATCTATTCACACTTCTCTTCCTACTCATTGGACCAGAAGGTCTGAGTGAATGCCTAACAAGAAGTTATTCTAGTTTCTTTTGCATCTGTTGCTCAATTTCATTTCTATTTGTTTTTAACTTTTTGTTCATCCACTCATGCATGCATTCATTTTCTCATTCAGTACACACATATTGAGCTATGAAGCCTATCACATGAGAACACTGGACTAGGGGCTGGGCATGGAGAGCTGAGGGTGGCAGAGCATCCCCACTCTGGAGCTCTCATAATACAGAAATAGACTAGAGAGCTTGTTAAAGCAAGGGTGCTGGGCCCCACCCCAGAGTTTCTGATTTAGCAAGACTAGGGAGGCCTCATGATTTACATATTGAAACGGCTCCCAGGTGATGCTGTTGCTGTAGTCCAGGGATCACCCTCTGGGAAACACTGGGAGACTCATGGGATTTAGAAAGTATATCCCAAGACCGTCTTGATTTTTCCGAAGAAGACATACAGATGGCCAACAGACATCATCAGGGAAATGCAAATTGAAACCACAATGAGATACCACTTTACACATGTCAGAATGACCAAAATAAAAAACACAAGAAATAACTGTTGGGGAGGATGTGGAGAAAAAGGAACCCTCCAGCACTGTTGTTGGGAATGCAGATTGGTGCAGCCACTGTGGAAAACAGTATGGAGGTTCCTCCAAAAATTAAAAATGGAATTGGCGTCTGATCCAGTTATTATGCTACTGGTTGTTTGCACAAAGAAAATGAAGACACTAATTTGAAAAGATATATGCACCCCTATGTTTATTGCAGCATTGTTGACAATAGCCAAGATATGGAAGCAGCCCACGTGCCCATCGATAGATGAATGGATAAAGAATACACGCAAACACACACTCTGGAACATTAGCCATAAAAAAATGAAAATTTGCCATTTGCAACACCATGGATGGAGCTAGGGAGTATTATGCTAAGTAAAATAAGTCAGCCAGAGAAAGCCAAATACCATATGATTTCACTCACGTGGACTCTAAGAAACAAAACAAAGAGACAAAAAACAGACTCTTAAATACAGAAAACAGACTGATGGCTACCAGAGGAGAAGTGGGTGGGGAGATGGGTGAAATAGGTGAAGGGGATTAAGAAGACACTTGTCTTGAGCACTGAGAAATGTGTGGAATTGTTGAATCATTATATAGTACACCTGAAACTAACACTGTAGGTTAATTATATTTTCAAAAAATAAAACAAGATTTGTATCTAAATTTATATATATGCTATCACAGAGCTTTTTTTGGCTAGTAGATGAGAGAAACATTTTTTTCACAAAGTTTTTTCCATTAAAAAATCCCTTTTATCTCATAAATAATGAATGGAAAATAAGCAATATGGGTGGAGAAATGGATGTCGAGTGGCTAGTCAGGCTCATGAAACAGCTGTACATACCCCTGCACAATAGCCTTCCAGAATGAGATTCAAGTCCACACTTGTGCAAAATGACAAATTATTCCTTTGCAGGGTCCTCCAGGGATGCTCACGTGTATAGGGGACCCTGGGTGGAATTAATATTTAAATAGCAGTGATATGAATATCATCCCTGTTAAATCTACACATGCCCCAGTCTACCCAAAGCTTATGTAGGCCTGACCTTGATATGTGGGCACGGAAGAAGACACGTTAACTTGGAGAGAGGAGGATCAGGGAAGTTCAGTCCACCTGGGGCTCGAAGGATGAATAGGAGTTTGCTAGCACTGGAGCGAAGGTGGGGTGGAGAACATTTTGGGCAGAAAGAACAGTCTGCAAGGCACAGAAGTGAGAAAAGGCAGGGCTTGTTCAAAGAGCATGAAGAAGGGGTGCAGGGGCACTTGGGTGGCTCAGTCGTCTGCCTTTAGCTCAGGTCAGATCCCAGAGTCCTGGGATCGAGCCCTGTATCAGGCTCCCTGCTCAGCAGAGAGCCTGCTTCTCCCTCTCCCACTCCCCCTGCTTGTGTTCCCTCTCTCGCTGTCTCTCTGTCAAATAAATAAGTAAAATCTTAAAAAAAAAAAAAGGGGGGGTGCAGATATTGCTGTATGTGGAGGAGGAGAAGAGGGAGGAAGGGTGGGAGATGAAGCAGGATTACGAAAACCTTGACTATTAAGCTGAAAAGCCAGACTTTGTTGTGAAATACAGGTGACAGAGTCAAGGAGAGTGACTCAGGCTGCTGTTAGGCGGTGGTGGGATTAGAAGAGAAGTCTGGCAGGGCTAGGAGACTTGTGGGAGGCAAAGTTAATAAAAATAAGATAAAAATCAGTAAATGAATAAAACTTCAGTTCCTCAGTAGTTGCCATGTTTCCAGGACTCGTTCGCCACTTATAGCTAGTGGCTGCCACTGGACAGTGCATATAGATTTATCATTGCAGAATGTTCTATTGGACAGCGCTAGTCTAGAATGGAACCACGGTGTCTGGGTGGGTCCATGCACTTCTCGTGGCAGGGAGAGTTGGGTGTGGCAGGAGGGAACCAGAGTGGAACTACGTTCGAGAATAGCATGTGGGTGGAGTCGAAGCAGTGCTCAGAGGCCCTAAATAGGGTCAAAATGAGGGGCGTGGCCGGAAAAGGCCTAATCAGAGATTGGAGGAAAGATGGCACCAGCTGAGTCCTAGAAGCCAAGAAGGAAGTTTCAGTAAGTAGAAGTCACTGGTGAGCCTAGCAAAAGGCAAGAATGGTGAGGTGAGGATGCAGCCTGGGCCGGTCAGCATCTTTCTCCTGGAAATTTGAATTGGGACACAGTGACTGAAGGTATTAACTGTGGCCACTGAGGCTGCCATGTTTGGGAGGCTACGAAGGCTTTGTGCAGGAAGATGAGCAGCCTGTTTGTGGAGAGAGTGGAACACAGCAGGTGTGTGGAGAGAAAGGAAGAGGACTACGCCCCTGAAAGGGACAGAGGCAGAGAGCATGGCTTGATCACCTTCCAGTTCCCTTGAGGCCCTCTCCTCTCCCTGTGATACCTGGGCATCTTCACAGCGGTGCTAACCAAGGGCGGGGCAGGGGTGGGGCGAGTTCAGTGAATTTCCCTTTCTTACAACCCAGTGATCTCTAAACACACTGACTCCCTACTGCCCAGCCCAGGATGTGGCACATACTGAATGCTCAAAGTTTGTCGAATTGTCGAATTCATGAGAGATTTTTGAATGGTGGACAAGATTGAGACAAGCAGAGGGAAGGAGGAGGACAAGGGCTGCTTCTTCATCCTTTTGCCCACCCCCCTTGAATGCACAATGACATACTGCTGGCAGGCCACTGAAAGATTTCCTCCTTCCCTCACCCCTTTGGGACCTGGAATATGGCGTCCCCCTCCTTCCTCCTTCCTGAAGCTACACGTGTGGCTGGCGCTATTTCTGATGTCTTGCCTTGCATCACTACACTCCCACATCAATTCAGGTGGCAGTTTAGAGCCAATTAAAATTTATAAGCCACAGGTAGTGAGTGAAATCCCAAGGATTAATTTGCTCAGTGGAGTATTAATCTGTGTAATGTCATAGGCGCTCCTTCAACAAACGTGGCAAGATGGAGCCGGGGAGGTACATCCCCTCCTGTGTTTTACTGTAAATGCTTTAATTGGTCCCACTGGGCTGAAGGTGGGGTGTGGCTCCGCCTCCTCTGAGCACAGGGAAAGGGCAGAGTCAGCTATTTGGGTTCCCCAGCTGAGCTGCCCAGAACTCAGGCCCCCTCCTCTGCTTGCAGCAGACCCTACTGCCCCCTCCCTCAGCTGGCAGAGACATGCCCTCTCTGACCAGCACTCCCTCTGCTCTGTGCTCCCTTTCCATACTGCAGGGGCAAGGCAAGGGAAGGAGCAGTAATGGGCTGATTCTGTCAGCTCCCAGGACCTGCCACTTTCCAGGGTTTTGTAATTAGAATCCTTCTCAATTAGGAGGTGCAGTGAATCAGCATCCAAATTAATAATATGGCAATGCCCACCTGTCCAGCCAGCCACCTTGCTCAAGACCACCAAGGAGTTGGAGAGAGGATTTACTAATGCTGAGACTGCAAAATTAGGGCTCCATGGTTGGCTGGATGTGAGCCTGTCCAGTCAGTTTTGATGCTGGGGTTTGAGACACCTGGGTTCTAATTAAATTCCTTCCCCCAGCAGAGCTTGGGTGAAGAGAACCTTGTCCCAAGGGCACTTGGTTTCTTCCTGGAGTATGTAAACTTCAGTGTTGCAACTCAGAGCAGTTACTGCACCTGGTGACCCTGGAGTTCGGAGGGGATTAAGTGGTTTGTCAGAAAGGTAGACAGAGGCAGAACAGTTGGAAGCCACTTAATATAATGATTAAGAATTCTGGCTTTGGACCCAGATTCAAGTCCAAGTTCTCTACTTAAAAACTGGATGCTTTTAGGCAAATTAACTTCTCTGAGCTTGTTGCCCTGTTACTAGAATGCGTAGAAAAACATCTACCTTGCAGGGTTGCACGACGTATAATGAAGTGTTAGCCAGTGCTTGCAGATAGCCAACTCTTAACAAATAGTGGTTTTTATTATTGGTGTTAGTAGTGATAGAAAAAAAATACCCTGAGTCCCAGTCTCTCTCTGCTTTCCTCTCCCTTGGCCTCTCTCAACCTCACCTGTGCTTGGTGATGGTGAGCGGGATAGTGGAGGGGACAGTTTTGAAAAGGACGTAATTGGTGCTTAAGCAAAAGAGATTATTGTTACTAACGAGGGAAGTTGAAGGTTGCAGATTCCCAGATTCCAGGGATGGAATGGCTTGCTCTGATGACATGTGGAGATGGGTAGTTGAGGACAAAATTTCCTCTCAGTTTCAGAGGATCTTTTTTTTTTTGTTAAGATTTTATTTATTTGAGATAGAGTGAGCGAGAGAGAGAGAGAGTGAGCACAAGCGGGGGAGCAGCAGGTGGAGGGAGAAGCAGGCTCCCCACTGAGCAGGGAGCCCCACGTGGGGCTCGATCCCAGGACTGCGGGATCATGACCTGAGCTGAAGGCAGACACTTAACTGACGGAGCCACCCAGGTGCCCCACTGGTTTCAGAAGATTCTGATGCTGGCATGAGTGTTAGTCCCAAGTTCACTGTTGTCAGTAACAGAAATGACTTCAGGCTGGTTTAAGTAGGAAAGGAATTTGTTGAACGAGAACACGACCTATCAGAGCATCAGTGGAATAGCTGGGGAAGCAGGATAAGGGTGGCCGGGCACCAGGACCACAGTCTGAACTGAGCTCCAGGGTAGCTTGGTGTGGAGCTGGTGCTACTTCTGTCCCCACTGTGATGCCCTAAGGACCTGGGAGCTGCCTCTACTTCTGGGACACATTTTCTCCTGACCATGCCTCTTCAAGTCATGAGCATCTGGTCCACTCTTCTTTGATGACACGCTGCAAAGAGGAGAATGGAAATATGAAACAACTATCAGGCCTACATTGTTTTCTGACTTAGGAGGAGGGCTCTGCCTCCCGAAGACTCACATAGTAGGGTATTTCATAATAGGAAGTCTCAGCTGTAAAGTAGCATATGTCAATGACAAATACCAGCAGTCTTCCACATCCCCATCCAGTGGACCACAAGGATGTTGAAACCTTCCCTGGCACAGTTTTGGCATATTTCTGCATTGATTGGTACTTCTGTGTCTTCTGTTGTGTTGAGAAAGGGACTTGTGCTCCTGGAAGTTGAGGCCCAGATCTTGGAATGGTATCGACAGGCTGCTTGGGAACTTGGGTGGGGGAGGAGAGTGAGAGAATAGGTGATGGCTGGACTTTTCCCTGCCTTCGAAGACAGCTGGTCAAAAAGTTCAGGCCAAGGGCAGAGTCCAGCTGTCCAGAGAACCAGTGAATCAGAGCCATAGTTGAGGGCAGAGGTAGAGCTGGCGGTGCAGCCAAGGTGGGGAGCTGCCATGCCTTTCTGGGGACACACTTGGGCTGTGCCTCTTAACAAGTGAAAAATGCAGGTTCTCAGGCCCCATGGCCGATTCATTGAATCAGAAACTCCGGCGGTGGGGCCCAGCCCTCTGTTTTAATGAACCTCCAGGGGATGCTGGTGCTTGAGTTTGAGAACCACTGCTTTAGGATTTTGAGGAGATGCTCTTCTTCTTGAAGGGCCTCAAGTTTCCCCCCTCTGTAAAGTGGAGAGTTTGAGTGATTTTTTTAAAGTACAGAGTCAGATAATCCCATGGATCCTCACTCTGTTCTGTTATCAATTAGCTGATCATCCTTGGGTGAGTCACAGAACCTCTCTGGGGACAGTTTCCTTTCTCAGCAAAGGGACGGTGTTGATAGTTTCATAGAGGAGGCGGCACCTTGGGGCGCGGACGGGATTGGGTGACTTTGCTGGTCCCCTGTGGCCCCTGCCATGTGCTATGATGTGTTTGCAAGGTTGTTTGCTTCAGCACCGGCACACACTGTAAACAGCCACGTGTCAACAAGGAGGACACGAAATTATGGTGCATCCATGCCGTAAAATATTCTGCAGTGTCAAAGAGTGACGAGAATGTGTATGTACTGTTTGGGCTCATCTCTCAGACTAAGTGAAAAAAACCAAGATGAAGAACAATATATATATTAAAATTAGTGTGAAAAGATACAAATACATGTTTGAATTTATGTAAGATATCTCTGGCAATAGCAGATCCCTCTTGGAAAGGGCCCTTAGGGATTGGGGTTGGAGGTGGTGATAGGAGTGAGACTCACTTGTCACTAAATTCCCTTTGGTACCGTTCGAGTTTTTAAAGCATATACAGTTGACCCTTGAACAACATGGGTTTGAACTGTATGGGTCTACTTATATGTGGATTTTTTTTTGATACAGTACAGTACTGTCAATGTATTTTATCATTTTCTTAGTAACATTTTCTTTTCTCTAGCTTCCTTTGTTGTAATAATACAGTATATTGTACATATAACATACAAAATATGTGTTAATTGACTGTTTATGTTATTGGTAAGACATCAGCAGACTATTAGTAGTTAAGCTTTTGGGGAGCCAAAAGTTACACGTGCAGTTTCAACTGCACAGGGGGTTGGTCGCCGTAACCCCCTGCGTTGTTCAAGGACCAACTGTATCCGTACTAGTCAAAAAATGAAAATGCAACAAAAAGCACCCACAATAGAGAACCACAGTCCTGTCTGGCTCTCTGATGTTTTGATCTTGAAGCAGTGGCAGCCAAGTCTGCAAGTCAAAGATGAACGAGGCTCATGTGGTGCCCTGAGAGCGAAGAGGAGAGGAAAGTAGGGCAGCGGGTGCCGGCAGAGTTCACTATGACACACGCACAAACGGCCCCCTGTCCAGGCCTCTGTCTGCACCGTGCAAGGACAGGGAGACGTGGAGGTGCAGAGGGCCTCTGCGGGTAGGCTGTGGACCGGGCTGCACACCGAAGCACACCGAAGCTCTGGAAGGCAGAGCTGTGCCTGCCAGGCAGTCAGGGCACTGACCTCACCGTGGACCCCAGCAGGACAGTTGCATGATGGAGTCCAGGACCCCAGAGGTGCCAGAAGGCAGGGCATGAGGCTGGGCTGGGGCCTGGTGGCCCACGGACAGGGCATCCCGATCACGGTGCCCTTCTCCCTACCTGATCTCCCGCGTGCCCGCGAGGGGCATTATTGCTAACCCCTTTCTGCATGTGAAGAAATGGAGACTCATTTTTTCCAAGGACCTGCCCAAGACTGCATTGCTGGTTAATGACTGAGCTGGGATTGGAACTCAGGTTACTGTCTCCGAATTCTGTGCAATGAGTGGTAGAAACAGGAAAGAACTCAGGGTGCTAGATTTGAGAAGTGGATTTGGTGGAGCCGGCAGTTCATAGTTCTGACCTGGAGGAACTCCTTCAGGCTGGGGCCTCAGCTGCTTCCTCACGGGGAGGATGAAGATGGCCCTGGGACCCTGTGAGAGGTTCTCCTGGCCTTGTCCCATTTCACTCCTCTCATTGCAAGTGCCAGTCAGGCCAGATAAATGAGTTAGATGAACATCCTCTGCGTATTGAAATCCTGTTATTCCTTTAGGGTCCAGCTCAAATGCCTGTCCTCCACGAAGTTTCTCTGATCAGCCCCAGTGGCCTGAATCGCTCTATTCTGACCTTGCAGGAACCCCAGGAACAGTGAGCCAGTCCCCTCTCTCTCCAAGCAGAGAGCCACGATTGGATTCCTTGAGGTTGCCCACCCTAGGGCAAATTATAGGTGCCCAGTCCTGTTTTGTGAAGGCTGAAAGGTCTTCTGCCCTCATTTCTCCAATCTCTAGACAGAAATCCTTTATGCTGATGAGTCCCATATGGTTAGAACAGAGGGCGTGTGGTAGGGAGTGGCCAGGAACTAGTGTTCGGAGTTGGGGATGGTTGTGAACACTTTTATCCTGCAGGCTGCAGGCCGACTTCATCCTGGAGGCCTTGGGAGCCATCAGAGGTGCAGTCGCTCTGGCAGTGGTAGGCTGGGAAGCCTGGGGCTACGAGGAGAGCCTCGATGTAGACAACCAGGGACTCAACAGGCTTAGGGCCCCTGTGTGGATTTGAATTAGGCAATGGGGGAGGGCTGGGAGGTTGACAGCCAGAACTGGGGTCAGCAGTCCGGGGAGGACTCCCAGTGCTCCGTGGCTTCTGATGGGCAGGTGGTGGATAATACAGAATTTTAAGGAACAAGAGGGGTCAGAGGAAGTCTCAACAGTGGGGGGGGGGCACACTCTTTTACAAAGGAGGGGTGATGGCCAACTTCACAGGCTTCAGAGGTCAGTCTGTTGGAGGGCTGGGGGAGAGGTGGCTGGAGCCTGCAGGTGGGAGGCCACTGGCGGTTCCGTGTGGTTGCTTTCTGAGGTGTGACAATGGCAAAACCAGATTGCAGTGGGAGGCCGGCAGCTGAGGCATGGCTCATGGGCTAGGAGTGGGCGCTCAGCACAGGCTTGCTGCTTGATTGATTCTGCTGCTTGAACAACACAAATAGCCGGAAATGTAAACACTGCTGGATCCGGCACAGCGCCCCTTGGCATTGCTAATTAGCCCTGAGATTATTCCTTGCAAGGGAGCAACTACATCACACCTCGGTTCTGGCTGAGCAAGCAAGCGAGGAGGCAGGTCTGGTCAGCGGCTGCCCATTGATGCCCCCCCTCCCCACCCACCGTTCTCTTTAAGAAATGCCAGAAACAGTCACCCAGCCCCTGCCTCCTGCTTCTACCTTTCCAAGGTACCATTGCTTAGGTGTTACTGGTTAAGAGAGGGACTAATTTGTGTAATGGAAAAGTCACGGAGAGAGAATGTGATATAAATGTTAATCGCTTTTTTAACTTCACATTATGTGATCCGTTAACATTAATATTTAATTTAATGCAGTCAAAAGATTAATGCTTGTGTTTATTTCTAAAAAAGGAAAGGATGCTTCAGGCTGCTTTTCAGCTTGGTTGAGCTTTGGGGAAAAAAAAAAAAAAAAAACCAACCCACCCAGAACAGAAGAAATGTATTCATGCTGTAATAAGACAAATACCCTCGCCCCCACCCGCTCTCCCTCCTCCATTCCTAAAAATAAGCCGCAGGGTTCTAATGGGGACACTGATTAAATATTCGGCTCTGTAATTTATGCCCAAGTGAATCCCAACAGGAACCAGGGGCTCTGGAAATCTGTTGTGAAATAATTATCCTGAATGACATTGTCGAGATGGTCTGCAAGGGTGCTGTCAATAATGCATTAGCCCAAATCTGTTTGAAATACAGCAAGGAAATTACACGATATTCATGGGAACCTGAAAGAATTATCAGTAAACAAATTTAATCAACTTGATGTTATGCATACCACTCAACCTCTTATTATCTGATCATCTAGGTTTAGAACACGCAGGGGAATTGAATGACGCGGGATGCGAGGCTGAGCGTGTGTGTGTGTGTGTGTGTGTGTGCGCGCGTGCGCACGCACGCGCATGCACACTTGGTGGAACCAGCCTCAGGTCTCTGCATTTCTCCTCCTTGGCTGCGTTTCATTTGCATTTTTCTCTAGGTCTGATTGTTGGCTGTCAGCTTTCACCTCAGCCTGGCTCTTGAACTCTCTTTTTTTCCCCAAGAGTCAGAGCCCTGCTTAGAAAAGTTAGTTGACTGCTGCCCTTTCTTCCAGATGCCTCTTTCTCCTCTTCTGCCTTTCAAAGGAGTGGTGGTTGCCCCTGCTATGGAAGTCAGGAGTAAATAGGTAGGATGGAGGGAGGCGAGTGCCCTCATCGGGGGAGATGCTTCCTGGCATAGAAGAAAGAGCCCTAAGTGAAGATCTGCTGCTATTTAGTGGATCTTACACAAGCCTTTTCCCATCTCTGGGCCTTAGTTTTCCCATCTGAAAAATGGGTCTTGTGTTGGGTGGTCTGTGTGATTTTATGAAATCTTGGTAGAAGTTCAGCAGCATGTCGTTTGCTTGGATTTTGTTCCTTGCCTTCTAGATGGGAACCCCAGAGGGAAGGGGCTTTCTCAAGACCAAATGGGAAATTGGAGGCAGAGTCAATGTAACTTTCAGACCAGCTTCTCATCACCCCTTTATCCCCCAAATCAGAACATTACTTCTCGTCTGCACTAAAAGCCACGGGGAGCATTTCAGAGTCTTTAGTCCAGAACTGAGCCCTAGGTTCCATGGTGGGAGTCTTGGGTTGCTCTCCTGGCTTTGCAAGTCCCTTTCCATTTCCAAGCCTAAGCTTCCTTGTCTGTACAACAAAGGGGCTGATGAGATGACCTTTCAGACCCCCTTATTTTAGCTTTGACATTCCACATCATCATCCACTTTCTAAGTTCCTTAACTGGCTATGGCTTCTTACTTTGAGGAAGGAAGTCTCGCTTCTGTTTCCAGACTGTAACCCTCTCTTCTAACTTCTTTGTGGAGTGAAAGTACACTCTTACTGAGTATCTACTGTGGTCAGTGCTCAGGACTGGGTCCTGTTGGGGGGTGTGTTGAGTCCACTTTGTGCCTGGTCCTGGGCCTGGTATTGGCTCAACTTCATGGAACATGGGAAATAATACTTGAGGAATGAATAAAAGCTGATCCTTTCAACAGCTTCTTTTGGGGTACCTACTGTGTGTCTGTCCCTGTACTCAGCATTATGTAGGATAATAGTAACATCTATGAATACAAACTATGTACTAATCACTTCAGTATTTAAGAGCATGGTGAATGAGACTTTCCCATTGCTTGGGAATGGGCCAAGTAAATGTAGGGATAAGAGGCAGAAAACACCTGTGTTATAAAGAACACCAAAAGCAGAGAGTTATAGACTCTCCCCAGAAGCTACTACATGGGCTCTTCTACCTCCATCCGCTATTGCAGCCCAGACCCTGGCCTCACGCTGTCCCAGCCTAGACAGATGAAAGTCCAGATGTGGCACTGTTCAGTATGGTAGCCACTAGACCCAGATGGCTATTAAACACTTGGAATGCGGCAGGGGCGCCTGGGTGGCTCAGTCGTTAAGCGTCTGCCTTTGGCTCAGGTCATGATCCTAGGGTCCTGGGATCGAGCCCCACATCGGGCTCCCTGCTCCGCAGGAAGCCTGCTTCTCCCTCTCCCACGCCCCCTGCTTGTGTTCCCTCTCTTGCTGTCTCTCTCTGTCAAATAAATAAATAACATCTTAAAAAAAAAATTAACACTTGGAATGTGGCTAGTCTGGACTGAGATGTGCTGTAAGTGTAAAATACACACTGGATTGCAAAGACTTAGCACAATAAGAGGATGCAAAGTATCTCAATAACTTTATATGATTACATGTAATATTTTTGATATATTGACCTAAGTGAAATAGAATATTAAAATTTCACCTGTTTATTTTGGCTTATTTTGAAAAGTTTTATTTATTTAAGTAATCTCTATACCCACTGTGGGGCTCAAACTCACAACCCCAAGATCAAGAGTTGCCCACTGTTCCAACTGAGCCAGCCAGGCATCTCTCTTTTGGCTTGTTTTGATGTGAACGGTAGGAAATTTAAAGTTACATACAATGTAAGCATTGTATTTCTATTGGAAATAGAAATACTTAAATTATTTCAAAGAATATTTAAATGTTCAAATAATTTTTCTAATGGGAGTAGGAGGTACTAGGAGGGTGGTAATATGGCTTTCTCCCTCCCATTTCTCATGTGGGAGGCTAGAGGGGCATTTGTCCCCACTCCATATAAGAGATTCTAAGAGAATCACTCACAGAGATGGAAGGGTGCTGGATAAAGGAAGATTGACATTTTAGTTCTTGGCTTAGCTTCTCCTTAGCAGGGGAATTGCTGATCTGCTCCCTGTGCTTATTTGAACAGGAGGAAAAGATCATCAGAGAGCGTGGTAGGCAGAAAAATGCCCCCCACTTCGTCCCAAGATGTCTATGTCCTAATCCCAGCAACCTGTGAATTACCTTATATGGTGAAAGGGACTTTGCAGTTGTGATGAAGCTTAAGTAAAGACCTTGAGATAGGGAGATTATTCTAGATTATCCATTTGGGCCTAATCTAATCTAATCACATGAGTTCTTGGAGTTGGAGAGCCTTTCTCAGCTGCCATCAGAGAGAGATGGGATGACTAGGATGATGGAAGAAGAGGCAGGAAAAATGAGAGGTGTGAAAGGGGCTTGGTTTGCCATTCCTGGCTTTGAATACGGAGGAAGGGGCCATGATCCAAGCAATGCAGGTGGCCTCTAGATGCTGGGAATAGTAAGGAAACAGGTTCTCTCCTAAAGCCTCTAGAAAGGAACACAGCCCTGCTGATACCTTGATTTTAGCCCAGGAGATCTGTGCTGGATGTCTGACCTACAGAAGTGTAAGACAATCCATCTGTGTTGTCTTAAGCCACTGTTTGTGGTAATTTATTATGGCAGCAATAGGAAACAAATACAAAAAGATACTGGGTTGGAGAGAGTACAGTGTTTTGGCAAAATAAAACTGCATGAGTTGCTCTTGAGTTGAGTGGAGCTTTTGGAACACAGCCAGCCTTAAGCCATTCTGCTAAGACCCTGGATGCAGGGGAAGGAAGCTTAGCAGCCAGAGGCTTTCAGGTAGACCACTGAGGGTGGTAGTTGAGGGGAAGCAGAGGAAGTCAGCTTGGAGTAGCCCTTGGGGATGTGTAATGGAGAGTTCTTCTCCTGGTAGGGCCTCCTGAAGAGCTCGTTCATGTATTCTAAGATCAGTTTGGGATCTACCACATAGAGATTGAAGAATGCCATGGAAGAGCCATTAGCCACTTACATCATTTAGACAGACTAGATTATGCTAAGTAACACACAGCCCCCAAATTTTAGAGCTTTATGACAATGGAGATATATTCCCTGTTCATTCCCATGTCTGTCTTTACTCATCATAGTGGGATCTGTCATCACGTGCCATTTGCTAAAGCAAGCCACGTGGCTCCACCTAATTTCAAGGAGACAGGAAAGGGTAATCCAACCATGTGCTGGGGTTAGAGCTGGAGATATTTATTGATCAGCACTAATGTCTACCAGTCCCCTTTTCTTTTTTATCCTTTCCAGGCCCAAAAGTTCCTAAGGAGAAAGGGTCCCAGGAGAGGAAGGGGGAGGAGGATGGAAGAGCAGAGCATATGCCTTTCCTCATGGCAAGACTCTCAAGTCTTGCCTAGCTAGTATGGGAAGGGTGTGAGTGCTAAATGAGATAGGCGATTGAGATTTTTTTTTTTTTTTAGATTTTATTTATTTATTTGAGAGAGAGAGAGAAAGAACAAGCATGAATGGGGGGCAGAGGCAGAGGGAGAGGCAGACTCCCTGCTGAGCAGGGAGCCCAACATGGGGCTCGATCCTGGGACCCCGAGATCATGACCTGAGCCGAAGACAGACGCTTAACCGACTGAACCACCCAGGTGACCTGGTGACTGAGATTTTAAACCAGACTGGCATTTCCACTTAGATACTGAAAATGAGAGGAGACTGATGGGTCTTCCTGTGATGTCATTACAAAACGGGAACGTGAGACTCATCAGGGCATGAATGAAGGCAGTACTTTGAAAGCCGTTTTTTTTCACGTGTGGCTAGTTTTAGACTCTACTGAGTCTAACTATGCATGCATTTAATCCTCAAAATGATCCTTTGAGTCTGTCCCTGTTACCTTCATTTTACATAGCATAAAAACTGAGGCTCAGAGAGGATACGTAACGTGCCTAGTGGCACACAGCTTCAGCAGCTAGCCAAAACTCAAACTCAGATTTGTCCAACTCCAAGTACACTTTTAAAAGCCATACTTGCTATACTGTGCACACTACTCTGATGTAAGTGGAGTACTACTACTTCTGGAGTGGACAAAGAGAGACTCGCTCACACTGTGAGTTAGCCCTTTGTGGGTAGGAGGGTAAAATTAGAAAGATCCTCAGAATGTAGCCAGAGAAAATGGACGTTTCTGGGACACCTACCATGTGCCAGGCCCTGCCATGTACTTGGCACACATTATCTCAATTTAACTCCCAGGACAACTTCATAAGGTAAGCCATTCCATTCCTGTTTTGCAGATGAGCCAAACTGAGTCATAAAGGGATGATTTGCTGAATGTCAAACAAGTAATAGGCAAGATTTGAATCCAGCTCTGCCTGATTTTCAAAACTCTTTCCACCCAGCAGCAATTTCCCAGTGAAATGAATTTTGGAGGAGGCCATTGTCTGGTGGGACAGTGTTGAGGAAGGCCTCCAGGTCAAGAGGATGTAAGGGAAAAAAAAAAAAAGAAGAGGCTGTAAGGGAAATAGGGAGGGTGACAAGTAAAGGTGCACAGACGAGAGCTCGGGGCTAAGAGTAGGCAGGTCTGACACAGAGAGTGTGTGAGAACAGTAGGGAGAGGAGGAAAAGCAGTTTGGAGCCAGGTGGGGAGTTGTTGGGAATGTCAGGTTGAGGAGTTTGGCTTTGTTTCCTCAGGCCACGGGAGAGCATTTGCAGTGAGGTCTAGTGTGCCTTTGGAAGAAGAACAGGAAGCCTGGAGTGTGGGGTTTCTGGGGCTTTCTGCCATCCCTCCCTCCCCCCAGCAGGTGGGAAACAGGAAAGGGCTAGTTTAGGCAGAAACATCCCTCAAGACAAAGCATGGTCAGGGTTGGGGGAGGGGAGTTTCAGACCCAGCAGGACGGGGCAACAGAAGGCACTGAGGTATGGAGAGTACATAAGGCAGAGGAAAGATTGTGGCTTTGGCACATGACAGACTTCTTTCAGGTCTCAGACCTGTGACCCTGGGCACATAATTTTGCTTTGATGACATTGAAATTAAATGAGCTCTGTGTGTGGAAACCTGCAGATTTCCTCACTTTAACATGCTTCAAAATGTAGCCCCTTTAGTGTCTGTCTGGCCGTCTTGAGGAGCCCCTTTTCTACAGGGGAACAGGGAGACCTCACATGTCGGTTGACAGGCTCCACTAGCCTATTCAATCACCTTTCAGTGAAAATGTTCCCATTCTTCATTTCTATTTTCCTCTCAGAGCTGGCTTAACTAGTTCCTTTGGGATTCATGAATAACTCTTTAAGTAAATATCTGGTCTTTCAGAGTTTTCACTTCTTTCTCTTCTTCTCTCCAAGATGGCACCTGAGTATTCGAGGGCTTTACTGCATTCTCCGGGTAACGGAGGGATGGGTTTTGGATTTGCATGTGTCTTCCATATCCAGGAGCTAGTCTGGTCTGCTCCCTGGACTGGTGGCCACTAAGGTGTGACTGATCTCTTCTGACCTTCTGGGTGATGTGCTGGTGGAGTCTGGTTTTGGCCATTTCTCCTCAGGTCACAGAGAAGTTCTTGTCCACGATGGCCTCTTTCTCTTGATGCTAGGCCCCTGCCCTCTCAGTATGTTTGTGTGCCCTCCTTTGATCGCCTCTTTGGTGGAGGGTCAGGGATTCTGCCTGACTCAGTCCTCTGGCCACTTCCTACAGTTGCTGCTATGCCATCACCCTCTGCCATGTTGGAAAGATTTCGAGTAGCTTTTCTTAGAGACAAACTCTTGCTAGTAGACATGGGAAGTGAGTGGGCCTTTACTTCTTTGGATGACTTTAGCTTTACCCTCGACCTATCTAATTTATCTCTTCAACCTGAGACTGCAGTTAGAGGGGGAAGGTAGAACACAACCCGAATCCATCTTTTGTTCTCACAGTTTTGTGAATGTGAAGGGATGAATATCCTGACTTTTACTTTACGGTACTTACTTGTACTTACGGTACAAGTCATGTGGTTCAAGGGTACTGACTCCATGCCTAAACTCCAGGGATAGACATATAACTAAGGCCTGGACAACCACACCATTCCCTTCTCCTGGCCAGTGATTGGTTCAGGGATGGACATGTGACCACATTTGAGCAATGAGAGATAACTCTGGGAACTTACTAGAACTTATAACAGAAGAGTGCCTGGTGGCTTAGAGGGTTAAGCATCCATTTCATGATTTCAGCTCAGGTCATGATCTCAGGGTCATGAGATTGAGCCCTGCATTGGGCCCCATGCTCAGCAGGGAGTCTGCTTATCTCTCTCCCTCTGCCCCTCCCCCTGCCCTCTCAAGTAAATAAATAAATCTTAAAAAAAAACTTATAACAGGGCGCCTGAGTGGCTTAGTCTATTAAGCGACTGCCTTCTTCTCAGGTCATGATCCCAGGGTCCTGGGATCGAGCTCCGTGTAGGACTCCCTGCTCATCAGGGAGCCTGCTTCTCCCTCTCCCCCTGATTGTGCTCTTTCTTGCTCTCTCTCAACTAAATATATAAAATCTTAAAAAAAAAACTTATAACAGAGAAGCTCCTTTTGAAATTTTTAACAATGAGATATAATTTATATACAAGGAAATGCACTGATCTTTAGTGTTTAGTGTGAAGAGTTTTGACAAATGTATACACGTTTGTGTAATTAGATAATTAGATTATCTAATTAGATAAAGGTATAGATCATTCCCATCACCCTCAGAAGTTCTCTCAGGCCCTTTTCCAGTCAATCCCAGAAAGTCTCTTCTTGTCCCTTTCTAGTCAATACCACTCTCTTCCCAGTACACACAGTAAAGGCAATCATTATTCTGACTTTTATCATTATAGATTACTTTTCCTGTTCTAGAACTTTTCATTTTGGATTTTTCATTTTGTTTCACTTATCTATTTGCCTATACTTAATCTAACATCTCAGTACCTTGATATATTGCCTTGGAGTTAGGCAGTATAAGTGTTTTTAATTTTGTTCTTTTTCAAGACTGTTTTTGTTAGTTAGGTTCTTTGAATTTTCATATAAATTTTAGAATTACCCTTCCAATTGTTCAACACAACATGCTGGGATTTTGACTGGAACTTCAATGAATCTGTAGCTCAATTTGGAGAAAGTTGACATCTTATCCATATTGAATCTTCCAAACCATGAGTATGGTATAGCTTTCCTTTTTTTTTTTTTTTTTTTAGTTCTTCTTTCATTCCTCTCAGCAATGTTTTGTTCTCAGTGTAGAAGTCTTTTATTATGTTCATGACCAAGTATTTTATATTTTGTGATGCTGTTATAAAGGTGTTTTAAAAAATTTCACTTTCCAGTGGCTAGTATAGGCATTCTCTTTTTAGTGTCTGCTAAGCTGGTGGGAGGTGAGTCATGCAAGAGACATCATGGGGAGATGGTCTCCCTGCGAGTAAATTCAAAAGAGGGGAGAAGAGCTGAAAGATGGGGGAGGAAACAGAGAGAGAGAGAGAGAGAGAGCTCTGAAGAAAGGATCTGAGCTCCTATATTCCAATTAGGCTGAAGCCAGGTCACCGTGGATATTACTGGAGACAATAAATTTATTTATTTTTGCTGAAACCATTTTGAGCTGGATTCCTGTCACTTGCAGCTGAAGGAGTCCTGACTAATCCAATGTCTGACTTGGCTCAGCCTTGCAGACTTGCGTGTAGCTGAGTATGAGTTCCATGCCAGTGAAGAAAAGACACGACACAGGTCACCAATTTACTTTCTCTTCCCATGAGTGAGAGCTGTGGGGCTGCGGGTCTCCTCACGAGGTGAGAAACTATTAAGTGAGCCCACTGTTTAATTCTTTCCTTTTTTCTTTTCTTCTTTTTTCTCCCTTTCTCCCTCACTTCTTTCTTTCCTTCCTTTCTTCTTTCCTTCCAAAGCACAGTCTAAACCTATACAGAAGAATTTAAAAACCAACATTGCCTCTGTTAGCTGGTGTGTGGTCCTGCCATTTGAGATACAGCAGATCTCCTCGGTTTTGCTGAGGAACATGGGATTTATTTTTGTCCCTCTTGGGGCCTGTGGCATCACAAAAAGCATTATAGCTTTTGAAGGCTGCTTTCTCTGCAACCCAGGGAATGTCACTACCTCTCATTAAATTCTTTCAGTTTAGACTCTCCCTCTGGTGGTGGGGGAAGGACTTGGGGGTCGGAGTGGGGAATGTGGTATGGGAAGCACTTGCTGTTTTTGTCACTGGGCTAGCCAATCATCCATCCAGTCATGCATTCTCTGAGCTCTGAATGTTTGTTGGAAAGAAAGGTAAAATATGCACTGGGTGTGTTCCATATACATTATCTTATTAGATTCCTACTGCAATCCTTTGAGGTGGGCATTATTATAACCCTCATTTTTTCAGATGAGGAAGCTAAAGTTTAGAACATGTAAGCCACATATTAAGTCCAGACAATGAGAAGGTGACAGAGACGACATTCAAACCCCCAGTGCCCCCACTCTTTGTATTCTGAGAAGCTGTCTTGGTTTCCTGTGTGTGAGGGCCATGCTGAGCAGTGCAGGAGGTGGAGAGAGGACAAACACTGACCAGGTGTGAATCTTGTCATCCAACCCAGCAGCCCGTTAGAGGAGCTGACGATGAGTAAATAACTGTAATGCAGAGGAGAAGGGAGGAGCATCTAAATGTAATGATGTGAATCTTTGGGATACAGGGACCAAACAATGAGAATTTCAGGGACTTCGCAAAATCCTAAGTTATTCTTAAGACTTCCAATGTTCTTCATTCTCTTTACAGATTTTTATATATAACTAAACTTTCTGATAAAGAAATAAGAAATACTAAGTTAGTAGAGTAGAACTATAGCCTAGAGTGTGTATTAAAACATGGGAAAATGCCAGTGAACATAATTGGGTAGTGTCTGAATAATGTCACATTGAGATCTCCTAGCAAGGTTAACAGCACTAAGGAATTCCTTGTCTTCCAAAACTTGTTATTTCTTGGAACACCACTCATAGGATTTATGTAAAATATACTATGTATATAAACTCATTAATATTTATTTTATTTGCAAGAATAACTCACCATTAGCAGCAAAAAGGGCATCAAACACATACTGATAACACAACAGCCTTGAGCAAGACTGACTCACGCGTCAACCTTAACCTTCAACTCTGTCTGTCAGCCTTTCCTGCTCTTGCTTTGACTTGACATTGGCAGAGTCCTTCAAACCAGTAATGCCTCTATACTGATAGGCTTTGATTCTCACAGGAGAATATGACACTTTTCTTGGTTTTCTTGGTTGCTTTTTCTCAGAAGTTGAGATTTGGAAGAATATTTAAATTTTCTGAGAAAGAACAGGAAGGAGTTTCTGAATGGACACCCTGGTCTTGAGGGAGATACAGATACAAGCTAGAGGATAAATATAATGGGCAGCTGCAGGACTCACAGCAGAGTTCCCATAGGAGCTGGCACGTGAGCTGGGATGTGAAGGATGGGCAGGATTTAGAAATTGAGGTGGGTGTAAGAGTAGGGAGAAAGGCATTCCAGGTGGACCGCCCAGCTTGAGCAAAGTAAGACTGAGAAGCGGGAAACTGGGGATACACCAGGCAATTCGATTAACTTTGAGCAGAGCGTTTGTGAAAGGGGGTGGTTAACAATACAATTGGAAGAGTAGAGTGGGGCTAAATCCACGGGGTGGGGGTGGGGGTGGGGGCTCATGTATCATTTACATCTCCGTGTCCTGTAAAGTACGTATTCCAGGGTTGTTCATTTCCTTTGTGATGAGGAGACTGAGGCTCACGACTTGCTTAGGGGCACATGGGTAAGGTGGGGAAGATGAACTCTATAGAATACGTAGTCCAATGTCTTGTCCATCACCAGCACACACTGGAAGTCTCTGGAATGAGGCAGTCCTTGGGATTTCTTAAGTGTCTGTTGAGTTGAACTGATGTGTAGAAATTGAAGGGAAATTAGATTTTGGTTAAATATGAGCAAACGCTTTCAGGAAAAACAGACTTCTGTAACAAGTTGTTTAACTTTTTTTTTTTTTTTTGAGGTCTATATCTTTCTGTCATTTAGCTATATCTTATTGATGTGATTTTATAACTAATCATGGTTCCTTCTTCCTTATGGCCACAAGGAAGTCTAATGTCAAATTTGTGGCTCTATAAAATGGGATGGTTTGCTTTTCTGCATGCTCATCTTAGCCCTTGCTTTGTTTTTTCCTGCCTTTTTGTCCTTCTGTTGTTCATTTTCTCTTTCAGCATTTGACATATTCATTCAAGTTGCCTCAAATTTGGATATAATTAATCTATAATTGGGCAGACTATGAAATGCAATTCAGATGTGCAGAACAATGTAATATGCTGCCTTGTGAGGTTATGAGCTCACTGCCATCAGAGGTGTGTAAGAAAAGACTGAAGGATCATTTGGCTCAAAGATCCCTTTGGTTCTGAGATTTTCTAAGAGTTGGAAGTAGGTCATTCTTTCACTGCATCCACAGCCATCCCCCCAACAAGCTGCACCCCAGTGCCCAGAGTAAAATCCTCATCCCCTTGCTAGCCTGAGGTCCTTTGGCTACACAGCCTAATGAGACTCTAGGGGCTGGGGATGCAGGCTGCCTGGCACTGGGGCAACACTGCAAATGACATTAATAGCATGTGACTAGCAGTGGATTGATTGAGTAAGCAGATGTTAAGGTTTTGGCTGATAATGATTCATTACTATTTGGGAAAAACCTGATAGGGATGCTCTCACTCTAAGAATTAATTAGTTTATGCTTCATCAGTCGTATTGAGCAGAGTGTAAATGGCCCTTCTGAATACAGAGCTCTCCAGTTAGGGGAATTAGCATTCCTTCCACCCAGCAAGACATGGGAACAGTGAGCTTCCTTCCATGGAAGAACAGGCAGAGGGGGAGGGGAGGAACAAGGAGCCGCAGAAGCATGCATACCTGATGTTTGCCTTTCCAACTTCCATTCCTCTTCCTCCGCAGCTTATCATTTGGAGAGGTTCCCCTTCGCCACTCTCAGTCTATGCTAGGGCGGGGCTCCTCCCTAGCTCTAGTTGGTTGGGAGATCATGTGACCAAAGCTGGGCCAATCAGTGTACTGCATCGCCTGGGTCACAGTGATTGGCTCACGGATGTGCCTGTGTGTCCCAATCAGATAAATCAGATACCCTGAGACTCAATGAGACGTTTGCTGGGAACCTAGGGAAGGCCATTCTGTCACTTTTCCCAAAGGGGTGTGAGGTAGGAGCTGTGGAAGCCATTTTGTGATTCCAGCCTGCAAGCTATTGAATCATTCCCAGAGTTTGAGCCTCCCCAGCTGGTGCTACACGGAGCAGAGACAGCTGTCCCCACTGAAACCTATCTAAATTACAGATTTATGAGCAAAAAGAAGACCATTGTTGTTTTAAGCTACTAAGTTAGGGGTGATTCGTTACATATCAATTGACCAGAACAGCATATTTTCCATATTTTTGACTGTAGACCAATCTTTTCTTTTCTTTTTTTTTTAGACCAATCTTTTCTTATTGCAAACCTGATCATCTTACCTTTTTGCTTAAAAATTCCTCAAAAGCCTAGTGGTTAAAGACCAAACACCTTTGTGTGGTATTCAAGGCCTTTCTGGGGGGTATCTCTGAGATCTCATCTCCCTGCCCTTCCTCTCAGGAATCCTGTCCTGTCACACAGAACTGCATGTGGTTCCCTAAATAGCTCATGCTCTCTCAGGCGGACCATGCTGTTTCCTCTGCCTGGAATACCTGTCCTTCCCTACCAGATGACATCTCCGTGGAGGATTTCCTCTCTTCTCTTTTCTCTTTTTTGAACTCCTGTTATTCAAATGTTGGAGCCCATAGATTAATCACTGTATTTTCTAATTCAGCTATTTTTTGTACCTATTCTTTGATTTGCCATATGGAGAATTTCCCTGACTTTATCTTCCAACCCTTCTTTTTTAAAATGATTTTTAAAAAATTTTATTTATTTGACAGAGAGAGAGAGCACAAGCAGGGGGAGCAGCAGGCAAAGGGAGAGGGAGAAGCAGGCTCCCTGCTGAGCAGGGATCCCGATGGGGGGCTCCATCACAGGACCCTGGGGTCATGACCTGAGCTGAAGGCAGATGCTTAACTGACTGAGCCACCCTGGGGCCTCTACACCAATCCTTTTTATGAACTTCTACCATGTGAAGTTTCTAAAGAAATGGAAACACAACCTTTGCTAAATTAAGTGCAAAGGGTTCATCCTGGCAGCACAAGCCTCCCCAGTATGAATACACCACACTCCCCTAACCTTTCTTACTGTTGCCTCAGACTCCTCCCCCTCTTGCCCTATCCAAGCTGAACCCTTATAGGCTGGTCCCCCAGTCCTGCTTCTCCATGGCTGATTGGAGCAGCTCTTGAAAATAGATAGCCTCCAGGCCCATCATTGATAATTTTGTTATAGCGAATGGCACCCTCAGGCACCTGGGGACTTCTTCTCTGCCTTTTTTGTTGCTGTCTTGCTGAGCCGTAATCCTTTTAACAAAATATACTTTTCTCCTGTTTGTGTCTTGGTTCCCATCAAACTCATAAACCCCTGGAAGGCAGGGACTATGGCTTAGTTGTCTTTGTTCCCTCCAGAAGGCTGGTGAAGTACTTTACACTGCTAAGCTAGATGGAACAACCTGGAGATGGGTAGACTTGGTTGAGGTTTCAACTCCCGCAGTTGATGGCTATGTGTCTTTGGGTAACCAAATTAACTTCTCTGGGCCATCACTTCCTTTTGTGCATTTTGTGACTCAAAAAGGATATGCCAAACCCTACACAAACCTAAGGCTTGATGAAAGTAAGTTTTCATTGAGGACATGTTGCTGATGAGGCAAGCCGAGCATTAGTCTGATAATAGGAATTTCTTGCAGGATGGATGGATTATGAGAGCTGAAATCCCAAGGACCTACCAGAGAAGCTTTGGCAGTTGCAGGTAGTGGTGGAATTGGTAGGATGGTCACATGTGGAGTGACCAACGTGACAGGAGTTTTGAGTGTAGCTTTTTGGGAGGATGATGGTGAAAGACCAGGATGGAGTAGTTGTGAGGGGAGCAAATTTGGGGGCCAGATGAGGCATTACAATTGGGAAAATGTGAAGTTTGGAGGGTGGAGGCTCCCATACAGATGTTCCATCAGGCAGTTAGAAGTGTGAAACTCCTGGCCGAGAGCAAATCTGAGCTGTCCCCTGTGTTGAGCTGATTGTTGGTAGCCTAGGAGAGGATGAGATGCTTGAGGGAATGTGAGGACAGATCGGAGAGCTGAGAACAGAGTCTCTGGGGAAAAGAGACAGGTTTGGGAGGTTTAGGCTAGAGTAGTACCTGAGAAAGGAGAGTGCTTTGAGATATAGCAGGAGACCAGGAAGGCACTGTGTCTAGGAGCCCATGAGGTGGAAATGAAAAATAAATGCTGAATGCTGATTGGGAATTTGATGGTATTAAGAGGCTTCGTGAGTGTTTTTAGGTGCGGTAATGGTATTGTGAAATGATCTCATTTTTGGTATTTGCTTTAAAACAAACTTGGCTGTCTTAAAAGAGACACACTTTAGATTGAAAGATAACCACATAGGTTGAAAGTAAAGGATGGAAAAAGATACACCATGCAAACAGTAACCAAATGACAGCTGGATTAGCTATACTATTATTACACAAAAGAGACTTTAAGATGGAAATTACAGGGCACAAAGAAGGACATTTAATAATGATAGAAGGGTAGGAAGGTATAATAAGTATAAAAATATATGCCCCTAACAATAGAACCTCAAATACATGAAGCAAAAAGGTGACTGAAATGAAGGGAGAGATAGACAATTCAAAAGTAACAGTTGGAGATTCCAGTACCTCACTTTCAATAACAGATAGAATGAGGCAGAAATCAGTAAGGAACTATCTACAGAACACTCCATCCAACAAAAGCAAAATACATATTCCTATCAAGTGCATATGAAACGTTCTGCAGTTCAGAATATTTACTAGATCATGAAACAAATCTCAGTAAACTTGATAGAGAGAATAGAAAAATAGAGAAAGTCAATGAAACAAAAAATTAGTTCTTCAAAAAGATCAACAAAATTGACAAACTTTTAGCTAGACCCACTGAGCAAAAAGGGGAAGAATCAAGTGCCTATGGTGAAAAATGAAAAAGGGATGTCGCTACTGATTTTACAGAAATAAATAGATTATAGGGGAATAAGATCATGATGGATTTTTCAGAAATAAACCAGATTATAACTGCATTTTGAACAGCTGTACATCAACAAATTTGATGACCTAGATGAAATGGACAAATTCCTAGAAACATAGAAACTACCAATACTGACTGAAGAGAAATAGAAAATCTGAACAGATCTATAACAAGTAAAAAGATTGAATTAGTAATTAAACTTCCCACAGAGAAATTAATAGTCCCAGATAGCATTACTAGTGAATTCTACCAAATATTTAAAGAAAAATTAATACCTATCACAATCTCTTTCAAATAGCAAGAGAGGAGGGAACACTCCTGACATATTTTATAAAGCCAGATATCATAATATGTGGATACAAAAAACAGGCAAAGATACCACATCAAAATAAAACTACATACCAGTATCCCTTATAAATACAGATGCAAAAATCTTCAACACAATTCTAGTAAATTAAATCCAGCTACACATACAAAGGATCATATATATGGTCAAGTGGGATTTATTCCAGGAATGCGAGGTTGGTTAAATATCTGAAAAATCAACCAGTGTATTTTATGTATAGAATGAAAAGACAAAAACCACATGATCCGCTCAGTAGACACAGAAAAAGCACTTGACGAAATCCAATACACTTTTATAAATTAAAATCACTCAACAAACTAGGACTAGAAGATGTAGAGGATCGAGGTACACTTGGGTGGTGCAGTTGGTTGGGTGTCTCACTCTTGGTTTTGGCTCAGGTCCTTTGGGTCCTGGGATTGAGCCCTGCATGGGGCTCTGTGCTGGGCGTAGAGTCTGCTTGGGATTCTCTCTCCCTGTCCCTCTGCCCCTCCCACTTGTGCACTCTGTCCCTCTCTCTCTCTCTCAAATGAATAAATAAATAAATAAATCTTAAAAAAAAAGATGTAGGGGGTTGAAGATCACTCTCCCCAATATGTCCATATTCCAGAACTCGTGAATGTTACCTTATATGGAAAAAGTTCTTTTGCAGATGTAATTAAGTTAAGGATCTAGAGATGAGATCATCCTGGATTATCCAAGGGGACCCCAAATCCAATGTCCTGCTAAGAGACAGAAAAGACACAGAGACACAGAGAAGAAGGCCATGTGAAGATGGAGGCAGGAATTGGAGTGGTGCAACCATAAGCCACGGAGTGCCTGTGGTCATCGAAAGTGGGAAGAGGCAAGAAAAGATCTCTTGCCTTTAGCAAGACTGCAGGCTATAAAATCAAAATACAAAAATCGTTGAATTTCTGTACACTAGCAGCGGGCAATCTGAAAATGGAACTGAGAAAGCAATTCCACTTATAATAGAGTCAAAATGAACAAAATATTTAGGAATAAATTTAACCAAAGAAATGTAAGGCTTGTACAACTAAAACTTCAAGATGTTATAGGAAGAAATTAAATAAGACCCAAATAAATGGACCGACTTCCCATGTTCAAGGTTGTTAGAATTGTTAAAATGGCAGTACATCCCAAATTGACCCACAACTTCCAAATAATCCCTGTCAAAATCCCAGCTGGCTTCCCCTCCCCACCAATTGACAAATTGATTTTAAAATTCATGTACAAATGCCAGGAACCTAGCATAAACAAAAAAGATCTTGAAAAAGAAGGACAAAGTTAGAGGACTCACAATTCCTGGTTTTAAAATGTACTACAGACTTACAGTAATCAAGAACGTGTGGTACTAGTATAGACATATAGATCAATGGAATAGAATTGAGAGTCCAGAAATAAACCCTCACATTTACAGTCAATTGATTTTTGACAAAGGTGCCAAAATAATTCGATTGGGGGAAGAATATTCTTCTCAACAAATGGTTCTGGGAAACGAAATATCCACATGCAGAAGAGTGGTTAGATCCCTACCTGGTAACATTTACAAAAGTTAAGAGTTAAAGCTATACAACTCTTCGAAGAAAATAGAATTAAATATTTGTGATATTAGGTTAGGCAATAGTTACTTGGGTGCTAAAACACAAGCAACAGATATATTGGCCATAATAAAAAAAAAAACCAGCTTTGTGCTTCTAAGAGCATCAATAAGTAAATGAAAAGAACCACAGAATGGGAGGAAATATTTACAATCATAGATCTGATAAAGGACTTGTATCCAGGATAGAGAAAGAACTATTATAACTTAGTAATAAAAAGATAAATAACCCAGTTTAAAAACGGGCAAAAGATATCCATAGACACTTCTCCAAAGAAGATATACGAATGTCCAGTAAGCACATGAAAAGATGCTCAATGTCATTCATTCTAAAGGAAAAGCAAATTAAAACCATGAGACACCACTTCACACCCACTAGAATGACTAATAAAAAAGACAGACAATAACAAGTGTCTGCAAGGATCTGGAGAAATTGGAATCTTCATACGTTTTGGTGAGATTGTAAAATGGCACAGCTGCTTTGGAAAATAGTTTTATACTTCCTCAAAAATATTACACATAGAGTTACCATATGACCAAGAAATTCTACTCTTAGGCATATATCCAAGAGTACAGCCTCTTGAAAGTTCATAGTGGCAGAATTGTTCATAATAGCCAAAAGACGTAAGCATCTCAAATGTCCATCATTGAACAAAAGTGTATATCTATACAATGGCATGTTATTCGGCAGTTAAAAGGAATGAAGTACGGATATATGCTACCACATGGATGAATCTTGAAAACATTATGCTAAATGGAAGAAGTCCGTTACTAAAGATCACAAATTGTATGATGTCATTTATATTAAATGTCCAGATAGACAAATCCATAGAGACAGAAAGTAGATTACTGGTTATCAAGGGCTAGGTGGAGGGGAGAAAGGGCAATCACTGATAATAGGTAAAGGGTTTCTTTTGGGCCAGTGATGAAAATGTTTCAATATTAGATAGTGTTGGGGCAGCTGGCTGGCTGAATTGGTAGAGCAAGTGACTCTTCATCTCAGGGTCATGAGTTCAAGCCCCACATTGGGTGTAGAGCTTACTTAAAGAAAAAAATACGATTACATTAAAAAATATAATTGGATAGTGGTGATAATTATAGAACTATGTGAATATACTAAAACCCACTGATTGTATACTTTAAAAGGTTGAATGTTATGGTAGGTCAACAAAGCTGTTAGAAATTTCAAATTATTTAAAACTAAATAAAATTAACAGTGCGGTTACTCAGTCACACGAACCACATTGTAAGGGTTCATAGCCATATGTGGCTTACAGCTACCATATTGTACAGCACAAGTCATTGCAGAAAGTTCTGCTGGACAGCCCTGCAATTGCAGAATGGCAGCTGCAGAGAGCCGAGGCAGGCACTGCACACCCTCCTTAGACATCTTCCTGCGAGGACTGTAGGTGATGTATAGGTGCACTGGTTACTTCTTGGGATGAAGCCAATGAAAATCTGTGTCTGTATTGCCACCTTACAGGACGCAGTACTTGGCTTTGTTGAAAATCTGCACGTGAGCAGGGTAAAATGTGCATATGGGAAAGAGATGAAACAAATATACCAAAACATCAGGTGTGATTATTTTGAGTAAGGGGAATATGGGCCATCATCTTGCTTCTGGCTATTTGTAGTGGATGATGCAGCTAGAGTTCTCGTCTCTCCCCCCTCACCCACTTCATGGTCCAGGTGACATTGTTTGAATTCCTAGAAACAGCCATGCCTCTGAAGCTATGGCACTCTGTTTGTATTTCCTCATCCCATGCACCAGTTAAGATGATTCGAGCTGGGTTTGTATAAGTCAATAATGGTGAACACTGGGGGCTGGGCTCAGGGGCTTCGTTATACTAGTGTCACTACTCAAAAAAAAAAAAAAAAATCCCATTGACATAGTGAATGGTGATCAGTGTTATCTGGTACAGAGGTTCAGAAATGTGCCAGTTAACTGGCAATGTCTCGGGGTGGGGGGAGGGCTTTTTAGGAGAATGTTGTGGAGAACAGCCAGAAAACAAAGGGGAGAAGTGAGGGGGCATTAGGAGTGAGGAAGGTGGAGGCATGAGTACAGATGTCTTTTCTCGAAAATTTTGGGGGCTTAGGAAATAAAGAATAGTAATTGAAAGGAGTTTTGATTAACTAAATTGTTTATAGTCTCTCTCTTTATATATTTGAAATATTTTTTCACTTAAAAGTAATATAAGTTGAAAATTGGAAAAATAAAGAAGAGCAGAAAGACAAAAACAAACCATCACCCATTGTTCTGCTGAGAAAGGACACCATTATTAGTGTTTTTGTGGGTTTTCTGTCAGTCTTTATTCTTTATCTGTTTATCTCTACATATTAGAGTCTACTTCATGCACAACTTTGTTGTCTGCTTTTTACACTGCATATTATTTCCTCATGTTGATAGCATCATATAATAATGATAGAATCATATAATTAGAATGTCTCATTGTATCTATCTCATTGTATCTCACCATGTAGCAAGTCATTTTTCCATTTGGGACAATTAAACTGAGGGAGTGAGATCCCAGGGAAGGGGACAGTAGAAGGACAAGGACCCCCATCCAGGTTAGTGCTGGAAGGAAGGAGTGAGGCCAGGCCTCACTTGAAGAGTTGTGTTGGAGGACAAGTGAAGGATAACTGAAGACAAATTTTGAGTTTGAGAAGGTTGCTGTTGAAGAAAATCATGTCAGAGGGCCTCTGTAAAGTAAGAAAATTTAGAACAGCTGAGGCGGGGAATTTGGTTGTGAGTTGACAAGAAGTGGGTTGAAAGGGTTTTCGGAGGAGCGGTGAGGGAATTCAGCTGAGCCTGGGATTACTTGAGGCCAACTTTTCATGAATTAATCAGCCACTGAACTCCCTCCTGATTAAGGAAAGGATTGGGTGCAGTGTTTGGTCTGAGTCTGCCTCACTGGTTAGAATCCTTAATGATGGAGGTGGATGGCTTTGTGGTTACGAAGGTGGGCTCAGGGGCAACTGCCCAGATCTGAATCCTGGGTCTGCCATTTACTGGTTGTGTGAACTTTGGCAAATTACTTAACTTCTTTGTGTCTTGATTTCTTCACCTGTAGTAAACACAGTGATATTAATGCCTATTTCTTAATATTTGTTAGGATTAAATGAGAAAGTCTATGTCAAGCATTTACAACAGTGCCTGGGACATAATAAATATTAAATAAATATTAGCTATTATTATGATTGAGTTGGTTGCAGATAACAGAAACTCAATATAACTAGATTAGGGAAAAGGAAGGATTTATTGACTCTTGTAAGTGAAAAGTATAAGAAACTAAGCATTGGTAGATCCATTTTATTCTCTGGAATATCTTGAGATTTCACTTGCTTCTGTGTTGGTTTACTTCTCAGGCAGGCTGACTGAAAGATGACCACCAGCTTCTCTGTGCTTACATCCTATTAGCTGGGCAATGCCAGCAGAAGACAGAGCACCTTTTTCCTGAAAGCTCCAGCAAAGGGCTTTGGAGCTGCTTCTTACTGGCCTGACTGCTGTTCCCAGCCCATCAGTGACCCGACTACTGTGGCCAGGGGAATTCAGGGCAGTCATTGGCCAGGCCTGAGTCTCACTTAACGTTTAGAGCTGAATCACGTGGTGTGAGGATAGGATGGTCCCAAAAAAAGTGAGGTGTTTTTACTAGAGGAAGGATAAAGGATTCTGGGCAAGCAGAAATTTCCACTATACCAGTGGAATGGACAAAGTGGAGAAGGACTGGGGAGAAGGCAGGCAAGCAGGAAGAGAACCTGTGCCAGGTGGTGAGGCTACTAGGTGAGTGAGAGAGTGTCATGGAGGGTGGTAGAACAGTTACCCAAAGTGTGTTCCACTGATTGCCAATTCAAGCAAATGTTAACAGGGGGTTTTGTGATAAGAGTTCTGTGGAGGAGGAAGTCTGGGAAATGCCAGTATCTATACTACGAGATTTTTCTCCCTTTTAACACACTTTTGTACCTGGTGATTCTCAGGACAGAGATATAGGACCTGTGATTCCCAAATATATGGGACTATGGCGCCCTTATTCAATGGAGCATTTTGTGGGATTACTATCTATGGACCACATTTTGAGAAACATGGTAGAAGAGGATGGTGCTGAGGTTGGAGAGTGGCAGAAGAGACTTCCCGGAATGTTTGCAGGGGGACAGTAGTCTCCAGGTGGCTGTGGGCACTGAGGAATGGACCCCTTCTCGTCAACGTGGAGTCAGAGGCCTAAGGGAAGGTGGGGAGGGGGGATGTTGAGGACTGCAGAACTGGCAAAGCGATCTATTGAGCAGAATGGTGGGGCTTGTACGGAGGGTGCCCAGAGTTAGGGGAAGGACAAGATCTCAGGTGGAATAGGACTAGCGTTAGGGGGAGACACCCCCCCCCCCAGTCTCTTGGGATGCTTGAAGCTCTTTTAGCCAGCTTGTTTAGGTCTAGCATTTTATTTTATTATTTTTTTAAAAAAATATTTTATTTATTTGTTTGACAGAGAGAGAAAGAGAATACAAGCAGGGGGAATGGGAGAGGGAGAAGCAGACTCCCTACTAAGCAGGGAGCCCGATGCAGGACTCCATCCCAGGACCTTGGGATCATGACCTGAGCCCAAGGCAGAGGCTTAACCAGCTGAGCCACCCAGGTGCCCCAGGTCTAGCATTTTAATCAGAATGTGGTCACTGAGCTGGATTTGGGGAAATTGGCTTCTCGAGAAAAGTGTAGATAAGTCATTTAACCGACTGTGGGCAAAGCGAATCTGGAGGACTCTGGGGCCAGGAGAGCCTGAGGAGTGGATGGCACAACATTTGGGAAACTACCAACAGAGCTCAGCCAAAGTAGAAAGAACTGACTCCTCCCATCACCCAGCAGGGATTCTGGATGCACGGATTTCCTCCATCTTTCCCTCCTCTCCCTGTGCCTTCTGCTTTTTGTTCGTTATGTTATGATGTTGGCATTGTCACGGCCTATAATAGATTAAGTTCTCTTGTAACCTCAATTTGTCACATTCCCTAGATTTTGCTCTGTAGTTAACTGCAATCAGTTTTTTTTTTCTGCCAGGACTTGTACAGCACAGCCCTTGTACTCACAAGTTCTTCATTTTACCTCTTTTGGATTCATTTATGAGTTGGCTAGATTTTATCACTAGGAAGGGTTTGATGGGTACTACCTTTCTGAGAACTTCTCTGTTGTCTTTATACACAATGACGCCTCTGCTGGGTTAATAAAAATTTTGGTTCACGTTCTGTATGCCCCCATCCCTTGATTTCTTTGTTGTTTTTCTATCTCTTGACATTGATTGTTGCAAAGAGGAGCATGGAGGCAGCCTGTCTGTGTCCGCATGCAGCCAACTCCATTTCTCTGCCCATTGGAATATTGACTTCTTATTGAATTAATCTGAGAGGACAAATTACCCATTGATCCGCAATTTCAGGTCTTTCTTTATTTTAGAAGATTGTCTTCTCTTATATCTTTGACTACTTTTCTGTTTTCTGACTACTTCTGTTGCTGTTGTTCTTAAAGAGATGGGGTATGTGCTGGGGCTTGGTTCCCAAGGGTTTATCATATTCTTTGTGTAGATTTCCTCCAGGAACCAGGAGCCATGGGCTTGAAGCTGCTCCTGCCACTCCAGCTCTTACTTGCCATAGGGGTGAGATGTAAAATGACAGAGTGCTCTGTGCATTGATACATGGGCTCTGAGCAAAGCTGATGCCACACTATCACCTCATTGCCATGTTTGATGGGGCACCTAATAATTGGTACCATTCATTAAATACTCCTGTGTGTTCCTTTTTCAGGGATTTTTGTTGTAAAAGGAAGGAGAGAAGTGGGATGGTCTCTGGAGGGAAAAATGGGGTTAGGGAAGGCTATGTTTTTTTCTTTAAAGAGCTTCTTTGTATGCTGACAGGGGCGATCCCATAGAGAGGAGGAACATGATTTTGTGGGAGAGAGAGGAAGGAGAGTGAAGCCGTGTCCTTGACTAGGCAAGGGGGTGGATTTAAAGCACAACTAGGAAGATAGGCTGTAATTAGTCATTTTGCTGAAATCTGTTTATCCTGTACTTACAGGGCCCTCCGAGCCCCACCCACTAGGAGGGCAGCAGCGGGTCTGAGGGAAGAGCCTGAGGCTTTGCCTGCGGGAGACTAGAGCCCTGCATGGTCCTGTGCTTCAGCAGAGGGGCCCAGGACAGACTGGGTAACCTCTCTGAGACTCGGTTTCCATCTCTTGTAAAATGCCAATGATCCCGTGCTCGCTTTGGCAACACATTTACTCAAATTGGAACGATCCAGAGAAGATTAGCATGGCCCCTGCACAAGGATGACATGCAAATTTGTGAAGCATTCCATATTTAAAAAATAAAATAAAATAAAATGCCAATGACCCCAAATATTAAACAAGTAAGTATTAAATAAGACGATGCAGGCAGAACATTCTGCAAGGAAAATGAAAGTGATTTCAGTTCCATCATCAAGAGATAACCATGTTTACCATTTTGATATGTTTGTATACCAGTCTTTTTTCCACTTATGTAAATATATACTTGAAAATAGTATTCTTTATATACTGTTATGTTACGTGCATTTAGCACTTAAATACATTAAGGACAATGTTCCGTGTCATTAAATGTTTTTCTATAACACCATTCGAAAAAAAATGTATGTAGGTCATTCCAACAGAAAGACTTACCAGACTCTGTTTTAAACATTTCCTGATTGTAGACAGCGTGTCAGTTGCTCCTTACTATATTCTATTCTAGATGTGGCCTGTCCCCTTCAACAATTTAATTGCCGCCCCCATTGATGACAAGGGCAAGCTTATCAAACAGGAGGAAGCAGTGAGGTTGAGAGAGAGATGTTGAATGATGATTCGAGATGCAGGGGAGACCCTGACTGGCAGGAAAAATGGGCTGAAACAAGCCAGAGAAACTGACTAGGGCAAACTCTACTGTCTGAATAATGGTAACTTTAGAGGAGAGTTGATGCATATCAGGTGACAAAAAGACAGTGGGGTCGATGTGATGTGTTTGCCCCTCAAACTCATACAAAACAACCCAATAACTTCAGGATGCATCATTTTGAGTTCAGCGTCCAGACCATGGGTCAGTAGGATGTGGATAAGCTGGAGCTCAGGCAAACAGAAGGTGATCAGGCTAGTGAATGATCTAGACCACAACGGTTCAATAGAAATATAATGTGAGTTCACTCACTCTATCTACCTCTCTATCATCTGCCAAAAATTAAAATATTTCTAGTAGCCAATAGTAGATTTTAGGTAACCCAATATATTCAAAACATGTTCATTTCAGTATTAATCCATATAAATAAATTATTAATGAGATATTGCAAACTTTTCCCCCTAAGTGTCGAGTCTTTGAAATCCAGTATGTATTTCATACTTCCAGCCCATCTCAAGTCACATGCTAAATTCCAATGGTTAAAATAAAATAGAGTCCTGCCAAAACAATAAATTGTGTTTAATGGGAAAATATTTAATACCTTAATTTTAATTAAATTTAATTATAGTGTTTTAGTTTTTTAATTTATATTTTAAATAATTACAATTAAATGAATAAAAACTGAGCTCCTCACTTGCACTAGTAATGCCTCAAATGCTCTGTAGCCATATGTGGCCAGTGGTTACCGATATCAGACAGAGCAAGTCTGTGCCCTGAGGTTACTACTCCAAGTGTGGTCTGTGTATTGACAGCATCCGTACTCTCCAGGGAAACTGGTTAGAGATGAAAGTCTCAGGCCCCATCCAGACCTCCTGAGCTGAAGTTTGCATTTCAAATTCTCTGGATGATTTCTGTGCTCACTACAGTTTGAGAAGCAGTGGTTGAATGTTGGGCCATGGTTTGGGGAATGTCTGAAGCAACTGAGGATTATTTTGCATGGAAAAGGGAAGCCTCCAGGAAGCTGTAAAACGACCTTCATGTGTTTAAAGGCCTATGCGTGGAAGGTGAGGGAGATGTAGTCCCAAGTGGAAGAGCGAGGACCACAGGTGGAGGTGGGGCTGGGGTGGGAGAAAGGAAACCCAACTTTTTAAATCTTCCATAGCTACCTATTTCCCTGAATCCTTTTTTTTTTCTCCTAAAATTTTATTTATTTATTTGAGAGAGCAGGGGGTAGAGGGGCAGAGGGAGAGAATCTCAAGTGGACTCTGCACTGAGCATAGAGCCCAATGCGAGTCTTGATCTCATGACCCTGAGATCATGACCTGAGCTGAAAGCAAGAGTCAGATACTTAACCAATGGAGCCACTCAGGTGCCCCTCTCACTGAATCCCGGTAACAATAGAACTGGACCGGGAGGTAAATCAGATGATCTGCATCTGCCGACTCTCTCCTCTCCTACTCACTGTGCATCCTGGAGGAAGAATTATTTGACCACTCTGAGCCTCAGCCTACTGTCTGTATGATAGGGAAGATAATAACTCCCCCTCCAGGGCTCACGTGAAGACCATGGAGGCAAGGGCCATATTTGCTATATTCACTACACCATCTCTGGGCTTGGCACAGACCTGGCAAAGACTCAGCCCGCAATAAGGATTTATTTGTGAACTGGGCAAAGTCTGACTTGTGAACGATGGCCGTGACTACTACTAGCAGGCTTGTGGTTTGAGGTGACAGGTTGTGTTTTTCAGTAGACACAAATGAACCTAGCCCCTGCTCTCCTTCATCTCACTGAAAGCCCGTTTTTTATTTACGGTCTCAATTGATCTGGATCGATCTATTCTCAAACCTTTTCATCAGGAGAGTGAAAACAGAAAAGCAAGGGGGGGGCAGTTTCTAGGTTCCCGCACCTTCCCTTGCTCAGTGCACAGTGATGGGCCTCTGGCCACTTTTTTATGATCGGGGCAAAATGTCTCCAGACATGGTACCGGGTCACTCCAAAGAGGGAGGATAAACTAGCCCATCCAGGCATTTCTCTTCAAAAGACCTCATCCCACATTCACTAAGCCACATCTGTGCTTCTGTCAAGTAAACAAAGAATATCTACTGCTCTCAGGCAGGCACTAACATTAGCTGAGTGAGGGCTCTTTGGGGACCGGGGAAGGGAGGTTCGCATTTGAAAATGAACCACTGTACATGGATTTATAGCTCTGCTTTTCCGACGGAGAGGGGGAAATATTTTTCTCTGGGAGATTAGAATTTACTAGTGGATTCAAGTGTAACTTTGGAGAGTGGCAGAGGTATTAGATGTGGCAGTATCACAGTATTGTTTTATTGGCAATTAGATTTCAAACTGGCACAAATGTATGAAAATAAGTCTCAATTATGGGCCTGTGAAGTTTCTCCACCATCTGTCAACAGTTTGCTCCTTATGCCGCAACATGTGTACCTTTGGAGGGGAAATGATTTAATAGCCCAAGTGAAGAGGTATAGCTCACCAAATTATATTGGAGTTTATAGCCAATGCCTGCATTTCTGATTTCTGATGCAGAGAAAGCAAATTTAAACTTCAAGCATGCACGTGCACACACACTTGCACACACACCCACACACCCCTTTCAAGTTGCAACAGAGTTAGGGGCAGTGGTGTGCTGGTAAATGCAGACAACTGCCCCTCTGGGGAAATTACAGCCCCAATGTGCAGTGCCTGCCTATTCCTTTGGTGTAAACACCCCCACAATGGCTGATTTCATACCACCAATGTGATTCACTGAATGTACAGTTTGGAAGGGATGTGTACTATCGTCTTTTCATGAGCTAGTGGGAGCCAGCTTCAGTGTATCATTGGTAAAGGCAGTTGCTGTTTGCGTGTCTAGAATCTGTTTTCCCTCCTGGTGAGAGGGCCATGATTTTTCCTGAAGGTATCCACCACCTATTCTCTTCTTGGCCCATGGGGGTTTGGGTAGGGTGACCTCCTCACCAGTTCGAGGGGTGGCATGTGACTGAGGTCTGGGCCAATCAGTGTATTCCATCTCCCTGGACATTGATTGGTTCAGGGCTGGGCTTGTGGGCCAATCTGGCTGTGGGAGTCAAGCCCAGGACTTTGTTCGAATTGGTGGTCTTAGAGATAGGGAGGCGTAGCCTGGATCGACTTGTGTCTGGGCATGGGGATAAACACAGAAGAAAACAGCAGAAAGAGAAAGAATGAGAGAGAAAGAGAGCGCGAGTATGGGCCCCAATGATATTGTTTGCTCCTGGATCCAGCCCTACTTCAAGCTTAATGCCTGGACTTTCTGTTTATAAGAATCCACAAATTTCCATGTTTCTCTATCAAGTGCATCACTTCTGACAGAAGGAGTCTTAACTGATGAGTTTGTTCATGGGAGTTATCTGTGAAAATCTCGAGGGCCTTTGGGACTTGCTGCTTGTATAGAGTATGAACCCCAGGAAGCCATGACCTTGTTTGTCTTGGCCATCATTGCTTTCACAGAACCCAGCACTGTGCCCGGCATGTGGGAGATGCTCAGTAAATAGTCATTGAATATCTTGTATCAGGCAGGTTTTGCTGTATTATGATGCAGTAACAAACAGCCCCCGAATTCAGTGGCTTATAACAATGGTTTATTTCTCTCTTACAATTTTTGTCACTCAGGATGGCTATAGTTCTACTCCATGTATCTTCATTCAAGGATCCAGAGTGGTGGAACAGCCTCCATCCAGGACATGATAATTTCACAGCAGAGGGGAAAAAGAACAAAGGCACAACCTTGTGGTGGCTCTTAAAGTATCTGCTTAGACAAGGTACTCATCACTTCTTGTCATGTTCTGTTGGTCTGTGCAAATCACATGGCAGGGAGGTATTCTCCATCCACAGCAAGACACTGCACACCACAGGCAGGAGTAGAGATTTATTATCAATCCTCTTACAGGTTGGGGAGTGAATAATGGGGTACAATAATACTGGCAACCACATAAAGAGAGGCTGTGGGAACACAGTTAGACATTTTCTTGTGAAATTGAACATTTGAATATCCAATGACCCAGCCATGCGCCTCCCAGGTGTAGACCCCAGAGAGCCTCTTGCATATAGGCATTGCATGTACGGAGACATGTGCAGAAATGTTTATAGCAGCATGTTTAGTACGGCACAAAGCCCTCAACGACTCCGACAATGTCGATGTCTGTAGACAGGCGGAGGGACAGAGACAGCAGGATACACCTTCACACAGAAGAATAACACGCAGCAATTAAAATGGACAAACCTCAGCTATTTGGAACAACATGAATGTGCCTTAGAAACATAATATTAAGTGAAATATGCAAGTCTATAGAAGACTATGCAGAATCTAACTCCAATTATATAATTCATTTATACGTGCAGACAGTGCAAAGAACTGTAAGGAATGATAAACACAAAAATTCAAGATGTGGGTATTTTGCAGGGGAAGGGTGTGGATGGGAGAGGTGGATACAAGTTACTGGGGATGTTCTAGCTCTTAGTTGGATGGTGAGTTAAATGGTCATTTTAATATATATTTTAACTTATATTTGTTGCATTTATCCTTTCTATTCTCTATCAAATATACTCAAAATATAGTTAGAATGTAAAAATAACAGCTAGGAAAGGAAATAATTTAAAAATAGACGAAAGTGATTATGAAAAAGAGTTGTCTTAGAAAAACAGGATTCCTAGAGGAAATTTGGCAAAATACATTTTGGGGTCAAGTTCAGGAGCCTGGAAAAGAAGGGAGAGGGAGTGAGCAGGGGCAGCTCAGATCACCAGGCACCCCCATGCCTGGGGGAGGATCTGAGTCCTCATTGGCCCCAATATCATGCTTTTTAGGCCACTTCAGGGACCGAGATACCTGGAGGGATCGTGCATATGGGCGTGGGCATTCCAGGTCTACAAAGCGAAGGCTACCACTGTGGATGAATGCATTGGCTGTTGGGTTTGTTCAACTGGTGTTCCAATTTAATTTAATCTGTCACTGAGAATTTGGTCCTTTCTGGGTGTATGGAGAAGGTCCCATTTTGGCCTGGTCAAGTTGAAGACGCCATACTCAGATGGCTGGTGAAGTTAACCTCCCCTCTTGACCACCCCCAGTGAGGCTGCATCTGCTAGAAGATTCCCTGATCTGCTTTCCAGTCTTAGGCCAGGGGAAAGGACCTTCAGATTGGAGAGTCTGGATCTCTACCAAAAGAATCCAAGAGCACTTGCCCCCAGGTGTCTGTCTCACCATCTTCTTGGGCAGACAAGTCATGGTACTGAGGGAATATGTCTTGCCATGGGGATTCCAGGGGCCCAAGTGGTCTTCGAGTCTGTTCCCTCAGAGGAAGACTGGAGATGAGAGGGAAGGGGGCTGTGGGGAGACTGGAGATGAGTCAGAGCAGCAATCAGAGCACAGGTCAGACCCTATTCAACCTCTGAGGGAGCAGAAGCCTGCCCACACTGGCCCTCCCTGAACCTCCCTGACCACCAGGGGCCATGTGAAAAATCTGCTCTCTGCATTCTACTTGGGGGCATGCTTGAGGTCTCTACACCTTCAGGCTTAGTTAGCTCATTTTTGTTTGATTGCTTTTGTTTGCAAGTAACAGAAACCCAGAAAAAAAATGGGATTTTTGTTCAATATATTTAAACAGGAGTAGGTTCAGCTTTACATGAAACTTGATCCTGAATTAAAAAAACAGAAAACAAACAAACAAACAAAAAAATAGTCATGGAGCCCTCTCTGTGTCTCTACTGACTTCTTGGCTCTTCTTCCTAGTGTTGGCTTTTTTCTAGGGTTGGTAGTGGTGCTTCCTGCAGGTACCAGCGTTCTCCCAGAAGCTCCTAGAGCTCTACTGAGGTCCATGGGGAAAGAATGAACTTCCTTGTCCCCGATCTCAGAAACTCTGAGATTGATTCTCTTGGGCCTGGCTTACTCACATGCCTCTTCCTCAGTCAATCACAATGGCTGGGGAATGAGATGTACTGATTGGGGGTAGCCAAGTCACATGATCTCCTTAGGGTGGGGGATGGAGTCAACTTCCCCAGAAACTTGTGAATCTCTCAATGGAAATCAAAGGCTATGAGGGAGCAGGAAGTGGGATTGGATATGAAGGGTTAATGGTCACTTATCTACTGATGCTTTAGTGAATATTATTCATTGGAGAGGCTCTTTACACCTTAAAGATAATAATGGTTCATATGCTATATTGGTGGTTGTTTGCTTTTTAAATTTATGTGAAATTTTTAAGCTTTTAAGTACTTAAATTTTTAACCATGGACTTTTTTTTAATTGAAGTATAGCCGGCACACAATATTCCATTAGTTTCTGGTGTGCCATCTAGTGATCTGACACCTCTGTACATTCTCCTGTGCTCACAAAACTACAGCTACCTCCTGCCACCATACAATGGTATGACACTATCATTGACTATATTCCCTTTGCTGTACCTTTCATCTCTGTGACTTATTCATTCCATTACTGGAAGCCTGTACTTCCCACTCCCCTTCACCCATTTTGCCCATCCCCCTACACACCTCCCCTCTGTCAATCATCTGTTTGTTCTGTATTTATGGATCTATTTCTGCTTTTTTGTGTTTGTTCATTTGTTTTGTTTTTTTATGTTCAACATGTAAGTGAAATCATATGGTATTTGCCTTTCTCTGTCTGACTTATGTCACTCTGCATAATACCCTCTAGGTCCGTCCATGTTGTTGCATATGGCAAGATCTCATTCTTTTTTTATGGCTACATAATATTCCATTATATAAGTATACAATATATATATTCCATTATATATAAACATAAACATATATATGCCACATCTTCTTAATAACCATGAACTTTTTTTTTAAGATTTTTTAAAAAAGATTTTATTTATTTGACAGAGAGAAACACAGCGAGAGAGGGAACACAAGCAGAGGGAATGGGAGAGGGAGAAGCAGGCCCCCCACAGAGCAGGGAGCCCGATGTGGGGCTCGATACCAGGACCCCGGGATCACGACCCGAGCTGAAGGCAGACGCCCAATGACTGAGCCACCCAGGTGCCCCTTTTTTAAGATTTTTATTTATTCATTTGTCAAAGAGAGAGAAAGAGCATGAGCAGGGGGAGAGGCAGGCAGAAGGAGAAGCAGGCTCTCCGCTGAGCAGGGAGCCCAATGTGGGGCTCGATCCCAGGACCCCAGGATAATGAACTGAGCCAAAGGCAGCTGCTTAACCTACTGAGCCACCCAGGTGTCCCCACTTTTTAAAAAAATATTTTGATTTATTTGGACGTTTTAAACATACACAAAAGCAGAGCAGATAGCATAATTTAAACCCACCACCCCCATACCCATCGCCCAGCTTCAACCATTGTCATATATTGATTTTTGACTTCCAGAAGTTTCAAATTTGTACATAGTTGAATCTTGATGTTTTCCATTGTAGTTCATCCTAATTTTATGTTTGTATTTAGAGAGATGTCAGATAGATATTCAACTACATTTTCTTCTAGTATGTTTTTTGTTTGTTTGTTTTTGTTTTTTAAGATATAATGCTGTGAGATGACACTCTAAGAGGATTTTTTTCCCAGGTATCCAATTTTTTCAACTCTGCTTGTTAAACAGTCCATCTTGTTTTCACCGGTTTGTGGAGCGTCCTTGATTTGATATTAGGTTCTTGCATTTGCCAGCATGTTTCTGGTTGCATATTCTGTTGTGTTGACCTGTGTGTTGTTGCACCAATACCCACATTGAACTTTGTACACGTATGACTAAGTTTTCATATCCAGTATACCTAGCCGTCCCTGTGTTTCTTTTTTCAATATTTTCTTGCCCAACTCTATCTGTTCATTCTTCCAGATGAAACTTAGAGTCATTTTTACAATCTCTAAAGAAAATTCCCTTAGGATTTTGATTAGAATCAGTTAAAGTCATGCACTAAGTTGGAAAAATAAACATTTTCTCAATAGGCCCTCTTCAAATATAGAAATATGGTGTGTTTGTTCAACTCTTGGAGGCCTTCTGAAAATGCCATGCTATCTCCTGTGAGGGTCACTCCTGGATGGCATATGTATTTTGCTGTGTTTATGGATTGGAGTTTCAAAACTTCACATTTGATCCTCATTAGTCATCTCTAAGACTTCTTGTTTTCAAGTTTGAGTCACTCAGGGGTTTAGACCACCCTCTATCAGAACCCACCATCCAGTCTGCCAGAGTTTCCATTTGCTCTAAAAATCGAGTCCCCAGAGCTCTTATGTTTGGTGGAAAGAGCATTAGATTTGAGATTTGGCATCCGGACACGCTTGTGTTGGAGCCCCTGCCCTGCCCTTTATCAGCTGCATGTCCTCGGGCAAATTATTTTGCTTCTCCAAATCTCATTTTCCTTATTTGCATGTGGGCATGGATCATTTTATTCATTTTTCAACTAGTTCCTTATATAGTGTTTGTTCCTAAACTTTTTTTTTTTAATAATGATTTTTACTTATTTATTTGACGAAGGAAGAGACAGCGAGAGAGGAAACACAGCAGGGAGAGTGGGAGAGGGAGAAGCAGGCTTCCTGCTGAGCAGGGAGCCCAACGAGGGGTTCGATCCCAGGACTCGGGGACCAGGACCTGAGCCGAAGGCAGCCGCTTAACTGACTGAGCCACCCGGGCGCTCCCCTAAAGTTTTCTTTCTTCTCTAGGAGCCTCTAAACTCCTTGGGAAGAGGGGCTTTGCCTCCATGGTCATATGTGGGGAACAGAATGAGCTAACAGTGGGAGTTCGCTCCCAACAACAGAGTCTAGCCAGTGGATACCATGTTAGTTCACTCAAAATAGAATATATTTTGAAATAATCTGAAGTCCGCACTTGGACCATGATTCTTTAATAAAGCTTTGAAATATGGATAATAGTTTATAAGATTGAAATAGCCAAGGTTTATTGAGTTCTTTGGGTGTTTCAGCGCCAGACAATCATACATTCCAGGTATGACCTCATCAGACCCCACTGTACCCTTTAAAGAAGCTACGACAGTAAGATCACATAGCTAGGACATGGTGCAGCTGGAACTCAAGCCAACTTGGTGCTCTGAACCCGCATTTTCTTCTATCTTCCCTACAATATCAAGTTGTGTCTTCACAGTGCCTCAGGCCTAGGAGGTAGTCAGAAATACTGGTCTTGTCCCCTTCTTCCTTCTTGTCTAGGTCCTGCTTTTATTTTATTTTATTTTATTTTATTTTTTAAAGATTTTGTTTATTTATTTGAGAGAGATAGAGAGCACAAGTAGGCTGAGCAGCAGGCAGAGGGAGAGGGAGAAGCAGGCTCTCTGCTGAGCAGGGAGCCTGATGCAGAGCTCGATCCCAGGACCCCAGGATCATGACCTGAGCCAAAGGCAGCTGCTTAACTGACTGAGCCACCAAGGCGCCCCTAGGTCCTGCTTTTAGTAAAGTAGTGTAATCAGAGGTCCATTGACCGTATTGGTTGTCTTCTCTTCCTCCCTCCATTTTAAGCATTTCTGGAAAAGGACTATAATCAACTACTTCTCACTATGGTGTTAAGTGCTTACATCAAGTCTGTGACACCCCTTGTTCTTCTGACGAGAGTGACAGGCCACCTGGCTGTGAAGGACCTCTGAGTGGAGGAGAGAGGAGTACAGAGTATGAAGGGGGCACAGAGAATGGAGGTGGAGGAGTAACAGCCTGGCAGGATGTCAGTGGAGAAAACTCTGGACATGGAACCAGACACATCTGCTGCTTGATGACTAAATGACTTGTGACACATTGCTAAGCTCTCTGTGGCTCTGTTTTCTCATCCCAAAAGTGGGGACTGGATACCTCTGACATGTCAGAGGGATGGCAGACCTGGATGGGGGGAACCCGCTCTAGATTGTGCAGCCTTAGGCATGTGTAGGAGGATGTCTTTGTCATTATTGTACTAAAGAAAATAAGAGCAGAAGAAAACAAGCAGGGAGAGGGCGATGCTCAGTCCCTCAGGCTGACTTCTGGGGGGCGGAAGTACCAACGCACTGTTGGTCCTGCAGGGGAAAGGGGTTGGAAGGAGGTTGACCAGATGGGCCCCTATGGTTTCTGGGTCATAGAGATTTCAGGGGTTACTTTCAGTTTTTTTTAAAATTTGGACTCAACATTTTCCAAGATTATACTGTGGTAGTGTAAAACTAGTAATAGTAGGGCACCTGGGTGGCTCAGTTGGTTAAGCAACTGTCTTTGGCTCAGGTCATGATCCCGGAGTCCTGGGATCGAGTCCCACATTGGGCTCCCAGCTCCATGGGGAGTCTGCTTCTCCCTCTGACCTCCTCCACTCTCGTGCTGTCTCTCATTTCTCTCTCTCTCAAATGAATACATAAAATCTTTAAAAGAAAAGCTAGTAATAGTAACAATAGCTAACATTTATGCACTCTGTGATTTGGATGGATTAACTGATTTAATCCATAGAACAACCTATAAAATAGGCATTATTGTTTCTCCCATTTTAGAGATGGAGAAAGTAATTTCTGCTTAAGTTCTCTGAAGTTATGGAGCCAGGATGGGGATTTATGCCAGAGAGGCTGTAGGACTTAAAAATCCCAACTCAGTACCCAGGTCCCACCTCAGAACAGTTGAATTAAGGTCCCAGGGTCAGTATTGGTGGACAGTGCCCAAGTGATTCTGCTACGTGGCCAGGCTTGAGAACAGTGGACCAGGTGTCCCGCTGGGGGACAGCAGATGATGCCGAGGTAGTAAAGGCAGGGGAAGGTAAATGTGGTTCATGTTGGGGATAGTGGGGAATGGTGGCAGCTGTTCTCACTCCTGCAGGCCTAGTGATGTGACCCCACCAGAGCCTTCTGCATATTGGCAGTGACTGTGATTTTTCTTACTGGGAAGAAAAGATGGCCAGCAGGCTCTCTGTGTCTGTGTATAAGAGAGAGAGAGAGAGAGGGAGGGAGAGAAAGAGAGAGGGAATGAGCATATATAGTGTGTGCATATAATTGTTTGTATGCTCATGTATGCACTTATGTAATTGTAGAAATGTGTGTGTGGACATATGTGTGCATGTGAGGAAGTTTATATCTGCATCAGTGTATTTCTGTGTGTGGGATTGTATGGATATGTTTGCATGAGTACACATGTCTGTGTGTATTTGTGAGCATGTATGGGTATGTCTTGAGTGTGGGTGTGTATGTATGGGTGGGGATTTATGTGAATGTGTCTGTTTTGACTGTATACATGAGTCTTTGTGTTGGCATAAGCATATGCATGTGTGATTGCATACACAAGTGTGCAGGCGTGTGTGTGTATGTGTGACTGTGTATGGGTGTGCATGTATGTTTGTGTGTGTGCATATATGCTGTGGACTGAATGTATGCCCAGCCTCCCAAATTCATATATTGAAACTCTAAGCACCAGTGTGATGGTGTTTGGAGGCGGGATCTTTGCAAGGTAAATAGGGTTAGATGAGGTCATGGGAGTGGGATGCTTATGATGGCATGAAAGCCCTTATAAAGAAACCAAGAGACCCAGGAGCTCCCCCTCTCTGCCATGTGGGGATGTAGCTAGAAGGAGGCTCTTCACAAGCCAGGAAGACAGTCCTCGCCAGACACCCAGTCGGCCCACACCTTGATCTTGGACTTCCCAGCCTCCAGAACTGTGAGAAAAAGTGCTTAGTGTTGAAGCCACCCAGTCTGTGATATTTGTTTATAACAGCCTGGGCTCACTAGGACAAAATAGCTGTGTATTTATGTCCATGTATATGCAAGCATTTGCGTACACATATGAATGTGTGCAGGGGTGTGCATGTGAGAGAGTGTCTATGGATATGGGCATATCTGTATTGTGTGGCAGTGGGAGAACATGGGCAGGAGTATACATGTGTGTGTGTGTACATTTGTGGATGTGTACCATGTGTCTGCAGGCGTGTGTATATATACACACTTGTTTATTTTCACATGGTGTGTACGGGTGCATGTGAGAGAGAATAGATGAGTGTGGGAGTATGTGATCATGTGTGTAAGTGTGTTCATGTATGTTTGGCTACATATGGGTGTTAGTTTAATATGCATGCATATGGTTGTGTCTATCTGTGTGCATGGTTGTATGCGTGTGATTATGGGTATGACTCTATAGGTGGGTATGTATATTTGTGCATATGCTTGTGTATGTGTGTGCAGGTGCCCATTTGTGTACATTTATGTGTGCATATGTCGACAAGGATGTGTGTTTGAGTATATCTTTTTTTTTTAAAGATTTTATTTATTTATTTGACAGAGAGAGAGACAGTGAGAGAGGGAACACAAACAGGGGGAGTGGGAGAGGGAGAAGCAGGCTTCTCGCCGAGCAGGGAGTCCAATGCGAGGCTCGATCCCAGGACCCTGGGATCATGACCTGAGCTGAAGGCAGATGCCTAACGACTGAGCCACCCAGGCGGCCCTGTTTGAGTGTATCTTTATGTGTGGTATTCTGTGGGTATGTGCTCATGTGTGGATGTCTATATGTGTATGCATGTGGTTGTGTAAGTATGTGTGTGTATGGGCATGTGCATGTACGTGTAAGTGAGTGTGAGTGTGTGTGCATGAGGGTCCTGGGCTGTGGACCTGGGTGCCTTTCCTTTGCTTCTGACAGATGGTCCAGCAAATGAAGCCCTCTCTACCACCTGCCCACTTACCCCCCAGAGCCCTGCTCCCCTCACCCCTTCAGTCTAGCTGCTTCCTTCCTCACCCTCTCTCTGACATTTGGATCCCCTTGGCTGGTATGTGGGGATGGTGGGGTCAGGACAGAGGTGGCAGGCCTGGCCTGAGTGCACCGTGCAGGGCGAGGAAGCAGCAGGGCTGAGAGTGTTAGTGTTAGAGCATGTGTGTGTGTGTGTGTGTGTGTGTGTGTGTGTATGTACCCAGCAGGGAGGCAGAGCCCAGGCAGTCCCCGCCAGCGCCTGGCCTCCATCCGCAGAGTGGGCAGGCAGCCCAGGGTAGAAGGGCCTGTGCTTTGCAGACAAAAATGCCAGATGGTGGGGATTTGGAGGGGGCTCTCCACGGCCTGGCTGCCAAGGGCAAGGAGGTTTCTGGGGCTCTGGAGAATGAGCTGGGGAGTTGCATGTGTGCTGCTGTGCTGTTTTTTTCATGGAGAGTGGGGAGGCTTGTTCTGCATATTTCACAGTGTATTTCCCCTTTGGATTTCTATCCGTTCGTTAAAAAATTTGATCATAAACCTTTAGATGTTTTTTGATATAAGGAGAGTACATATTCCTGCAAGGAAGTCAAAACATTTTTTTTAAACTGAAAATATTTATTGACAAGCTATGAAAGAAGCACCAAATGAAACATATTTAGATTGGGTGTTTTAGTTGTGGGTGAGCTGTGGAGACACAGTGAGTGGCTGGGTTCTGTTTATTTTAGGAATGGGTTTTACCTCCTGCCGATGGGGTTTCGAAGCTTTGTTTTCCGCACAGGGAGTTTTCTGAGCTGACCCACTCCCCGGGAGGTGCTTTGCCATGTCTGTTTGGAAATGCCAAGCTTGCCCAGGCGTGAGCTCAGGCAGGTGTCCAGATGGTTCTGTCCTTCCACTCTTGGCCAACACGGCCTCTCTGTGGAGACCACCTCAGTGTGCCTTTGTCACACTGGGATGAATGTCATGAGTGGTACAGCTGTGGGCGGAGACCAAAGGCATTTTTTTTTCCTTATTGGAAAAGGGAAACAATGAGGAGAAGGATGATCTTATGTGAGTCAAGTGTCTCCTGGCCCTCACACAGCCCAAATGCTGACGTCTCCATGGGAGGGCGGCATGCGCACTGGGGGCCCTGGGAACAATGAGTGGAATGGGGAGCTGTCTTGGGGAACAGGTGGCCATCTTTACAGCCTTCCCTACCTCTGCCTTCCATTCCTTCGTCTCCAGGCTCAGAATCCTTCAATGGCTTCATATTGAATAAAGTCCACAGTTGTTAACAGGGCCCTGGCAGGCCATAGGCACAGCCCAAAAATACTTCCCTTTTTGTGGTCCATCTGTCCCTAGCACTTCTCTAACTTGCTCTGGCTCTAAATGCCATTTTTTTTTTTTAAAGGAGACAAATATTTATTAACTAGTTACAAATCACCTGCTCAAAGGTAGGTGGGGGAATGTCATAAAGAACCTTGAATTTAAGCTTTTCTGAAAGCAATGAGAGGTGGGTTTCACGTTGATTTATGTTTTAGGAAGACTCCTTTGGTGTCCCCCCATAAAGGACTTCGGCTGAGCAGAGGTGGAGACCAGGTGCTTGGAGGGAGATGTGCTCAGGAGGTGGAGGGAATAGAAGTTGGTGACAATTTGGATATGTGAGACGGGGAGTGGATCACTTAGGATGTGTTCAGGTACAAGACACAGAACACTTGATTACTTTTAACTTACATAAATAGAGTTCATTTTCTCATATCAGAATATGTCTGAGTCTTGGTGGTTGTAGGCAGGGGTTCAGTTGTGAGTACTGTCAGAGCCTATATTTGTGATGCTCTTTTGGCTTTCTCTCTGTGGTCACGAGATAGCTACTAGAACTCCACACATCTCATCTACATCCCTCACCAGAAGAAGAGGAAGGCAGTGCTCCATCAGTTCCTTGTATCAGAAAAGCCAACTAAATGCTCAGAATCATCCTCAGCAGACTTCTGCTTAAGCTATGTTGGCTGGGCATGATTCACATGGCCACTCTTAGATGCAAGGGAGGCAGGGAATATGAGGAATGGATTGTCACAATTGGCTTAGACCAATTGCAATCCATTTTCTAGGACTGGGCACATTGCCCCCAAACCAAATTATGGCTCTGTTAGTTGGGAAGAAGTGGGGAATGGATATTGGGAAGGCATCTAACAACATTGGTCACCAGCAGTGAGGGCACAGATCAAGGATGACTCCAGGGTTTGACCTTCCTGGCTTGGGGTGGCATTCAGCTACATAATGGGGGTATGAGTAGATGCTGGTAGTAGAGAGGGTGACTTCAATCTTGCATGTATAACTCAGATGTCACTTTGGATTACTCTGCTTGTTCAGATCTGAATAAGATTTTCTAGGACCAAGGTTCCTTGAACCTTGAATGAATTTGTTAGAAGCAAATGTGACTCTAAGAGTTTTAAAAATGCCTACGTTGCTCATGGTCATCTCTTGCTTTGAGCGTCTGCTGAATTAGTTTAGTCTAGTGATGACTTAGGGACCTTTATGTGCTGTTCTTGTCCAGAAATGGGGGTCAGATATAGACTTCAGCCCTTTCCCCATACTCCCACCCCTGCTACATCACACAGAGACACACACATACCCCATTCTCTCAGGCAGTTGTGTGTTTAGAAACACCCACTGAAAGCTCGTGAAGGAGTGATTTATATTGCAAAAACATAAACAACTTAAAATATAAGACTAGAGATTTTTATTTTTTTTTAATGCCCATTGATTATTGCTATGACTTGGATTCTAGCCTTCTGCTATGTTATTTGCTCTTCCTCTCTCTTTGCATGCTCTCTCTCTTTCTGGATCAACACCCCAACCCTTCCTATTTCTTGGGAAGAGCAAATGCTCTGTTTGCAGCCAATAGCCCCTGGGATGCGCCTGGGTAGCATTATGGTGGTTTATGGCAGGCGTCTGCTCTGGTAGGTTGGCGTGCTTGCCATACTTTGTTGTTAGTTCTTTCAAATATTGCTCTGGCTTAGCTTCAGACTCAGTTCTGGTTCCCCCACTGCATGTCAAGGACTTGGCTTGGCCAAGAGCTGCCTTTTGGGGCCCCTCCCCAGGTTCTGTCTGCCTGTTGAGAGAGAAGGGTCTCTTGCGTTTTGTTAGGTGTGGGTATGTTGAGTTTGAAGAGCCCCCAGAAATGACATCCACCTATTTCCCCCTCAGCCAGGCACTCCGAGGACTAATCTGACTGCAGTGCTGGGACACGATACTCTCCCTCTGGGCCCACACTTGAGGCTGCTGAACACAAGTGGCTGGGAGCATGCTTGCTCTTCAGATGGGGTGGGGGTAGAGGGGAGTGCCACAAATCTTCCCATGGAAAACGAAAAGGTCAAATGGTGTTAATTCATCTGCACAACTCACTGGGCTTAAAAGCACAGCCTGAAATGGCTTCTTGATTGAGAGAAGATGCTTCATTAATCTTGGTTCTCTCATTTGAGAGTGCAGAGAATGGAGACTAATGGCTGACATTCTAGTGTCTCAGGGGTGGGTGGGACATAAACCTTCAGACATTGGCCTATAATTGCAGAGAAGTCACAAGGAAAGGAGGAGCAAGTGGGCCACGGAGATGAGAGGGGGACTCAGTGTCCCCTCTCTGATGGGTGATGGTGGTAGGGAGGCAGGGCGATGTAAGTTTCTTGCTAGAAATATTACTGATTAATTCAAGATCATGAATCATGCTGGAAACAGTCTTCTGCATCCTCAGAGTGAGAGCTGTGGCCTGAGAGTCAGGAATCCTGGGTTTGAGTCTGGTTCATCCATTGCCTGGCTGGGTGACTAGAGCAGATTATTGCCCCTCTCTGTAAAATGCAGGGAGGGGATGGGAGTGCTTGATAATTTCTCATATCTCTCTCAGTGCTAGGATGCTTGACTCTTTATTGAGTACCAGACACATTTGGACTCAGGATTGTAGCCTGGGGTTTAAGGCAATGCCTCTGCCTCTGTGGGCAGCCATACCTCCTCATAAGATCAAATCTGCAGAGACTTACACAAAGATAACAGGAGGTTAACATGCCAAAGGGATGTCACATGTGGGTAGTATTCTACCTAGGGCGAGGGAGACTGCCTTGTGGTTGGGTATGGGAAGGATGATGGAAGACTTCCTGGGAGAAAGGGACCTCATGGCATGGGACAGACTTTGATCGGCAGAGGATATAGGTAATAAGCTTCTACTTCTGAAGATCAGGTATTTATCTTGGAGCCCAAGGAGAACCATTCGTTTTCTATAGCTTTCTGGGATGAGGAAAGAGAAAGACCCTTGCCTAGAAGACAACCCTAGTAGTCTTTGAGCAGCAACAAACCTTGTTTTGCACTGCCTGAGATTCCACCATCAGACAAGTATTCCTGGTTGTTACCCGCATAGTGACTTTGGCCCAGCGGCATGACTGCTCTGAGCCTCATTTCTATCATTTCTATATAGATAGAAGGAGAATGATGACATGAGTAGGCAGGTAGGTAGGTAGTTGGAATTCAGTGATTTAATGCATACGAAGTGCTTGGCATTGTATCTGACACGTGATAGTGCTCAATACACATTAGCTGCTGTCATTGTTATTCCTGATGATATCATTCCTGAGTACTTACTGTCCTCGGGCACTGTGCATTGCATTCTAATGACAACTAACAAGTTGTAATAACTCTGTGATGGAAGTATTGTTATTATGTCTGTTTTATAGAAACCTGAGGCACGGGGAGGTTGAGTAACTTGCTCAAGGCCATGCAGGTAGTGAGTAGTGGAGGTACAGTTTGATTTCAGGCACCTAAACTCTTAACCATCCTGCTATTGCCTCTCTTGGGATTAGTATTGTTATTTCTTTTCTTTCTTTCTTTTTTTTTTTTAGAGATTTTATTTATTTATTCTACAGAGAGAGAGGGATCACAAGTAGGCAGAGAGGCGGGCGGGGGGCGGGGGATGGGAAGCAGGCTCCCTGCTGAGCAGAGAGCCTGATTCGGGGCTCGATCCCAGGACCCTGAGATCATGACCTGAGCTGAAGGCAGAGGCTTTAACCCACTGAGCCACCCTGGCGCCCCTGTTATTTATTTTCAAAAACAAGGCTGCAGGTCCGGCTGACCAGTGAAAGGAGAGGGGTAAGTAAGTGGAGGAGGCACTCTAGGATAGTTTCCCTGTTTTTTGTCTAACTTAAGGAACCCAGAAGGAGGTAATGACCTGGGTGTGGGGTAAGAATATGATAGACCTGCTGTAGCAGGAGTTTACTGTACGGGTGTGAGGTCATGCTGGGATGGTCAGATCAGAACCTAGGTCAGGAGGCAGGGTCTCAGAAATGGGGCAGAATGTTCTGAAAGATGAACTGGGAGCAGATCAGAGGCAAACTTGCCTCATGTCTCTGAGAATTCATATATTCAGCTTTTGGGAAGTGGTGAGCAAACGTGTCTCTTTGGCCATTATGAGATTATTGCCTCAGACTCGTTGAGGTGCCTAGCCCTCGGAGAGCTCCTAGGTTGATGTTTGCATGGACTCTTCCATGGACCATTTCCTGGGAGCTGATCTCTAAAGAGTCTCATGGTCAATAAGCCTTAGAAAGGGCAGCTCTCTCCCTCATCCGTAGCGGATGCTGTCCGAGTCTCACCTGTCTCTCCCAGGCCCTGCCAGGCTGGGGCACTGGGCTGGATTTCCAACTGCCAGTTCTGCCTGAGGTCTTTCTGCTCATGCCTGGGGAACAACAGGAAGTGCCAGACAACTGATGGGGATTACTGACACCCTTCCCCAGCCTGGCAAGAGCAGGCCTGGACCAATGACCGGCCACAGCTGGAGTATGAACACCCCAGCTCCCTTGCTTCCAGGCGGGATAACTCTGAGACATGCATCCCGTGCCATCTCCCAGAGAGCCCCCTGGACAAAGCTCCATTGACCACAGAGGTGACTTGCTTGATAACTCCTTCATCATGGCCACCTTCCTTTCCCTGCCTCTCTTCTTTATTTCCCTACCAGGGTTCCCTGGGATCACCTTCCAAATCAACTTACTTGTGCTCAAACCCTTGTATCATAGCCTGCTTCTGGCGGGACCCAAGCCAAGATAGCTAGCTGCTCAGAGATTCCTATAGCACATTACAGCATGAAAGGCTCTGAGAAATCTTGTCGTGGGGAGGCCTATTTCACTTTAACCCAGTGTTTTCCAAATTTGTTTAACCAGAGAATTTTTTTTTACCAAGCACCTAGTAACTTCCCATGAAACACCATTCTTCTATGGTGCACACTGTGGGAAGTCATGGTCAAACTCTACTTTGTAGCAGATGGCTGAGTTGTGTGAGTCTAGAGAGGGAAGGGAGTGGCTGAACCTGCTCTTAGCAGATGAGGCTTATACCCCTTCCGCTCCTGGTACAGGTGCATTTTCCAACCGCCATATTCTTCCCCTCCTCATCTGTGATGTGGGAAATTATATTTACTGCATAAGAGCTAATGTAACCTGTGTGGAAATCCTAAACAAAAGAAGATTAGGCATACGTGCAGAATTTATTCTGACAGTAGAAGTAGGGGTGAGGGGCACTGGACTCAAGAACCAGGGAGCTCACTGTCTTAGGGGACTGAGTCATACCTGGAGGGGAAATGGTGGCTGGAATCGTCTCAAACCCACCAAGTTTCCAGCAAGGGCCTCCCCACCCCCGCCGTCCCCCTCCTCTCGCCCCCCACTCCACTGCTGATGTAAAATATTAGCTCAGAGGAAAGTTAGCAAGCGGTTTGAAGAGGGTCGGCATGCGTCTCGGAAGGTACTTATCTCATTTTCATAGTCACCAGAGACAGCCAGGGAAGATAACCAGATGTTCGAGCATCTCTTCCTTGCTCTCGCTCACTTACTCGCTCTATCTTTTTTGTAAATTGAATTTAAAGGACCTGTTTCTTAGCAACAGCAGCAGTCAGTGGTTACAAAATCCTCCTTGGCCCTTTTAATGCCCAGGGTTTCAGTAGGCAAATGAACCTCTCAGCACAGGCTGGGGACTGGGGACAGACAGCACGGCCGCAGTGGAAGCCAGCACATTGGGGACTATATTGCTGGGGGTGGGGAGCTTCCCAGATGACCCAGGGTGTGGGCAGGAGGGCCGGCAGAACCATCTGTGGCTCCCAGGAATACACGGCGGGCGATGCTGGCTAGATGGCCCTGGGCTGGAAGGCTCCGTGTGGCTGTTCCAACCCTGTACAGAGGCATCTGTTGTCTTGGATGGTGTGGCCGTGTGAAAAGAGCCCTAGAAAAGAATCTTGGGAAACTCAAGTCTGGCCCCAGCAACGCTGTTGTGTTCCCTAGGGCAAACTGTTGAATTTTCCTGAGCCTCGGTTCCCGTACCCGTCAGATAGGTAGTAACACCCACCTTGCTGTGCTGAGGGACAAAAGAGACCAGAGTATGCGGAAGTTTGAAAGGCATCAGGAACAGTGACAGGGTCAGGGGTTAGGAATCTTTCCTCCTTTGGGCTGGAATGCTTTGCCCTCACCATCACTGGAGAAAGCAGAACTAGATCCTTGAAGCTCTGAGTTAACCTGCCCACCCCGAAGGCTTGAGGCAGTCTCTTAGAGAGGTGGACACAGAAATTATGGGGTTGGGGGAGGTCATGCCTGGGGAAGGGGAGGAGAAGGCTTCTCCCCACAGACCTCGTGATCAGAGCACTAAGGGCCTTTGGAGCCACAGGATGGCAGAATATTGGGTATGAAGGACCCTTAGGGGTTTTATTCTAATATCTCCTGATGCTTGAATCCTTGACTGCTGAAGTTGAAAACTGATGGCCCATGAGTCGTGTAAGGCCTTGACGTGCATTTTGTTTGACCCTCACAAGGTTTTGTAATTTGTTGAATTAATTGTTAGCAGTCACTGATGAGGAGACTTCTCCCCCAGGTTGTGATTTCTAGCTTCTTTTGAACAATCAGCAGGAGAAATTTTCACCTCATTTGTTGGTTATTGCGACAGCACACACACTCTCCAGTTTGTCACTGTCCCCATGTCTCCTACCTGCCTGTGACTGGGGCCCCTTTGCTCATTTTCTACCTACTGTCCTTGTAGGCAGCTGAGTCTGAGATCCCTGCTTACCAGGAACCTCCTAAACATCCGTACAGTGGGGATGTTAGTAAAATCTAACCAAGAGAACTATCAAAATGAAATAATGTGATGCACATAGTATCTAACACATGACAGGAGTTCAAAGGTATTGGTTTCTGTTTCCCTTTAAAAGCTTTCAAGACTTATTGTCATCTGTATGAGTTGGTCAGTCATAGGAATCTGAGGAACCTAGATTGATTCTTTTTAGAGAATGACCTTTGTTTAAACATGAATTGCTTTTCCTATTTATTCATTTACTCATACTTGACTGTGCCAGGGTTTGGCCTTAAAAGATGCAAGTTCAAGGTTTGGCTGCTTATGATGTGGATGATGTTGGCCACGGCTGTGACTTCTGGGCAGCTTCAGTTCCGTTCATTCATGCATGCATTTATTATTGTGGTAGGTGTCATGGTACTGGGTGCTGAGACTTCAGTGATACAGAAGACACAGGCAAAAGAAAGCCTCAGTCCCAAGGTGCAAGATACAATAACTTGCTATTTATTTTGGAAGGGATGTCCCAATATCCTCCAAGGACCATGAAATCTCTAAAAACAATGATGCTGGCAGGCTTCTGAATCTTTGTAGGGTTTATGTCCTAACCTCTAGATCTTTACTTGTCATACTTGTTACTGTTTACTCTTGAAGGTCTGATTTTCATGATGTCATCAATATAGTGAACAAATAAGTTCTGTGGAATGTCTAGATGGTCCAGTCCCCTTTGAAATATTATGACAGGATGAAGGAGAATGAACAGGGTCCTGTGACAGATTGAACAGAGGGCCGTGAATGAATACTGCTGTTTGTCCCACTGCTTTGGGTCCTCTCTGCTGGTTATGGAAAAGAAAGCATTTGCCAGATCAATAGCCACATACCACTTACTTGCAACTATGTTAATTTGTTCTAGATAAGATAGACATCCAGTGGCGCCTGGGTGGCGCAGTCAGTTAAGTGATTTTGGCCATGATTTTTGTCATGATATCAGGCTCGTGAGATTGGGCCCCACGCCAGACTCTGCTCTCAGCACAGAGTCTACTTGTGATTCTCTCTCTCCCCCTCTCCCTCTGCCGCTCCTCCTGCTCGCATGCATGCTCTCTCTCTCTCAAGTAAATAAAATCTTAAAAAAAAAAAAAAAAGATACCGCATCGAGCTCAGAAGCTGCAAATGGGGCTTCTACTTGGTAAAGTGTCGTCATTCACTGTTGTCTGCCATGACAGAGGTCACATTAGTGTGTTAAATGGAAGACAAGACAGAGGGACCAACTCCCCTGTCTTTGGGGATGATGATAATCTCTTCCATTCCCCAGGAAGTGATATTTTTGGTTTACCATCTGGGGCCAGGAATGGGGGCAGCTTCACCTCCACGTGGCCTTTTGTACTAGAAGAGCTCATTCTATTAGGCAAAGAATCATTGTCAAGTTCTGCCCCATTGCTAAGCAGATATATTCCAGTTATGTATTTGGGAACTGAGAAATGACCACTGATTATGGGCCATGACTCCATTGTTTAGACCCCCATGTGCCTCTACTCTAATGAGGGAGCCATGATGGGACTTTGGGTCTTGGGGTATCCACACTAGCTTATACCCTCTAACGTCCCTTAAAAGGTCCGCACATTCCATTTCCATATGGTAATTCTCTTTTCCCTTGAGCAAATGAAAGTAGTTCCAGTTGGGAATGACTACTACCCATATTTACAGTACTGTTGAAAGGTACTACCTTATGAGGACCAGTCCTCTTTTTCAGCTGGGGCTCTGGGTCTGAGAACTGAGCCAAGTCTAGAAATTGAGCAAAGGACTGATTTTCCACTGGGGTATCTAATCTCAGCCTTCTGTTCATGCTTCATCTTGTTTGATTCTATACATAGATAATACCCTTGTTGACTCTTGAGGACATTATGTTATTTTTTAAAAAGTTTTTATTTATTTTTTTAGTAACCTCTACACCCAATGTGGGGCTCGAGCTCATGATCCTGAGGTCAGGAGTCACCTGCTCCTCTGACTGAGCCAGCCAAGTGCCCCCGGACATGATGTTATTATTAGCCATGTCCATCCTTCAGAGGTCAGCAGAATTTTTCTGCAGAGGGCCAGACAGTAAATATTTTAGGCTTTAAGGGCCACATGGCCCTTCAACATCAGTTGAATTGAAGTTTTCGATTTGAAGCTTTGGATCCCTTTTCCTCACAGTCTTTGATAGCAGCTTCCAATAGCCATACCAGCCATGTAGAGGGCTACCCTCTAGGGCTCTTCGCCAGGGTGTTGAATCCTGCAATGTGGAGGCTGCCTCATATTGATGGACATTTCTTTTTTTTAAAGATTTTACCTATTTATTTGTCAGAGAGAGAGAGAGAAAGAGAGCAAGCACAAGCAGGGAGAGCTGCAGGCAGAGGAAGAAGCAGGCTCCCTACTGAGTAGGGAGCCTGCTGTGGGACTCGATCCCAGGACCCTGGGATCATGACCTGAGCTGAAGGCAGATGCTTAACCGACTGAGCCACCCAGGCGTTCCTTGATAGACATTTCTTGTTCCAGCTTGAGATTCTGCTTCCCTCCTGCAGCACCCACTTCCATACATGCTCTCCTGGTTCCTATGAGCTGGATCTTAACAGCTCCCTCGGTGCACAACATCTCTGTCCCTTAGCAGGCTGAGCACTTGCTGGTGAACCCGTGCTGCACTTCGGCCCTAGTTATGGCTCTGGTGGCCAGGAAAGGAGATGGGGAGATCACGAAGAGGGCCAGTGTTATCTTCAAAGGCACCCCTCTCAGCTGAGACTTCTATTCAGACTTAAAGCAAGGGGGCGGGGGTTGGGCCTTTTCAGCAGGCCCAGGGGTTCAGGAGAATTGGGGGTTCAAGTGTATCTACTTGAATATCTCTATCCCAAATCGCAGGGCCCTACTTCTTCCTCTCAGGGCCTTGACCTGGCCTATCCGAATTGCTGGGGCTAAGAAGGCTTCTCTTATAATTCTGTCCTGGGTTTAGTCTCCACTCTGTCTGCTAACTGCTGGAGGTGAGGCTCTCTTTAAATGCTGTTGAAGAAGTTCCCTGCCTCTCACAGTTGCTTTAAATTAATGCTTGATTGTCCCAAGCTTGTCATTTTCTCTCCTCAAAGCGTTGGTGTTCAGCAATAGTCACCAGTTTGCTAGTCCTTATACTTTTTCTCCTGTATCTCTCAAACTCCAGAGATACTGCATGAGTAGGCGGCCTTCCCCACCCCCCCTCCCCCAGTCACCGCAGGGGGAAGGCTTAGCAGTTGTGCTGCCACCACTTACTCTGGACTGCCACGGGGCCCACGGGGGATCCCCTCCAGATCCTATGCTCAGATCTGCTGCCCGGGTCCACCCTGGCACTGACTGCTTAGCTTGGGTTCCCAGAGCCTGAGAAAGGATTAGGGTTTCCGTGATGTATTGGGGGAGTGCCCTTTAGGAAAAACCTATGGTAGTGGTGGGGGTGCGCCTGGGTGGCTGAGTCACCTACGTGTCCGACTGATCTCAGCTCAGGTCTTGATGTCAGGGTTGTGAGTTCAAGCCCTGCATCAGGCTGCACATTGGGCTCCACACTGAGCATGGAACCTACTTAAAACAACAACAACAACAACAACAAAGCTATAGGAGAAGGGAATAAATTAGGATAAGGAAGGGGAAGGGGCCGAGCAAGGATGTGGTTGCAGATAAAGTCTAGTTTTGGCCTGACCCATGATGGTGGGACTCTGGAGTATAAACCACACTGCAAAGCCATCTGCTTTTGAAGGAAGGGGACTAGACTTCTGTACCCTACGTCAGTCAGCTAGCTACTGGCCATCAGTGTCCCTGCGATGAGGGTGTAACCTCCCTAAGCAAGGTGACTTCTGTCAGCTGAGAGCAGTGCTCTGGAGGAGGGGCAGCTGTGAATTGCCGTCGGCCGACTAGCAGAGCAGCTGGGGGTGGGCGGACCTGGCGAGCAGGAACTGGAGCATCTACTGCAGACAGGATGGAATATTCTGGCACAGGAGAAATTTCAGCAGGGCTGGTTCATACAGAGTGAGACATCCAGGTGGTGGTAGCCCTCGGACCAGGGTGCTTAGCAATGGAGGTGGTGAGAACTGGTTGGATCTTGGATGTATGTTTTTTTTAGAACAACAAACAGCTTACTGAGATAGAATTGAGGTGCAGAAAACTGCATGTACAGTGCACCATTGGATGTGTCTTGACAGATGTATACCTCCCTGAAACCATCTAATAATCAAGACAATGGACATACATCCCTGATGCCTAAAGGCTTCGTCGTGGCCCTTGATGACCCTCCCTCCTGCTCCTTCTCCCCCTGCTGGCCCACCACCCCTCACATCCCAGACAACCACTGATCCTTCTGCCACGACAGGTTGATTGGCACTTTCTAGAATTTTGTATAGATGAAATCATACAAAAAATACGTACTCTTTTCTTTGTTTTTACTGTTCTCACTCATCATAATTATTTTGAGACTCGTTCCCGTCGTTGCATGTTTATCCCCTCTCCTTGCAGAGTCGAACTCCACAGAACCACAGTTTGTGGACCCATTCACCTGCTCACGGACATTTGCGCTGTTTCTAGTTTTTGGCTGTCACAAATCAAGCTGTGATGAGCATGTGTGTACAGATCTTTGTATGGACAAATGCTTCCTTTTCTTGTGGGTAGATGGCTGGCTGTGGACCGCCTGGATCCTACGCTAGGTGTAATTTTCTAAGAAATGGCCAAACTGTTTTCCATCTAGTAGCATATGAGAGTTTCAATTCCTCATGTCTTCACCAACGCTTGGTATGGTCAGTCTTTTTCATTTGAGCCATTCAAATAAATATTCTGGATATGCTCTGGAAATGCAGGTCCTGTGAAATTTTAATGGATTGGATCTGGGCTATGGGAGAAAGAAAAGGAGCTATTTATTCAACAGATATGAATCGAGTGCCTTCTCTATTCTGCATTATTCTAGAGGCTGAAGGAATGGTGAAGCATAAAGTAGATATAATCCCGTCCCTCATGGATCCTACACTCCACACTCTCCTTTGCCTGTTTTGGGAGGACCGGGGTGGCACATGGGGCTCTGCTGGGGGTGGGGTGAGAAGCTGAAGGAGGGGCAAGTGCAGTTGATAGAGGCAGTGAAGAGAGAGGGGGCTAAGGGTGAAGCCAGCCCCACATTAGTGGGTCTGACATAGAAAGATGCCATGATATCCTGAGTCTACCGTTTACCATTAGTGTGACTGTGGCCCAATCATGTTCCCTCTCTGAGAAGCCTTGGTTTTTTTCATCTGGTAAGTGGGAATAATGAATACTTTGGATGAACTGAGATGTTTTGCCAGCACTTAGCCAAATCACGATGCTCAGTAAACTTCCCAGTGACATTGATTCATTCACCAGTGATGCTCTTTAGACAGGACCACATGTTCCAAGTGTGGGTTCCAGAAGGGTCTTGGGGGCTGTGAAGCCAGCCCCTGGCCCACTGCCTCATTTCCACCCTCTCCACCAATGCTTCAGGTGCAGACACCCCACTTATGGGCCCAGAGCAGCCAAGGGGAGCAGGAGGCCTGTTTGCAGCTTTATTTTCAGAGTTGCCACTGGAAGATGGCTCAGGTTCCTGGCTCCATGGGGGGCTGAAGTCAGACTATATTTAGGAGACACAGCATGTCCCTCCCATGTCACTGGGTCTTAGTCATCATGGTGTTGGGAGGGAACATACCACTTTTGCCTCAACTGTTTGTCGTCTGTGGGTCCCCTGGGAGCAGCAGGCCCTCCTTACTCAACCTTTGTCTTGAGCTCTCTGAGAGGAGGGTGGCAGGAGGGGGCAATCCGCCCTTCTTGGAGCAACAGTGGTTTTTGCCTCATTGTGATGCTCATGGCTGGGAGTGTGGCTTCCCTGGGTGCCCTGTGTGTAGCCATGGCAACCGTGATGCTCCACTTTTGTTCAGCATTTCCCTGTTTACCCAGTGCTTTCACAGCTGTCACCTATGGCATCCTCTAGATGGGTTTGGGGTGTGGCATCATCGTCAGTATCCCAGTGTACTGGCCAAGGAAACTGAGGCTCCAAGAACACAGGGAGTTGCTTAGAGTTACTGTGTGAGTGAGGACATGAACCCAGGCTGTGGGCTTCCAAGATCGCGATTCTTTGTTAAGCCATCGTTGTTGTCCTGATTTTGCAATCTCATGGCCCCTGCTCTATTCTGCCCCATTTTCTGCCTGCACAAATCCTCTTTCTCCTTTGAGGCCCAGCACTTGACTCAAATGCCTCCTTCTCTGGAAAACCCTCTCTTATTCCTCTGGGTGAACATGAACCCATGGACATTTCACAATGCTGTGCAGAATGCAATGGGGGAGGGGATGTGGTTTGGTACAGCTCTTAAGGGCCTCATCTTACCTCCTCTGCTGGATCACAGCTCCTTTGGGACAGGAATCGTGACTCATCCATATTCCCCACATCACACAGTATAGACTGTAGGAGTTCATCCCTAGAGGTGCCTACAAAGTTCTGATTGAACTAAATTCCAGTCAAATTCTAGAGCTGGACATTTCTCAGAGCCTGAGCAGTGTTTGACATCAAACAGACCTTTGAGCTCATAGCCTGGCTCCGCCCTTTGCAAGCTGGATGAGCTAGGCTTTCTTAAAACCATCTCTAGGCCTCAGTTTGCTCAAAGTGTAATGTAGGAATAATTATAGGAATAACATATCATAGGAATGATAATCATAATAATGTAAGAATAATCTATTTTGTAAGGTTGTTGTAAGGATCAAAAGGTCTAATGAAAATAAAGACCATGTGTATTATACATTCTGGTGTATAAAGAATGATAAAAAAAAAAATTAGGGGAGGAGATTTCTTGTTCTTTACTCAGCAATCTTACCTGATTCTCTTGGAAAGACCAAGGATCTGCTGCCATATGGCATCAGCTGACACTGTGAAGAATACATGAAGAGATATTCATTAAGCACTTGTCATGTGACCTTCATTCATTCATTCACTCATTCTCTTACCATTCAGAGTTGACATAACTCACCTGGGGGCATCAGAAAAGGGTGGGAGCTACTCCATTCTTCCCTATCTCATGATCAAAGCTGTCCTCTGGCTGGAGAAGGTGGGGCGGGGGAGATTCTCTACTTTATTGATCAAGTCAGTCATTTCCTTTTAGCCTCTCTTTATTGTGAACTTGAGGAATGTGGCCTCTAGGTGGACCAGCAAAGTAGGAAGAATAAAAATATATTTCAGAAATTCCCCCAAAGGTCTGATGGGCTCTGAATGTGTCCCTCTTTCCAGCTGTTCCCTGCTCCCCCAGCACTGGGGGCTGAAGACTGAGGACTATGCAAGAGGGAGGCTCTTGGTGGCCTGTGAGGAGGGTCTGTCCTAGAAAGCTGCTGTCTAAGGCAGGGGGATGGCCAGTGTGTGCTGGGAGGCACAGTGGGCAGAGGCTGGCAGCTGGGAGGGATAGCAGGGACTGGAGGAGTGGTCTGGCTGGGGTAGCTCTTTGTATTAGGGTGACTCGGTCAGCTGAGAAGTAGAGAATGCTCAGCTGGGCCTAACCATGTCAATCCCATGGCAGTGGGGGTCGGGGCTGCTCTGGAGCCTGGAGATGGCTGGGTTGGCTCACTTCTGAATTGGCACCAACCAGGCTCTTTTTGCCACAAGGAGAGGGCTCCTTTGGCCTATGGCGAGGGCTGGCAACACTGGCCTTGTGGGTGGGGACACTGATGTCCTGTTGGCTTTCTTGGGGAGGACAATTTTATGGAGAAGAGTCTGGATTACCCTAAGTAGATGGAAGAGTGGGAGTGAGGAGTGTCTTAGAATGTGGAAGAGAGGGGCCCCTGGGTGACTCAGTGGGTTAAAGCCTCTGCCGTCAGCCCAGGTCATGATCTCAGGGTCCTGGGATCAAGCCCTGCGTCGGGCTCCCTGCTCAGCAGGGATTCTGCTTCCCCCTCTCTCTGCCTGCTTCTCTGCCTACTTGTGATCTCTCTCTCTGTCAAATAAATAAATAAAATCTTAAAAAAAAAAAAAGAATGTGGCAGAGACAGTGGTGGTCATCTCACCGAGGGCCCATCTGTTCCCCCAGGACCATGTGCTTCTCTGACCAATGGCTGCAAACAGGAGTGAGGGGGTCCCTTCTGGGATGAAACATAGGAGATCTGGTGTGCAACCCTACAGCCGTCTCCTTGTTGCCGGGGTGGAGGAGGCCAGGAGTTTTAGGTGGTGCAGATTTAAGGCAGCGCAAACTGTCAGCCAGGGTCCCCGAGTGCCTGTGTGGAGCAGAGCCCGCCTCAGACTCAAGCTGGCTCTGTGAGTGAGCAGTAAACCTAGAGTTCACTGTCTCTTATGGTTTGCCTCCTTCTCAATTTTCATCTTATTTTATTTTTCCTTCCCTTCCCCTATGTTCATCTGTTTTGTTTCTTAAATCCATGTATGACTGAAATTGTATGATAATTATTTTTCTCTGACTGAGTTATTTCACTTGATATAATACCATCTAGTTCCATCCACATGATTGCAAATGGCAAGTTTTCATTCTTTTCGATGACTGAGTAATATTTCATCCTCTCTCTATACCACATCTTCTTTATCCATTCCTTTGATTCGTTGAGCTTTTTAACATTTTTTAATCCTGTTATGAGACAAAGAAAATAAAGAAAAGCAGGAATTTGTTTTTTTAAAACTAAAATTTTCAGTATTCCAGAAGTCTTGAATTTTGATTCATCCCAGTCTCCTAAACCTTTAGGTTACATTAATTTGTTTGTTTAATGAACAGCTATCATATACACCTGCTGGGACCTTGGTCCTATGCTTTTGGCATTGGGGTTTCAGAGGCAAGTCCCTGATGGTGACCTGCTGGAGTCTGGACATTCCTAGGGGAAAAGATAGGAAGTGTAAGTATTTTGTAAGGGGAGGCCGCAGAGGGCTAGGGAAATTTTCTCCTAGGTTGGGAATCAGGGAAAGCCTCATGGAGGAGGCAATGTTTGAATTGTCACGGGGAAGAAAGCATGGGTAGGATTTTGACTGACAGGGAATGGGGGGCAGGTAGGGCATTCCTTACACAGACAATGGCTGGAACTCAGGCACAAGGGTAGGGGTGAAATTAGACTAATGTACTTCAACAAGGAGGTTGAAATAAAAAAGTGATTGCAGGTTAACCTCTAATTAACCGGAAAATGCTAGTAACTGGAACCACTTATGGAAGATTGTTCCATTAATTAAGATTTCCTCTGTGTGTGTGTGTATGTGTGTGTGTATGTGTGTGTGTGTGGTATGTGTGAAACTACATAGTCAGAGATACACTCACACACCTGTTCAGCCCCAGCTCCCTTAAGGACGCTCCCTCCACATCCAGTGGGTGCTGCTCTTTGCATCCCTCTGTAGCAGGGAGGGGAGCTGCCTATCAGCGTGGAAGACACGTTTTCGGCACGCCGTGCTGCGGCCCCATGGAGACCCTGTTCCGAGAGAATTGGAAATGTAATCACAACAGTTTTTATTAGCAAAAGAACAGCAGGAGCCCTTCTGCTGTCCATATGGACAGATCCCGATGGGTATTCATGAAGCAGTTTGCCACGGGAACAGCGGTGCTTAAAATTCCTCGTCCAATTACCTTTGAACTTGCCTTTTTTGGTGCAGTGGCTGCTGCTGCTGCATTGTGAAACATCTCACACCCCAGTAACTCCCTAGAAAAGCGGGATCTGCCTTACTCTGTTTGGGGCTGGACATCAGTGGGCCAGAGGAGACCTGGGAGCTTGGGGCCAAGTCACGTATCCTGGATGTTCTGGTGGGCGTCTCATCTGTCCTGTGTTAAATTGTCCAGTTAATTAGAGCCAACAATAGCTTTTGGAGTAGCCCCTCTGTCCTAGTGGGACCCAAGACAAGATGTCATTCTGCAAGGGCACCCAGTGAGAGGGTACAGTTGCCAGCCCAAGCATTGTTTCCTGACCTCGTTCACATGCTGCTTGGTAGAGGACAGTGGATACGGTGACCATACAGCCCAGGTGCTTGGGGACATTTCCACTTCCACATGCCCTTTTCATTGTCCCTAGTGGTGCATATCAGAATACAGACCTAGATTCTGGGGAAGAACACACAGGAACGTGTAAATCTGAAAGAGGATCGCTGCTAGAACGGAAGGAAGCCCCTGCCTTCTGCAGGCGGTAGGTGGCAGGCCTCGAGATTCATTGGCTCGCAGAGGACAAAGGAGGAGGAGCCAGCCGCCGGAAGCAGACACATGTCTCTGAGTTTGTGAGGATCAACATCAGAAGAGTGTGACGAGAAGACAGCTGTTTTGAGTTGCTTCCTAGGCATTTGGCAGTATGACAGTCCTGCTCACACCCCAAGTCTGGACACGTCGGTAAGGACCAGAGTTCAGGATTCTCGCCCCACGGGCCGGCCTTGCTTTTCTTGGGGCACCTTTTAAAACCACAGTTTAGAGTTGAGCCCACGAAAAGTTCTTGCTCTTGCCCTGGGATGGGGGACCACCCTTCCCCCCACATTTTTCACCTCCCCGTTTCTGGGATTTGTAAGTAATAAATTTTGTGACTTTATTTCCTTTGTGAGTGTACTGAGACCTTGTGGTTTTCCCTTCTCCACAGTGGGAGCTCGGATGCCGAGGGAGCTACCTGCCGACCCCACGTGAGTGGCTTTTGCCTCCTCCTTCAGCAGGCCGTAATCTGCATATTCTTAATTTCATACACCAACTATGGGTCCCTAACACAGAGCCCGACAAAGCAGACAGCATTATCAGTTAGTGCTTTGTGGACTGGGTGGGTCTGCCCTGCATACCCGAGTCAGAGAGAATTCAGAGTTCATCTGTTGTTCTGCCCCCTGAGCGCTCCGTTTTCCTCTGGGGATCCACCACTGGCCTGCTCTCTGGCAAGGGAGTTTCACTGGGCTGGCTGCCATCCTCTGACTCCAGGAGGGATGTGGAACTTGGGTCTGGCCCAGGAGTCTCATGGATGGCTTCTGGAATGGCCTACTTGAGACAATAAGAGTCCGGCTTGAGCTTTTCGATGGAACTCTATTTAAGAGAAGTTTTAGGTAGGAGAAATGTAACTCTGGAAGTGTGGGTGGTCATAAAGGTGCCACCTGGAGAGAAGCTCCTGAGAATGACTCCCTTCGGCCCAATGCTCCACCGTCTCTGGCCACTTGGTACCAGAGCCCAGAAATTCTCTTTTGTGCCTAAGCCAGTTCGAGAAGCCTCTAGGAGTTAAGATTCTACCAGGTGACCTCTTTCCGCAGAAATTGGCACCCCTAGGTCTTTCCTTTCTGTAATCAAATCCATCAGTGAAGGCCTCCTCCCTCTCATCAGGATGTGGCTTCCCAAGCTGGTGAGAAGAGAGTCGGGCATCTTTTCTGAGTGTCGTATCACATATGGATATGTCAGATGGGTCCTGAGGCTGATCCTGGCTCATAGCAGCTGCTTATTAAGTTGTGATGATAATCTGACTACCCACATTTATGGGGCTTTTCCACTTCCCATCCCTAAAGACAGAATCATCCTGGGGTTCAGTCCTGAGTGTGGGCTTTGGAATCAGACACACCTGGCTTCTTGTTCTCGTTCTGTCACTTGCTGGCAATGACCTGGGCAGGTCAATATCTGTAGGCTTCATTTCATCTGGAAAATGGGTATAATTATACTCCTCGCTCACTGGATGCTTTTGAGGACTAAATGAGAAAATTCATGCAGAGCAGAGCTTAGCACATGGCCTAGCATCTATATGGGAGCTATAATTATTTCTAGAAAACTCACCAAACAGCTTTTAAAGCTACAAAAGCAATGCCCAGCAATTGTTATTCCATTGGATTTCCCTGTGGGCATGCCTGTTTCCTTTTCCTTTTATCTCTGTTCCCTCTGCCATATCTACTGAGGGCTGGATTTTTTCTGTCCTGGACTCTGTGGTTACCCAGATATAGAAGACACAGATACGGTAGGGGAGCTCCTTATGGGCAGGAACTACACCCAATGGCCAAGAAAGAGTAGAGCGGAAGAGAGTATGTTTTAGTGGAGGAGCAAGAGACAATGGTCTATGCCCAGAGTTAGGGAACAGGCTGACTGAGGGTTTATATATTCATTACCTTTGGCCCTGGGATGCTTTGTTAGAAGCACAAAACCACCCTTGTTCCATCTTGGAGGCGGAGATGAATTCCTTCAATTCCGTTCGGTCTTCCTGAGTACTTACTTTGTTCAGAGTTGCGGTACCAACCCCAGCTCAGATTTTCCCTATTTGTTTTCTTGTCAAACGCTCCAAGTAGAAAGAGGGGGGTGTGCCGCAGCATGGAAATTGTAGAAATTGGCAAGCTGATTCTACGATTCATATGGAAATGAAAGGGACCCAGAATAACCAAAACAATTTTGAAAATGAACAAAGTTGGAGGACTAATACTGCCTGATTTTAAGGCTTACTGTTAAGCTACAGTAATCAAGACAGTATGGCATTGGCATCACGATAGACAAAGAGACCAATGGAGTAGATTTGGGAGTGTGGAAGTAGACCCACGCATACATGGGCAACTGATTTTTGACAAAGGTGCAGAGATAATTCAGTGCAGAAAGTATAGTCTTTCTTAAACAAATGGCATGAACGGTGGGATAGTCATATGCCAGAAAAATAAACTGGGATCCAAAACTTGTACCATATACAAAAATGAGCTCAAAATGGATGATAACCCTAAATGTAAAACGTAAAACTATAAGACTTCTAGAGGAAAACGAGAAAAACTCTGTGACCTTTGTTTAGGCAGAGTTCTTAAATATGACACCAAAAGCATAATCCATAAAAAAAGATATAAATTGGACTTCACAAAAATGTAAAATTTCTGCTTTTTGAATGATACTATCAAGGGAATTAAAAAGGCAAGCCTCCAGTGGGGAAAATAGTGTACACTGTATATCTGATGAAGGACTTGTATCCCAATACAGCAGGAAATTGCAATAATAATAAGACAAACTAATTAAAAGTAGACAAAAGATTTAAATAGACATTTCACTAAAGAAGATACACAAATAGCTAATAAGCACATGAAAAGGTGCTCAACATATTAACCACGAAGGAAATACAAATTAAAACTATAATGAGATCCTGTTACACATCCTTTCAGAGTAGCTGAAATTAAAGACTGACCACACCACATGTTGGTGAGGATGCGGAGGACCTGGAACTCTCTGTGGGTGGGAAGTAAATTGCTACAACACCGTGGAAAACAGTTGGGCAGTTTCTTAGAAGTTAATCACACACCTGCCATATGATCCAGCCAGCCCACAGCCAGCTCTTTCCCCAAGAAGAAAGAAAGTATATGTCCAGCCAAAGCCATGCACACAAATGTTCATAGCAGCTTGATTTGTAGTAGCCCCAAGCTGGAAACAACCTCAATGCTTTTCGGCGGATGGATAGATACGCAAACTGTAGCATTGCTATACAACAGAGTATTACTCAGTAATAGAACTTACCGATACTCTAAAATGGATGAATCTCAAAATAATTGTCTTGAGTGTAAGAAGCCAGGAAAAAGAAGAGTAATACTGTATGATTGTATTTATATACAATTCTGGAAAATACAAACTAATGGATAGTGACAGGAAGCAGATCAGTGCTTGTTGGGGACTGAGGGCAGGGGGCTTTCAGGGAGGGGCAGGAGGAAATTTCTGGAGGTGATGGATATGTTCATTATCTAACTTGCAGTGATGGTTTCATGGGTGTCTATATATATCAAAACTTCCTGAAGTGTACACTTTAGTTATGTGCAGTTTATTGTATGTCAATTATGTCTTAATGCTGTTTTAAAAAGAAAAAGAGGACATGGTTCTACCAGCAACCCTCGGACCAGATGAGGCACCCCAAGAAAGCTGCTGTCCTGCCCAGGGGAGGGGAGAGATGGAATAGGCTCCTGGCTCCGATGTCTCCCTCTGTTTGTATTTGTCCACCTTTGGCCCCACTGCCCCCTCTGCCAGGGCATGTCTTCTTAATTCTCCTGACCTGTTTAGATGCTACTTGTCTTTCTCGATCTAGAGGAGAAATCGCCTCCTCCATGAAGCCTCCAGGACCACACCTGACTTGCATTTTCTTCATCTCACGTATTTGTGCAGCATTTATTTGCATCTTGCTACTTAGATCATTGACTGTGTGTCTTGCTGATTCTAGGACAAATAAGAAGGGTTCAGTCGAGCATCAGAACTTGCTCTCTCAGTTTCTCTTGAGGATTCGATAAGTGGTAACTCTGGTCCTGGTGCTTTTCTGTCTCTTCTTGGGTGAGACAGGGGTGTGCCCATACTAGTATCTCTTGCGAACAGCACCTCTACCTACCCAAGTGCATCACCCATGAAAGCACCCCTCTCTCCCATCCTCAGTCAGTCACAATATACTCTTGGCTCTGTCCAAATCCTGTACCAGTCTACTTTCTCCTTCTCTGTGGCCACAACCCTGGTGCAGCTGATAGCACTGCATGCCTGGGTCACTCCAGTAGCCTGTTGCTGGTTTCCCTATGTCTCTCTTCCCACCACCCCCGATTGGTCTATTCTCAACCCAGCATCCAGAGGGATCCTTCTAAGACCTACATCAGCATATGTCACTTCCTTGCATGAAAGTTTTATCCACGGTTTCCCAGTTGAGCTCAAATTAGAGCCCAACCCATTGCCATGGCCAAGCCGGCTGTGCCAGGTCTGACTTCTGCTGACCTCTCTGACCTGGTCTGTGTTACACTCCCTTTGTACCCTCTGCACCAGCTGGGCTGGCTGCCTTCCCCTTCCCCTGGAGCCCCCTCCCTACCCCACCCTCCTCTGTAGAGGGGCTTCTTCAGAGAGGAATTCCCTGACCGCTTGGTTAAAGAGAGTCCCTTCTCTCTAACATTCGTGCAGCCTCCACACAGCCACAGCAGATGCTCCTATTCGTAAGTGCGTACATGTTTGTTTTGCTGAGGCGATGGCCACCTCCTCCGCTCAGCTGAGAGCTGTAGGAGAGCAAGGAGCAAGTCTGCATTTACCACTATGTGCTGTGTCCCCAGCACTGGTTTCTCAATGCCAGTTTGTTGAATGGCCGAATGACTGACTGACTCCAAAGGGAAGCTTTGAGGGGACTGGCTTTTGGCCATATCCCTTGTCCTAGTGACCTTGGAACATGAGGATCTATTTTTCTCTCTTACAACGCACGTTTCTGAAATCAGGATGGCTCTTATAATCTTGCAAATTTTATGCGGCAGTATTTTTCCTCCAGAAAACTGCTAACTTCATGATTCCGTCTTACAATGGCACATGCTATGTCTGGGAATTACAGTGACAGGAAAATCTTTATGTTGTCCAATAGATGGCATGTCTTACAGAGGAGGGCATCTGTCTCGGTTTTGGAAGCTTTCTCTCATCCATGACACCTGCTTTGTGACCTCACCTGTGTTACGTTAACCAAATATTTAGCATTTATATTATTCATATGTACATGCAGCTTCTCCTTAGTGCAGATTGTAAGCTTCCTGAGGAGAGACATAGGATGTTATATTTCACTGTTCAAGGACTCAGACTGGGCACAGAAAGAAAGAGGAGGAGAAGGGAGGGCCCCCATAACGTCTAGTGGCTCAGCTATGAGGACTCTTGAACCACGTGACCCTCATGGGCCAGTCTTGTTTTGAGACCTCAGGAGTTCTAAGCTGGATCTCAGTGCTTCTGCCTCCAGGCTATCTTTACTGTTGGGCCCTCTCTGGTGTGCTGTCTGGTGCTAGTAACCAGGGCTTGCCTTGTTCATGAGACAAGCCCAACTGTTTTACAAAGTGGGCCCTTCTCATGCCCCATCCCCTCAAGCCCAGGGCCTTCCTCATGTAGCCTGAGCAGATGCTCACCTCACTCTATTCATCTTCCAGGGCTTGGGGCCCAGCCCCTGCCACTAGCCCTCAGACCTCCAGGCCCGTGAGAGGTGGTGTGGCCCCATGGCTGGGGACACTGGCTGGGCTCAGGCCAACTTTGGGGTCATCCTAGCTCTGTTTTTTTTTTTTTTTTTTTTGTTAGCTGTGTGACTCTGGTGAGGTTTGTTTTTCCACATATCCTCAGTTTTCTTCTCTGTAGGATGGGGATGATAATAATATCTAACTAGTAGGATAGCTGTAAGAGGTTATGATACAAATATTGACAATGTATATGCATGAACACTGGCCTCAGCCGATGCTCCAATAGGCTCAGGCACTAACCATTAATGGCATTGGGGGAAGGGCTGTGTGGCTGGAGAAAGGATGTCCTTTTCACAGGGGCCTTGGGACAGCAGCTATTTACCAACCAAACTGAAAGTCATCAGTGTTATACTAACTGGGATACCATACAGGTGTGTGCCGCCCAGGCTGTAATGTAATAAGCATGAGGGGCATAGGTGGTGCCGGGGAGAGAGGAAGGGTTTGATTTAGGGTAGTAATTTCCAGTAGTGTACTGGAAAATGCTACTAAACACTGGTTCTAGGGGGAGAAAATGAAGCCCAAATGTTTAGTGTTTGCCAATTTCTGTGGTGTAAATATTACCAACACGGTTAACTTTAGGAGACGTGCAGCAGCCCTTAGGATGAAGAATCTCCATCGTACAGACACAGTAGATGTACATAAAGTCAACGGTATAGAAGATAGTAAGATGTAGTAAAAGAATTAGGAAGTAATAAGTTTTGAGTACTTTTTTTACCTCTGTTTTTAATATACATCATTTAATTGTAATTTTATATAATTTAATTTTTAATAATGGCTGTGTTTAACAACTACTTGTAGACGTTCTGGAAATGTAACAATTGCCTTTTGAGGGCTGTGTAAGCCATTTCTAGCACACCTTTGAAGATTTATTTATTTATTTGAGAGAGAGAGCAAGCATGAGCAGGAGGGGCAGAGGGAGAGGGAGACAATCCCAAGCGGACTCCATGCTCAGCACAGGGCCCATCACAGGGCTCGATCTCACAATCCTGATATCACAACCTGAGCTGAAACCAAGAGTCAGACGCTTAACTAACTGTGTCACCCAGGCGCCCCTCCAGCACACCCTCAACATTATGGCTGCCAATCTACCTGCCAGATCTCTGCCTATTTCCCTTTCCGAGACTTCTGGTCATTCTCTTGTTTATTGCCTGTAGCTGCTCCTACTGATGGTCATGGATGGTCATCTTCACTTACTGCTGCACCTGCTTACCTGTGAGTTTTCCAGTCCTGGTAGCTCAGCTAAGTATGTGCCGCACTGTTGGGGACATGCCTTGTCCCAGGACCTTTCCCTTTTCCACCTGGCCACCCCACCACCTCCTTGACCCTCAGTTTCCGTCCTGAGCTGGACTCTGATGGGACAGTGCTCATCGGAGGAGGAGGAGACAGTGCCTTCTGGGATATGAATGCAGGGAAATGTTGCATTTCTTCTCAAGGTTGAAGAGAGCCACCTACAGAACAGGGTTTGGCTCGTGATTGCCAGGCTGCCTGCACGCCTCTACACTTGGCTGCTGTCTTTAGAACTTCTGCTGGGGAAGGTGCTTGGCAAATTAATCCCCCAAATGCACAGAAATCTCTCCTGCCAAATTCAACTCTCCAGCTAGCGATAAGTGCTTACCACTGGCTTGTGCAAGCAAAAACAAAGCACAAACCCAGCAGCAGGAACTGTGGCATTGGGATGGAGAATTTACAGCTCTTTGAAACCCTGCAGACCTGCACTTCACAAAGTTATCAAATGAATTAAAGGGCCAAGTAAAAAATGGGACTTCTGAGTGGAGGAATAGATGCTGCGGAGGAAGGGTTACCCGCTTGGTTCCAGACCTTGTCAACAGACAGGTCTGTCTTTAAGCCTTTATTTCAGGGAAACCTGCTCAAGAGTCCTGCTCTGAGAGACTGATTCGGGGGGAGCCGATGCCTTTAGCAGACAGTCTGTCCCTTGTTTTGTGGGTCTAGGATGAGGAGGAAGGAGGGAGGAGAGGAGAAGTTGGACCTGGAAGACAGTGGGACATAGTGGAAAGAACCCAGGCTTTGGAGGCAAAGAGACTTGGGTCACAGGCTCCACCGCTTCCTACTTGTGTGAGCTTGGCCACAGGTCGCACCTCGGAGCCTCAGGAGCCTCCTGTCTGAAAACAGGAATGGTGGTGCTGTGCTCGATGCTGCTGGTGCTTTGTCTGTGTCTCTGGGCACTGACGGTTCCCGGGCTCTCCATCCTGGCAGCGTCTGAAGCAAGCACCCGGGATATTCACTGAAGGGCTTTCTGGTGGATCTGAATGCACAGGTGGCACGGGCAGGTGGAGGGAGTTAATGCTCCGGTTGCAACCCTCAACCTGTGGCTGGCGGGAGCTTCCTGAGGTGTGCTCTGTAAACCTCCAGGGCCCCGGGGCGGAGGGGGGGGACATGCCTGCGCCCCACAACGCATCCTGCGCGGGCTTCTGTCCCTTCTTTGTCTCTCTTTCCCTTCCCCAACTGGTGCTTCCTGGGATCGCATCCTTAAAACCCCGCTTGACCTTGAATCCTGTCTCAGGGGCTCCTCCTGGGGGAGTCCAACCTAAGACGAGGATCATTTTGAGGGTGAAATGAGTAGTCACTAAAAATGATCAGCGAAAAGTAAAGTGCGCAGTGGGGCAGCACCTGGTTGGACTGAGTGTGTGTCAGTCTCCTGGCCCTCGCCCCACCTTCCCGTCTCTTTCCCAGGAAACACTTGCACAGAAGGCCTCTTCTCTCAGGCTCCCTTGCTGGCAGTCTGTAGCCTCGGAATCCAGCTGGGGAGGGAGCGGGCGAGTGGCTATCTCCAAGGCTGCCACCCCGGCGCCCGGTATCCTGAGCCTCAGGAGGGTGTGAGAGTCCTGCCCATGGGGTACAAGTGCAGCCTCTGGGAGTTCTTTTGGGGGCTAAACAGACTCAAGGATTAATTAGCTAATGCCTGTGGAGTGCCTCGGAAATGTCAAGTACTGAGTGTGAAGTGCCATCACTTGAGATGGTTTCCCTCCTTAAGCCCGCCATGAAAGATGTGTCAATTACTACAGTGGAGAAGCTGTTGCCGAGTCTCCAGTTAGGGCTCTTAACCAGGCAAATATTTATGGTCCCCATAAGGCACTCAGGGCCTCCCAGGACCTAAAGGCTGGAGCTCATGGCCCCACCTCTGGCCCGGTGGACGGGACTTTGGGGACTGTTGGTAGGCTTTAGCTCCTCCACAGTGCCTCCTTGGGAATTTGGCTGCCTGGTATCCCCCAGTTTCACACCCCACTCACCTGTGCCAGGACCCTCCAACCCACACAGCCAAGGCCAGAGGTTGCTTATCAGTTTTCAACTGGTTGTCCATTCAGAGCATGGGTCTGAGACCATCTTCTTCCCTCCCCAACCTGTTCCTCCTCCTTCTGAGGGTGGCGCCATAATCCTTCCAACCTTGCAGGAAGCTTCCATCATTAACCACTGGTAGCCAATCACTTACCAAGCTCTTTAGACTCTTCATGCTGATTATGATGTCCGTCTCCTCTCTGCCACCCTATTGCCCCTGCTCTGGTTCAGGCCGTCATCTCCCCCAACCCCTTGTTCCCGTCTCCTGGTCACTCTCCTAGCTTCTAGTCTGCTCTCCGTGTAGCCAGCGGAGGCTCATTCTGAAACTTGGTTTTAACAGAATCCCTCTCTCCATGAATATCCAGTGGCTCCCTATTGCTTATAAAATAAAGCAATGAACTTCCTTCTGCTGGGGGCTCATCATGATTGGCCTTTAATCGACTTCTTTCATCTTTTTCCAACTGTCTCCTCCCATGTCCCCTCAGCTGCAGCCAGCCTAAACTTCTCTGGAGTTGGGGACCACTTGCCCAGCTGACTATCCACTCACTCGGCAGTCTATCCCTCTCACTTTCTGCACACTCCCCCATCTTTGCTGTCACTGATGCCCTTCCCCTTTATTTGGAGGGGAGGGACACCCTTCCTACCTTTCCCCATGTGTGTTTAGAGGACAGATCAAATATCAACTCTTTCTCCTCTCGACTACCATGGCAATCTGATCTACATCCTACAGAGGATTTTGATTTTGTATTACAGCGATGAGTAGGGAGTTGGCCTCATGCCTCCTATATTAATGCTGTGTCTGTGAAGATGTTTTTGACAGCAAGTCTGGTGCTGTAATATAGTGTTCTCTCAATCAGTACAAAAGATAGTTGCTTTTAGCCCCAGACTGCCTTCTCCCTGGTTTGTATCTAACTGAACGTGTATATGAGTATGTCCTTTCTCCTGGCCCTCAAGAAGCTCCTCGTACCTAATATTTTCCCTTGCTGCTGGCAAATATTAGTTGTTCAGTTCTTGTTGAAATAATATGAACTTGTGGCTTCAGAGACTTGCAGGTATGTTATTAAGATGTGGCTTCTCTTCTTTAGGATATGTTTTTATAAGCTCGGCTGATGGGACATTGCCGCTGGTTTGGGATTCTGTGGGCAGATGTCTGCTTGAAGCTCTCCTGTTTGTCCTGGGATCTTTACATGAAAGTGCCTGCAGATGCTCTCTGCCGGGAGGGCTTGCATCAGGAGGGCACGATTTGGAGACTGAGGCCCGAAGTGTAGGGAGCCAGGGTCTGGGTGGGCAGGTGGTAACTTACGTGGTAGAATCACTTTCTCAGCCACATGGGAATGGGGGAGCCAGGAGTCTAGGCTTGTCATCTGCCCCTACTTGGTCAAGTGGCAGGGGCAGTGAGGAGGTGAGAGCCAGCAGGCTCCACCGGAATATTTCCCTTACTTCTGGAAAGGGGGGTATCCAGTTAACCCAGACATTGGGCCCAGTTTTGGTTTCTCTCTGCCCTCCTTTCCTCTTCTCTTCTCAAGGAAGAAGAGAAGGAGAAATGGGGCACCCTTGCCCTCTAGAACTTGTCCAGTCCCAGGAACGCCCATTACCCGACTCCAGGCTTCTATGGCATGGTGCCCCTGGAGTCCAGACACCCGATACCCTGTCAGGTCCTGACTTAGTAATCTGAAAGCCTGTTGAGCAGATAAGGTCCCTGATAAGTTTTGTTTGACCTGACAGTGTTTGTAAGAAATTGGGTGAACATTTTAAAACTGTGAGACTTGCATAAAATTTTACATTTCTTTTCTTTCTTTTTTTTTTTAAAGAATTGGAGGACCTCACAGAACTGGACTTCCTAGTCCTCCAGGGCAACTGCAAGCTGCAGCTGGGCCGCGGGGGCTGCTGTAGACAGGCCAGGCAGGCACCAGCGTGCCACAGGCATCACCGGGTGTTTACTGTCCTAACCTGTGGCCTGGCCCTAGATCGCACTCAAGGTGAATATCACGGATACGCTGCAGGACCTACACAATCTGTAAGTGATGCCAGAACAATGGCTTTGAGCTGTGTCTATCCAGATTATAGAACGTCGGAGTTGCAAAAGCCCTTGTGGGACTAGGTTCTCATCTCTCTTTTGTAGACAGGACCTGGAACTCTGAGCTGGGAAGGGACTGGCTAAGGCCACCCGGTGAGTTGATGGCCAGGTCTCCTTACCCAGAGCCAGAGTCTTTCCCAGTTACAGAGCGCTCTTGTCTCCCCTTGCCTTTGTGTCCCTCATTTCATGGCCATCAGCTCCATTGCAGGCCTGTGTAGGGAGGCTTGTGATGGGGAGGGGTGGGGAATAAAGGGTAGGGGAGGGCTGGGGGCGCTCGGGATAAAGGCTGAATGCAAGGGCGTTCAAAAGCCACTGGGCACTGAGCGAATTAAGCCATGCCTGTCTCCGTTGCCCGGGTACTCTTTATGCATTGCATAATGCCATTGTTCAGACAGAGCTAGGGGCCAGAATGAGCACTGTCTTTGCAGGTAGGCAGCCAGCGCCGGCTCTGCAGAAAGAGAGGGAGCAGGAGAGGCTAGAATATTCCAGCCTGAAAACAGCAGCTGTATAATAAAGCCAGGCTGGTTCGTCTCCAGGCCCCGCTGTCCCTTCTCCCTGCCTCAAAGTAGCAGCATGAATCAGTTCACTGCGGCAATGGTCCAGGCGATGTGACTTGCATCCCCATCAGCTACCTGATTGCAGTCCCTGGATGCACAAGGCACTGAATGTGCCTGGCATACCAAACCACCCGCCCCTGCGCCGCAGCTGCCAGGAGCCGAGATCACTGGCCCCGCCCGGCCCCGTAAATAGAGCCGGGCATCCTGCAAGGCCACCGCTGGCCTTTTATCTTGTCCAGGGCTCTGGGACAGTCACCGAGATTCTGGAGCTGCTTCTGATGGGGGCCGCCAGCCTGTCTCAAAGATGCCCTGACAAGCCCCTCCGGTCCCGGGCAGACAAAAGCTTGAAAGGAGAGGGATTGCACATGGTCCAGTGCTGCTGTTGCTAATATGTTATTTTGACACACAATTAATTGCAATTTTGCTCTAAGCAAAGAGCTCAGGCCCTCGCAGGGGCTGTGTGGCACCGTTCAGGCAAAATTGGTCCCATGCAAACCTCGTCCTTCCCAAAGGGCCAGGGGTCATCTGCTACCCATGATGATGCCACCTCTTTCGGGGCCGGGTGTGGGTTCCGAATCAGAAAGCATGCATCAGCCTGCCCAGGGCCCAGCACGGGGCCAGGGAAACCACGGCACAAACGGGGGGGAAGAGCCGGCACAAAACCTTCCAACAGAGCACGCTGAACAACGACCCTTCCTAAAATGGTGGCGCTTATCCTCCGCTGACAAAAGACTGATTTGAGCTCTCCCCGGAGGTGGGATGAAGCGAACACATTGCCTTTTATCTCCTCGTCGCTTTGAGAGGGGAGACAACTGGTGCAGAGCGTGGTGGGGAGCCCCGGAGAAGGCGCTCTTGAATGAAAGGCATAATCTCCGGCTCCCCAAACCAAGAGGGGAGGCGGCTTTTATCCCCCACCCCAACTGGCTCCCCCCATCCCGGAGGCATCTGAATGGGAGCCTGAGCGGCTAGGAGAGGCTCCGGTGCACAATGCCACACTCTATTGCTTCTCCCCGGGAGCCCACAGGAGGCCATGGGCATACAGCGCCTTACTTTGAAACCAATCCTCCAATCAGCTATTTAAATAAGAAATATAATCTCATTGAACACTGAGAGCTGTCGGTCTGAGACGCTTCCATTTACAAGGCACTTGAAGAAAGTCCCCAAAGCCCCAGTTTATCAGGACAGCCGGCTCGGGGCTATTTACTGGGGGAGAGAGCGGTGCTGGAGAGGGAGGGGAGGGAATTGAAGTTGGCTCTTAGAAATCCAGGCTGTGAGCAGCTCGAGGGGTGAACCCACCCCACTCGCTGGTCCTCTACACGGAGGAGGCGGGACAGCCCGTGGGTTCTCGGAGAACCGCCCCCGGCCAGGGCGATACTCTGTGAACTTGCGTGGCCTGGGGCGTGCCTGCCTGGGCCCAGGAGGGCTTCCCGGCAGACTGAGGCTTGACTGTCACCTATCTGGAATCATCCTTCTGAGTGCCTACTAAGTTCCATCACTGTAGCAGGATTGGTCAGAGGCCGAGTGTTGTCAAGACCCAGGGGAGGAAATGTCCCTAATAAAAAAGGGCCTCGTGCGGAGCAGGGTGGGGCGACTTGACTAAGTCGCCCTGCAAGAGCTCAGGGCTCTCTTTCCAGGACCAGCTGTGTTTCTGAGCTCCAGCCTTCCCTCCCTGTGGATTCTGGAGGGGGAGCCCGAAAAGCCTGTGACTGGGTTATTGGTGTGGCCCCCGGACTTGATGGCCAGGACCCGTGGGAATCTTGGTTCTGCCACTCACTGACTTTCTAATCCACGTGTCACTTGCTCAGCCAGAGCCTCAGTTTTCCTCATCTGCAAAATGAGTCATAAGGAGTAATGCCCGGCAGCTGGACTGTACCCGCCACAGGGTGGCGATCACTATACCGGGGTAATGGAGTGCTGTGCCTCCCTCATGGCTCGTCGGGCACGATGCCCTGCTCTGGTTCAGGCATGGCATTTCTGGTCAACAGCTCGGCCCATTTTGCCTCATCTCGTTCGGGTCAATTCATTCCACTTGATCGTGTTCTTTCCAAGATATGTGATGCTGATGGTCTGTCCTGGGAGGGGCTGGGAAGGGGAGCTGGAAGGCTGCTGGGAGGAGGTGTGAATTGAACTGGGCTGGAGGGGTGGGAAGGATTTGGGGAGCAGATGAATGAGAGGAGTAAAGAAAAGGCTTGGAGGTAAGGATGAGCAGAAGGGGAGGGTCAAGGAAGCCAGCCTGTGGGGACCTGCCATGCAGGGGAGACGAAGGAAAGTAGGAGGGGAGGTGATGGAAGCCAGCTCCTCCTGTCTATGTAGCTTTCAACTATCTGAGCATCGTTGCTCATCTTGGGATGAATTTGGCTTTGAGGTGACCAGCATTGAGAAGGTTCTCTGGGGAAGCCACACTGAACTCGGGTGTGACCCCAGCAAGTTAGCCGTGGGGCAGGACGGCGGCCCCGAGGGCCTCATACCTGTTTCTTTCCCCTGTTACTACAGCCAGCTCGGACTGAGTGCCTGCTGTGTGCCAGGCACTGTTCTAGCTCTTTGTGTGTGCATATTTCCCTGTTTAATCTTACCACGGCCCTATGAAGTAGGGATTATTGTTATGATCCCTATTGTAAGGATGAAGAAGCTGGGGCCCGGAGTCATTTAGAGTCTTGCCGAGGTCATACAGCCAGGAAAAGGCAAGCCCCAGCGCCTGGCACTGGAGCTCTTCTGCCGTCTTGCCTCTGAGGGTGCTTGGCCCACTTCCCTCTCCTTTCCTGAAAGAACGTGTCCTTGTCAGAGACGAGGAAAGGAGGTCTCAGCTTCATTTGGTATTCTCTTCCTTCTCAGCAAAGCACCTAAGTGCCTTCCACGCTCCCAGAACGTCAGGGAACATCAGCAAGGCGGGAGAAGAGGGCCCCCAAACCCGCGCCCCGCAGTGTGGGAAGCGCTGGCTCACTCGGCTGACTTCCATTAAACGTTTGACGCATCGTAGAACTGCCGAAAGCCATCCATCACGGCCACCCCCCTCCGCCCGCCTTCCTGACCTGCTCCCAGAGAGGGGGCCTCTGCCTGTGCCGAGGGCACTCGGCAAGCAGGGGGCAGGAGAGGGGACCACACGGACCCTGCCACGGGCCCCGGGAGCTGCTCCCTTGCCCTGGATAGGGGTCTGAGAAGGAGTTGCAGGCTTGGCTGAGCCATGATAATAACAAGAGCACCACTTAGTGAAGGCTCGGTGTGTTCTGGGCAGACCGGAAGGCCTTACGTGTCTCATCTCATTGAACCCCCCGACCTCTGACAGGTCCAATGACTGTTGCATTTGATAGGTATGGAGCCTGACATTCGAGAAAGTTTGTTCCCTTGCCCACAGTCACTCTGAAGGAGCTAGAGCCACGCTGAGCTCGGGTGTGTGAGGTCAGGACCCCCTCAGCCCTCTGCACCCTGGGATGGAGTGGGGAGGACAGGAGCTCAGCAGGGAGGCAGAGGCGGAGCCCCAGGCTCCCAGCACACTTCGTGGTCACAGCGTCCAGGGGAGGATGGCCCCGGCCAGGGCAGGGCTGAGGGCTCCCGCACACGATGAGCCACAGGACAGCTGGCCACGGGCCCCCATCCAGTTGCTTCGCCTGGCACCTCCCACCCCCTCAGTCTCCCAGTCACTGAGTGGCCAGTCTCTTAGCTCTCCCTGCTGACTGTTCTTAAATCCCAGTCCCCCCCTGTCCTGCCACAGCCTGCTCACCGAGGACTGCCTAGCGCCTGCTTGTCATGCCCCTGTTCTGTTTCCTCTCTGCACTGTAGCCGAAGGGACGGTTCCAGAGCCCATGTCTGCTTGCTCATTCCTCTGCTGGAAAACCGTGACTCCTCACTTGAAGTAAAGCCCACAGGTCGTCTGTGGCCTATCTTACAGGGCTCCTCCCCTCTCCAGGCCCCCCTTGCCTCTCAACCCTGCCTGGTGCCTCCCTGCCTTGCTCTCAGCAGGAGCACCATCTTACCACTTGCCTGGCTAACTCCTGCTTATCATCCAGACCCCAACTTAGGTGTAAGCTCTTCCAGGGAGCCTTCCCTGATATGCCAGGCTGGGCTTAGGGGGCCCTCATCTGTGTTTCCCTCCATCACGGCACAAACCACACTGTGCCCATTTGCTTCGCTGCTTGTAACCCTCTATCGGCTTGTCAGCCCCAAGGAGGCCGTGAAATGTGTCCCCCTGACTCTCGTTCCTCCAGGGTTTAGCACGGGACCTGTTCCAGAGTGGGCACTGCACGGATGAATGACTGATGGGATGAATGAATGGTGCCTAATAAGGTGGAGATGAAGCCCCGAAGGTGTGACAGGGGTCAGGGCTCTGATCCAGGTGGCTCCCTGCAGGAGGAACAGTATGTTTTTTGGAATTTTGAACACCTAGATTTAAGACCAGACCCCACTGCTCACAAGCTGTGTGTCCTTTGGCTCGGCCTCTCCGAGCCTCAGTTTGTTCACGTGCAACACAGTGCTCATGGCACCTCCTTTGCAGAGAACGCGTGGAGACAGGCCCCGGAGATGATTCATGTATGGTACCTAGCCCCGTGCCGGGCCCAGACAGGATAAGGTAGGGCCCCCTCTGGGGACTGAGCAGGGAGCCCAGGTCTCCCCCAGGGTATGAGGCCTGGTGGTGAACCTGTGCTGTCCAGTCGGGAGGGCCTTGAGGCCTGGATCCAGAGCGAGAGGAAAAGATGGAGACCCAAAGCATATAGCTCCCCACCCTGCCCGAAGGCTGGCCTTCGAGGCTGGGCTCCCGCCATTTGGCCAACGTTAGAACAGGCAGGTGTGGAGATTTCCCAGTGTGGGGAAGCAGAGGCCCAGGGAGTGAGGAATCTCACCCAGAGGGTTTGGAGTACCAGCGTGTGGAAAGGGAGGTGGGGGGCGGGGAGGCAAAATAGCATGCATTAGTTATCACTCTTGTGAGGCAGGCACTTTCCTGTGGGGGGGGGGAGGGGCATAGGGAGAGAGAGAGAGATTCTTTTTCTTTTTAAAAGATTTTATTTATGAGAGAGAGAGAGAGAGGGTGACAGCGAGAGCAGGGGGAGGAGCAGAGGGAGAGGGAAAGACTCGGGGCTCCATCTCATGTCCCAGAGATCATGACCTGAGCTTAAACCAAGAGTCGGACTCTTAACCAACTGAGATACCCAGGCATCCCAAGGCAGGGAGAGAGAATATCTTAAGCAAGCTCCATGCCCAGAGCAGAGCCCCATGCAGGGCTGGATCTCATGACCCCGAGATCATGACCTGAGCCTAAATCAAGAGTTGGACGCTTAACCAACTGAATCATCCATGTGTCCCATGAAGCAGGCACTTCGTAATCTTACTTAATATGGTGATTCGTAGGGGAGCCTGGGTGGCTCAGTCGGTTATCTGCATGGGTCATGATCTCAGGATCTTTGGATCCAGCTCTGTGTCCTCTGCCCCTCCCCCTGCTCATGTTCTCTTTCTCTCTCTCTCTCAAAATAAATAAATAAAATCTTAAAAAAATATGGTGATTCAGAGCCCTGGCTTTAATGTCAGATAGGCTCCCCCAGTTCTGGGCGTGTGATTGTGCATGTGTTGTATAAAATGGGTATGAGATGGTACCCTCTCAACCATTGCAGTGAGCTCAGGGGACACATTGTGGAGGAAACTCCCAGCACCCCTGAATGCAAGCCCGCTGCGGAAGGTTGGGGCAGATCTTATTATCCCTGGCTCCAGATGATGATGTTAGCCCCAATGGGGTGAAGTGAGGAGCCTCGCCCACATGGCCACTGTGGGCGAGAGGGACAAATGACCTAGAGCGGCCACAAGCCAGGGAGTTGGCCTCCAAAGCCACCGGCATATTGCACGTGGGTGCGGAGTATTTTTCTCATCACCTTCATGTTGCATTTCTTAATTTAAAGTGGGAAATTCCACATTGGGTGCCTCATCAATCATTTCTGTGAGCTCAGCTCCGTGGAAAGCATGGAAAACATTTATATTTGCGGCTCAAACTGTCGAAAATGTAAAACAATTTAAATAATATTAACATTTTAACAGCCTCCACTCAGGGCTCTGTGAAATTAACCATTATCTCTTGGAGTGTTTGTTAAAATTCAGCAGCGGGTGAGTGGTGAGGCCCTGTGTGCAGCCGTGTGGTTCCCGGGGCACGGGCTCAAAGACCTCTCAGCTGGGCTGGGTGCTCGAGGCAAAGGGATGAATGTGAGATACCCTCCACCCTCCTGTGGTGGAGGAGGTGATCAGAAAAATGGACTCTAGAGTGGGGGTATGTGCTATACGGGAGAAGGGAGTGCTGGTGTCCTGGGAGCACTGAAGAGGGAAGCAGGAGCACTTTCTAGAGGAGGTGGCATCGGTGCAACCCTTTGAACCAGGCAGTCACTGAACAAGGGGACAGGTCATCTCCAAGGTCTAGCCTTGCATAGACCTTTAAGAGCCAAAGAGGGTCTGCAGTCTGTTCCCTGGCAGAAGGGCCTCTGGTGTGATGGCGTTTCTGTCTGGTTCTCTCAAGCCCTGCACACTGATCGGGGACAGGGATGAGAGGATGGTTGGAGCAAACGCTTGCCGGGTAGTTGGGTGGCTCAGGGTGAGGGGAAGAATGATGTTATTTTCAAATAATGGGAATGAGGGATGGATTCTTTTGATGATTTCAGTAGGAACAACTTGGCTCTGTAGTTAGGTGTTAGGACTTTTAAGTTGTTATCTCTTTATCTAAGAATGAATGGCGGGCTCCCTGTTCTTGGGGTGTCAAGCAGATGGTGGGTGACATGCCCGGGACTTGTAAAAAGGACTCCTGCATGGGACATTTGTCCAGCCCTGCTGTGGAGCAGGCCTGACTAGACACTATCTCCTTGAAAGAGAGCCAGACCTGCTTGTTGTCCTCAAGCGGTGTAATGGACTGAATTGTGTCTCTCCAAATTCCTATGTTAGCCCCCAAAGTGACTGTGTTTGGAGATGAAGCCTTTAAGATGGCAATTAAGATTCAATGAGGTTATAAGCATGGGGCCCTAATCCACCAGGACTGGTGTCCTTATAAAAAGAGGAGTAGACACCAGAGACCTCTCTCCCCAAGAACACACAGAGAAGAGGCCATGTGAGAAGCAGAAGGTGGTCACCTACAAGCCGGGGGAGAGAGCCCTTACCAGAAACCAACCCTGACTGCGACCTGATTTTGGACTTCTGGCCTCCAGAGCTGTTAGCAAATACATTTCTCTTGTTTAAGCCACTCGGTCTGTGAGACTTGGTGAAGTCAGCCCGAGTAGACTAATATGGGGGCTTACAGTTTGGTGCCAGAGATGCTAAGGTTGCTAATTATAATGCAGGACAATACGGGACAGAGTGGGGGTATGCACAGTGAGAAATCACGTGGTTCTGCCAGGTGGGCATCAGGGGAGGTTCCCTGGAGGAGGTGCGAATGCTGGAGGTAGATGCAGGAGGGCGAGAAGGAGCTAGTCCTGGGGACAGGGGAAGGGATGTGCCAGGTGGGGGGGACAGAATATGCACAGACACCAAAGTGTTAAAAGGAAGGTGGGTCTGGAGGCCTGGAGAGGAATCCTGCATAACTGGAGTACAGGTGGGGAGGGAATGTGAGGGAGAGAGGAGGTGGGGGCAGGCGGGGCCCATTTGCCAGCCAGCATAGGCCCTTCTGTGTCTTTCAGGGAAGGCCATTTAGAATTCGGTGCTCACCAGATTCCCTGCTTGCCTGAGGATTCCGCGCTGAGCCACTAACTTGCCGTATGACCTTAGGCAAGTCATTTAACCCCTCCACATAGCAATTTTCTTATTTATAATCCGAGGAGAAGGATCCCTGCCCTGCCCACCTCCCGGATACTTTGTGGGCTCAAAAGCTAATGTCTGTGAAAGCACTTTGGCAAAAGGCCCATAATAGCACCGGAGAGATGGAAGGTGTTATTATTATGTAACCACACTGACTCCCATCTGAGAAGCACGGAGTCAATTGGAGTCTTGAGGGATGTCAGGGAATTGGCTGCTCTCTGAAGCTTGTCATAGAGACCCGTCTTTTCATTGTACTCCTTTCATATCACTGTTGGCTCGATGAAAGAAGGGGAAGGAATCTTTGATATGTCTAAATATTCCGCTCCCACCAAGACGGGAGGGATTCCGAGGAAGAGCTATTATTAGAGGCTGAGCTGGAAGCAGGCGTCTTTGGTGGATCAGAGCTGTCAGCTTGCATAAACAGCCTCGTGCGCGTCGGAGCCGGCCGGGCTGCTTCGGGCCCGGGCGCAGGGCAGGGGCTCCCACCCTGCCGGCGGAACTACACTGGGCCGGCCTGGGAGGAAGGAGGACCGGCTCCTGGTCCCAACTCTGCGTCTGCTTTGTGGACAAGTGGCCTGTACTCTCCGAGCCAAGTGAAGACATAGTCTTCTGTCCATAGTCCTTATGGGCAGAGAGGGCTTCTATGTGCAGGGAAAATGAGATGCTGTGCGACACAGAGGTCTGCACGGGCCGAGCAGGGCTCGAGCACAGGCTGCCAACACCCTGGGTATGTTGAGGCCAAAACAGTTTTTCTTTGGGAAGGGTGTATTAGGGTTCAGCTCTCCCTAAACCCCGTTATCGGAAGCACTCGAGAGTTTGAAAAATCAGATTCCTAGGCATCATCCCAGGCCTCTAGAATCAGAATTTCTGGGGGTGAGGCTAGGGACTCTCTTTAGTTAGCTCCCAGATGATCCTGAGGCAGGTGTTTCAGCATTTGGTTTTCCACACTCTGCGTTTATGGGACTGGGTTATCCGTCTGGCTCTAAGATGCTGTGATTCCATGAGAATGAGGACACAACCCCTTTCTTCATTTGCCTCCAGGCCACACTTAGCCGCCCCCTCCCCCCCAGGAGCCTGGGGGTCCTCAGGCCTGTGGTCCATTTGCTGGGCAGACACCGGCCAAACCCTGCCTCCTGGCCAGCTCTGTCTGGGGACATTGTCCTCCGTACCATTCTCACCTAGATTGCTGTGTCACCTGCCTGGAAGCCTTGTAGAGACCAAATGGGAAGGGCTTCTAGCAGCTGAAAAATGGGCCACACTGGACTCTTCAGTGGCTAGTCAAAGTGTCTTCACTTACTAAGAGCCTCAGAGGAACAAGCCCAGGAAGACCTGGGATGTCACCTAAGTCTTGTTTAGCCTCTTATTTCAACGGTGAAGAAATGGTCTCAGCAGGGCAAGTTGGTTACTTTAACCAGAACCCCGTCCGTTGGGTTCACTCTGGTTCATCTGGGACATGGGTTAACTGAAAGAAAGCAGAGCTCAGTCATTGTCCAGAATCTTGGAGTACTTCGTGTTCTAATGGAGGCTGACACCCTGGGGGCAGGTTATAGCCTGTCCCTGGCCTGGCTCTCATGGGTCCCTTGCATCACCAGTTTGCAGAACTGACCCTCTTTTCTAGCGCAGCACATCGCAGCCCCCCAGTTTCTGCTTTCTCTCCCGTTCCCGTAACCACTGGCATCCCCAGTGAGAGTCAGAGGCTGCCCAGTTGAACCTGCTTGGGAGGGTTAACAGACCCCCGTGCCCAGGCTGCACCCTTGACCAATGAAATCATTGTCTTGGGGGGAGTCCCAGGCATGAGTGTATAGTTTTTAAAGCTCCCTAGGTGATTTTGTTGTGCAGCCAAGGGGGGGGGGTACTGCTACTCCAGAGTAATGGGTCTCAACCCTGGGGCAATTTGGTCCCCGAGGGACATGTGCAATGTCTGGAGACATATCTGATTGTTCCTGGCATTTAGTGGAGAGCGGCCGGGATGCTGCTAACCCTCCTGTGATGCGCAGGGCAGCCCCCCCCAGCAAGGAGTAATCACCCAGAATGACAAGTGCCAAGAGGGACACACCCCATGTGGGTGAAATGGGTGGAGGTGACTTTGCCTATGGTGTAGCCACGTGGCCCCCCAGCATTGCTCTCAGCCCCTTCCGAGGACTGGAAGTTTCCCTGTGGTTGTGAGCTATACTCAGCATATTGGTCACCTAGGTTTTCTGCCACGTCCAGTCCCCATCATTGAGATAACCCTCAAAGTCACAATAATCTTAGACATTTACTAGATGGAAGGTGAAGGCCAACTGTGAGACGAGGTGGGCAGGGACAGAGGGTTCTAGCAATACTACAGCTGGAGGGATACACTGCACCGCCCCCCCCCCCCATCCCCATAAGAGAAAAGCTTGTTTTCCCTTCACACCAACGAGTCTGTTGTCGGTCAAGTGATGGCCCACGTGACAGGGGCCCAGGACGCCTCTGCTGCATGCTCCGTCCTCCCCAGTACAGGCCTCCCTGCTGCGGTGCAGGGCGGGCGTGGAGCAGCCCCAGGGACAGCCTCGGGAGTGGCCGCCGCGCCCGGGGCTCCAGCTCCACCGGCTTGACTCCATGGCAGCTCTGGGAGGAGTACGGAGTGGACGTTCTGTATCCATTTTACGGGTGAAGTAACTGAGGCTTGAGGACTTGCAGGGTGAGTCCAGAGCTTGGACTGGAATGCAGGAACTCTGACTCTGAATGATGCAGGGTGTTGAGGGGACGCACCCGTTCCTCAGCCGTCAGGAGCCCCCCACGGCTCAGCCCCGGGTGAATTTTTCTGTCTCCTTCAGGGCAGGCCCTAAGCGTACGGTGTTTACGCTCTGAGTTACGCTGTATCGTGGCTGGAGTGACCTGAGACAGCGGTTCTCAGAGCATCCCAGACCGGCAGCATCAACAGCCCCTGGGAACTTGTTAGAAATGAAGACTGTTAATTCTTGCCCTGGAAGTACTGGATAGTCTGAGGATGGGGCCCAGTGATCTCGGTTCTAACAAGTCTCCAGGGGATTCCAACGCCCTGCCCTCTGAAGTCTGAGCCATCCCAGACTAGGAGGCACTGGAGCCTGTTTTGCAAACCCTGTCCCAGAGAGGTGGTGCGAGTCACCAGGGGCCGCAGTCAGACCCAGCACGGAGCTGCATCCTGGGATTCCTGTCCCCGCCCAGCTTTTAAGAGCCAGGTCCCTAGGCTAGGGCTGGGTGAGCTGGGCCTCTGTCAGGGATGGCAAGCTCAGCTGCTCTCACAAAGAGGTGCCAAGACTCAGTAGCTAAGATGGTAACATCTGGTGGTTCCGGCATTCTCTGGTTTCTCTCCCGCCCCATGGGGCATTGTTCTCATCTCTCCAGGGAAAGAACCCAGAACATGCTTACCGTGCTAGACTGCAGGTGGCACGCATCACTGTCACCCACATTCCAGAACCTACTCGTGCACAGGGGAGGCTGGGAGGTGGCGCCCGGCCAGACAGCCACACGTCCCACTCCCTTCCCCCTCTCTCCTCCTCACATACTGGGTTCCGGCCGCTGATCTCCCCATGCCCTTCCTATCTCAGGCCTGTGTAGGTGCCGTTCCCTCCTCCTGAAATGCTTTGTCCTGTCTTGGCATGGCTCATTCTTCTTCTGTCACCATCACTGACTAGCCTGTGAGCAGTATGCGCTGTCCCTGTCACCGTCAGTCTCAGCTGCTGTTGGTTTCCTTCATCGTCATCCATCCCGAGTCTGTGTCTTCGTCTGATGGCTGCACAGTTTCTAGGCCTGTCTGTCCCATGAGCCGTAGCCTCGGCCAGCCTCCTCGGCGTCACCAGGGCACTTGTTAGAGATGTGATATCCTCAGCTCAGGCCTACTGAATCAGAAAAAGCAGGAAATCGTGTCCTAAGGGTGGGATGCGGGGAGTCTGACCTATCAGTGAATCTTTGTGGGTGCTGCTGTATCCTGCGGTGGCCTGCTCCATGGTGAGCGACATGGAGACGGTGAGTGGGGTGAGGGGCGAATGGGGAAACACTCACAGAGCTGGGGGTCAGGGCAAGACTGACCGACCCACAGAGGGAGCACACAGGGGCCACAGGAGACAAGGTGCCATGGCATCTTAGCAGGGGTGGAAGAGAGTGGCCGGGCAGCAATGGGAGGTGGCAAACACTGGCTCAGCGGAATCAGGTGAATTTCTGGGCAGCCCCGGGAGGCCCTCTCCCTTAGCCTCAGTTGACATATCTCTAAAATGGGTGATGGTGCTGCTTTACAGCCTTTCCGGGTCAAATGAAACAATGTGTGAAGAGTTAGAACCATGAGACTCCCAACGGTACATTTTATTGAGCACCTACTATATGTCAGGCCTGGACCAAGTACTGTAGAGACACTGTCTGACTTCATCTTCACATTGGCTCTAAAGTTCCTAAATTACCCCCGAACCGCAGACGAGAAAGCTGTGGCACAGAGCTTCTAGGACACTTGACACTAGGGGGTGACATCTGCCGGTGAGGCTGAGTGGCGGCGAGGAGACGTTAGCCTTCTCATTCTGTCTGAATGTGGGCCAGCTTCCATCCCTGCAGCCCTGCCCCAGGATTGCCAGGAGAGGCGGCTGCGTGGGCCTCGTCAGGCCTGCTCCTCAGCCCTGCCAGGGCTCACATGGGGTAGAACTGAGTTAGGAGAAAGCCTTCTTCTCCTTCACCTCTCAGGGAGGTCGTTTTTCACAAAGGAGTGGGAAATGGCTCTGTTACCACCAGGCCTGGTCCCACTTTCCTCAGCACACCGGTCAGCCACGTTGACCTGAGTGTGCAGTACCCACTGCAACCAGGAGCAGGTGCACAAGGGGCAAGCGGGGCTCTTGCCTTTCGTCGATGCTCCACTTAGAATTCACGCATTCATTCACTGCCATTCATTCATCCGTGCTGTCCTCCGTGTGCTCACTGACCCATGGTTAACGATGATGTCGGTGTGGGGTGCAGGGAGGCTTCAAGGAGGAGGTGACATTTTCCTAGCATCTTAAAGAACCCTACCCCCCACTCTCACACATTCTCCCCTAAGCCTTGCAGTCTTGCCCACACACCAGCGCGCACATACACAGCACCCAAACCATCCGCCCAGCTCCCTGCCAGGCCCAGGAGTTCCACCTGCACCAGATGCTCCCTCAGTCCTGACAGCAGCCGTCAAAACAAGTCATGGGTCAGCTTTGCGCAGTGGCAGTATCGTAGCCAATGAGGTTTATCCGAGGCGCGATTATTGCTAATTGAAACAAGTCATGGGTCAAACCTGACCCCGTCTAGATTCTGTTTGGCTCACAACCTTAAAAAACTCTGAGCTAGCTACAGCAATTTAAAAGTCAGGAAGTTGCATATTAAAAATGCCATATTTTTTGCCTTCTCTAGAAAAATGGGAAGTCCCTCTAGCAACCAGCCTGTGGCCTGGGGCAGCATGGTGGTCGTCGCCTGTGATCAATGTGCGCCCACCGCCTCCTGTCCATGGATACATTTAGAATCTACCTGGGCCCTGGAGGCACTTGACTTTACACTGCTGGGTCTCTGTGGCTGGGTCCTGTGGCATTTCCCTGTGAGTGGCTGTAAGATACCATTAACCCTTTCACTCCCTCTCAGGAGAGTATGTCAGAATGGAAGCGAAAGTGACACTTGTGAGGGAGGTGACTCGTTCACAAACGTTGGCATTTATTATAAAATGACTGTGACTCACATCGCACCTGAGCGGGCTGCCCCTTGAGATGTGACACCAGAGCTCGCAACATAAAGCATCGCCACACACTGTGCTTGGCCCTGCCCCTCAGCCGCATTTCCGGTAAATTAAAGCTCCCTTCAGACTCTTCCCCAACAGCCTCTGGCCTTCACCCGAAGCGAGTTGTGCAGGTTCTCGGAGGGCGTGCAGTTTTCAGTCCCAGATATACGTGCTTTCACTCTCTCCAGCTCAGGCAGCAGTTTGGGGCTTTCTGCCTTCAGGAGTCGCTGTGGCCGGGAGGAAAGAGAAATTGTCTGGAAGACAGTTCTGTCAGGCTTTCCTTTCTAAAGCCACCCTGAGGCAGCGGTGTTGGGAGGTGGGAGAGGAAGGAAGAGGATGGGAGAGCCCCTAGAGAAACAGGGAAAGAAAGAAAGGGAGCCTCCCCCACTTCCCAGGTGGTGTCTCCAGACCAGAGTGGAGGGTGCCTGCCCCAGGCCCTCTCCCTGCAGAGGCCCCAGGAGGAATAGCTGGGTGATTTTCAGCCTCCCCGAGGGTTCCAATCCCAGTGTGAGATGCAGGCAGAATGCCATACACCTGAAGGGGCCGAAGCTGGGGACAGGGGCTGGGGGCAGGGACTCTAGCTGCAGTGTGCAGAGCTGCCGAGGCCTGGAGGGGTTCCCCGAGCCCACACCTTGTGTAGACCCAGGGAACTCTGCCTGGGAGGAAGAACTCCTGGCCATTAGTGACTGGGTCACCTTTCTAGCCAGCAGGATCAGGGCTCCAGAATTCAAAATGAATATAATCTGTAGGAGAGGTTAAATGATTTTTCCTATAAGCTTGAGTTTGGGGACTGAGATTCTTGTCCTCAGAACAGATAGTAAAGCAGGTCAGTTCCAAAATCACATTGCCGGTGGGTCAGGATAGCTCACCTGGAGGGCCTGTCTAGGGCTCTGTGTTGAGACAGATTCTGAGGAAGTCTTGGATCAGGGGCGAAGCAAGCTTTCATTATTAGCGAGCTGTAGCATATTTAAAAATCCCATTTTAAATTAAGTTAAATTAAACTGAGGCCCAGAGGTTTAAGCTTTTTGCCTAAAGTTGAGGCAGATCTAGAGCCAAGGACTCTTGACATCAGTGCTCTTTAATTGAAACAATTCAGTGTTTTTTTGTTTTGTTTCGTTTTTTGCTTATTTGTTTCCTTACTTATGCCAGGCTCTGTGTGAGGTGGTGGCGCAGTTAGAAAGAGTGTAATGCTATTAAAAACTTACTATTAACTTCCTACCATAATATTTCCAATCCTCATGAAGTACTATATGACCAGTCTTTCTATGAGTCACGATAGGTAACTGTGTGCAAAAAACTTCAACCTTTCCTGTACTGCACATTTAAGGCATGTTCCAAGGTAGGGCCTCCTGGCAGTCCGGTGGGGACTCAGGTTCTTTCCATCTGGTGGCTCTGTCACCTCCCAGGGCCCCACCACTGTCTGCTGGCAGAAGGGGAGGGAAGTGAGTGTGGAGGATGGCGGGAGGGGTTTCTGGGTCATGTCACTCCCACCCACGGTCCACAGGCCAGAACTTGGAAGGTAGGCTGGAGGTATAAAGACAGGAGACGCAAAGGGGTTTGGAGTTGATGGGTTAATTCCCATTCTAAAGAGGAAGATGCTGAAACTCAGCTTTAACTAGCTGGCCTGAGGCTAACCGGCTAGTGAGAGGCGGAGTCAGAGTTTGCTAGGGCTGCCATAACAAAGTACTACACACTGGGTGTCTCCCACAACAGGAACTGATTGTGTCATGGTCAGTCTGGAGGCTGGAAGTCCGAAATCAAAGCTAGCCACGAGAGCTGTGACACAGTACACTTCTGTCGTTGCCAGGATTGGTCCCTTCTGGGGGCCAGGAGAAAGAAGCTGCCTGTCTCCCAGCTCTTGGTAACCTCAGGCTTACAAGTAGCATTCTTATTGTGTGTTCATCTGGTCTTGCTTCTGTGTGTGTCCAACTTTGTCCTTTCTATAAGGACACTAGTCATAGGAGAGTAGGGCCCAGCCCAGTGACCATATCTTAACTTGATCATCTGTGGGACCCTCTTTCCGAATAAGGTCACACTCACAGGTCCTGGGGACTAGGACCTCAGCATCTTTTTTGGGGCTGCAAGTCAACCCATAACAATTCAAACCCGGGTATATTGGAAGGTTGTGAGAAAGGCATGCAGAGTCTGCCTCGAGACTTCCAGAGAGGGTAATGTGTAAGCTGGGCATTGAGGATTGGTGGGGATTCTCTAGGTGGAGGGGCAGAAAGGGAATTTTGGCCCGAGGCCCGATGTTCAAGCTCTACCACATGTGGTACACTAAAGGCAGGACCTACATTTTCTTTCTATCCTGGAATCCAGTTGGGGCCCTAATTCGATCTTCCTCCTTTGAGTCTAAATCGCCAAGAGCTGACTGCCCAATTAGAGGCAAAGAACAAATATGGATCGAGAACTATTTTGTGATGGGCAACAGGCTAACCCCAGGGACTCAGAGACTAATAAAAGAGCCCCTACTTCCGGGGAGCTCATAGCTCAGGTACTCACACAATGGGCGTACATGAAAATGTAACCAATGAAGTTTGTATAAGAAACGTATAAGTGTGAAGTGAGTGGAAGAGAATGGAACCTTACAACCATTTATGAGATTTGGCATGGACTGAGGAAACCTTGGCTTCCTGAAAGAGGGGGACTCTGGGTGTTGGGTTTTGACAGAGGGCTTAGTTATGCAGAGAAAGGAGAGGGGAATGGGATTTTAGACATGGGAACAGCCTAGGCAGGATTGCTGGAAGCCAGGCTGCTGTTGGAGAATAGTGCCAGCCTGGGAGGTTGGATCTCATGCCATCTGAGGGCCTGGATGCTTGTGTTCTTCTTCAGGGCAGACTGGGCAAGGCCCTACAACTGGAGATGCCCTGGGCTTGGCTAGCATGACAGCATGCCCTAATTGTGTGCAGCCTAATTGTGCAGAGACCAGCGGGGGTTGGAGCAAATGCCCCCCACCTTCTGAATTCACAGGTGGAGACCATGAGATGACTGCTAGGATCAAAGTTTGAGCAACTAGATAAGAACAGACATGGAAAGCAGGCAACTTATTCTTGACATAAAGAGCAGGGAGGGGTGTCCCTGCTAAGATCTCAGCCACAGTCCCAAATTCACGGTTATTAAGTTAAATGACCACCACTGCAGCGTGCGGGGAGGGACCAAGCTGCCCTCACTTCTCAGACCTCTCTGGGAGCTCAGCTAGTGTGCTTGGCTCCACTGGCCTTCGGAAGGTGGAAGGGGTGTTTCACCCCATTTTCTGGGACAGGAAAGGCTCTCCTGTAGGGGAGGGAGGGGGGAGGTTGTTTAGGACTCCTGCCCACAGCAAGGGTGACCCCTCTCAGGGCCCCAGGAGTGAGGCCCAGAGGCTCTAAGCAGGATCGTGGCCTGGGCGCGGGAGCCGGGGTTCTAGTCCTGGCCCGGCACCGATGCACCTGAGGGAGCGTGGGCCCAGCGTTGTTCTCTGAGCCTCAGTTTTTTTCTCTAACAAACAGGGAAAGTGACATCTATTGCAGTAATCAAATATTTTGATATTGGATAAGAAAGAGCTTTCAAGACAAATGTTCTGTCTTTTGAGTGTTTTGCAAAATTTATAAGCAATAAAATTCTAGTCTGTCAAAACAAACTTAGTGTGGAAGGGATCATTGAGGCCAGTCACCCTCCTCCCCACATCAAGGAGTCCCTGAAATAGGAGGCCTCTGATCTCACCCCGTTTGTGTATTAGTTCACAGATCTTTAATTAGATGAGCAAGAACTGGGAACAGAGCAACCAAAAGTCAGCCATTGCCAGTTAAAGGAGTCGTCATAAATCAGAACTTAGGCCTGGTAGACGGATGTAGATGCCAGTGGGGATGCCGACCCCTGTGAACCTTTCCAGGAACACACTCATCAAGTAAACGTTCCCACTCAGGCAAGAAGGGCAGTCCCTTTAAGGCCCAGCTCCTCTAGGAAGGCCCCTGAATTCTCCACGTGCCACCCTCCTGCTTACGGCTCTGTGTGGGAGGTGTTTGCTCCTGTGCCTGTGTTCTTCCCAGACTGTGGCTACCTCCGGCCTAGCAGCCATGTGATTGCCGTCCCCCCAGACCCTGGTACAGGGCCAGGTGGGAGGAGGTGCCCCTCGAACGGGCAGTAACTCAGACTCTTGGCTGAGCCCATGTTGTGGGGCCTGCTGCGTCAGGCCCCGTGAGAATCCCGAGGACGGGTCCTTGCCCCAAGTGTGTGCCCAGGAGGAAAACCAAGAGGGGCCAACAGAGGGGAGCGGTGTGGACAGAGGGTGGGCGCACGGATTCGGGGCACTCGGCCTGCACTGTGGGGACAGACAGCTGGCCGGCAGCTGGGAAGAACGGGGACATTCCAGGGTGAATCACAGACATCCCTCAGCACCTGAGGAGTGCGGGGTCTTGAGGAAGCATATCCTATTCTGTCCTCGCACCAGTGGTCTGTGCACATTAGCGTCACCATCTTACGGGTGAGCGAATTCCGTAAGCGAATTCCTGCTCATGCACAGGGCTGAGTTGGAGCTCAGGTGTGTCTAAGGCCCAGGGCCATGCTCCCAGGCAGGCCAGGGGGACTGCAGGTCATGGGCAGAGGAGGGAATGGGCATAGTTGGTAAGCAGCAGGGAGACCAGGGGGAGAAGGGACAGGCCAGGGGCACTACAGGCCATACCCCACAACCAAAGATCATTTCCCTGTCCTCGCTCACCAGGACTTTCAGCCCAGTGGGCTAGATCTTGCTGCCCATTGGGTGGATGAGAAGACTGAGACTCAGAAAGAGTGGGCTCTGCTGCTCTGCTGCTCTGCTGCAGATCACTTAGGATAGGCACGGAGAGAATGGGGGTGCCACCAACAGAATGTCAGCTCAGAGAGCATGGAGATGGGCCAGCTTGTTTCCACCATACCTCTAGGACACTGCCTGGCTCACAGCAAGGGCTCAGTAAATATTTGCAGAATGCAGAATGAAGGAATGAATGAATGAACAAAAGAACTAACAAATGAATAAATTTGGGAGCTGTCCAAGCATTGCATGCCTGTGTGCCTGTGTGCCTCTGTGTGTGTGTGTGTGTGTGTGTGTGTGTGTGTGTGTGTGTGTGTGTGTGAAGTTGGCAGTGCTGCCCTTAGCTCAAGACCCAGATGACCTTAGAAGTTCTAGGAAGGGCAGGTTCTTCCCCCACAACACACAGAGAGCCACAGGGAGTGAATTTGCTAAGGCCTTGTAATGTCTTGGTCACTGTGCCGGGCTCTGGGACACTTGTTTACCCAACAAGTGGTGGGAACCCGGCAGCAGGATCCTAGGCCTTGGGGATATATCAGTGAAGGAGACAGTCAAGGTCCCTGTCCTCAGGGAACTTCCTTCCTAGTTGGAGAACACAGAGAATAAGTCAGAAAGGAAAAACAACCCCAAAACAGGAGGGAGAGGACTTTTGCTAATAATTGCTATGGAAACAACAAAGGAGGGAAGAGTGGTCTGTCAGGGGTGTTTTGGAAAGGGGGGTAAGGGAAGGCCTCTCTTGACCAGTGCCATTTGTCTCTTTTTTCTTTTTTCATGAGGGGGCCCTTCAGCCCGGCAGGGAGATGGAACTAGGGCACGCTGGGGACCAGGCTGGGGTCATTGTGGTTACGTGGGGAGGACCCCATTGCTGCATGTGGGGGCTCTGCCCCTTGAAACCATGGGGAGGAGGGCCAAAGTCGGGGTGCTGGGGACTGGGGTGGGTGCTTGTTGATCCCAGGAATAGGCATGAGGTGCCTGGGTGATGGTGAGGGGGTTCCTATCTCAGCAGGGAAGTCCCATTGGGGGGAGTCAAAGTGCTGAGGCTAGGGTGGCCACTCCAACAGGTGCCGTGGAGGGAACTCTTCCTGCATGAAGCGGGGTGGGGAGCGGTTGAAGTTGTGGGGGCATGACGGCTGGTTGAACTGCGGGTGCTGTTGGTGGGGCGGGACGGGCCCTCTGGAGGGTGGCAGCCGCTGCATTTGGAAGGGTGGCTCGAGCTGCTGGCCTCTGCCCCCCGGTGGCCCCTTGTGCTGCTGTTCCAGGGGCCGTCAAACTGGCTGTTCCAGCTGGGGTCGGGCTGGCTGTTCCAGGGGGCATCATGCTGATCCTTCCAGCCAGGGTCCTCGCTCTGCTTGCTCCACAGGCCCTCGTGGCTGTTGTTCCCCGGTGGGCAGTGAGGTGGTCCACCCCGATGGTATGGGCAGGGGGCCTGCTCAGGAGGCTGCTGTTGGCCCCAAGGAGCAATGGGATGAGGCTGGTCTAACCATGGGGGCTTGTTAGATCTGATTATGGGGCCCGGGGCCCAGGGTGGCCGGCAGTGGCAGGATCCTGGTCTCCCCTAGAGGCGCCATACTCAGAGGAACCAGGCGTTTGGATGGGTGGTTGGTGGGATCATGTGGGTGGGTGTGAGGGTTGGAGGCAGGGCTCGTGGTGGTGGGATGCCCTTGACTTCGGCTTCCATTTGCGGCATTTGGATTTGCCGCCGCCACTGCTACTGCTGGGCCAGGCCATCTACAGACTCCTTGTGCTGTGTCTTGAGGGTCTGGATCTGCTGCCGGAAGGCCAGCTGCACTAGCTGGACCACTGAGGAGGACTCACTGATGAGTGTCCCTGGTACTGGCCGAGCCCCAGGGCTGGGCTCTGGAGTTGTTGGGTGACAGAGCCGTCAACGTTCCAGAGCTGCAGGAGGCATGCGATCTTTAGTTGCTTGTTCTCCTCCACGGCCAAGAAGCTGGTGCAATAGATGGGCACCAGGCCTTTCTGCAAGGTGCCCGGCAGCTCCCTGGCCTGCTTGCACTGGCCGCGAGGGAGAGACTTGCGCACGTCAGGGCCCAGGGAGGCAGCCGATAAAGTGCAGCCACAGCTTGAAGTGCACCCCGTCAGCTGGGATGTGGTTCTGGACGTGGCCCACCATCAGCTCACAGTGTGGGGGGGACTTGGTGTTGCTACACACCCAGTTCTGCCCGGCCGAGATGGCATCTCTAGTGCATATGATGGGCTGCAGCAGGAGGTCAAACTCATTCATGTCCAGCTGGCTCTCCTCCAGAAGCTTCTGTATCTGCTGCTCCACTGCATGGACCCTAGCCACGTGACAGGCACCATTTGAATTGAGTCCTACTAGCTGCAAATGAACCAGATCAGGAAGATCTGGAGGAAGTTTATTTCAGGTAGAACATGTGCAAAGGTCCTGAGGCAAGTTGGGCCCTACATTCTGGAGGGACAGAAGGAAGCTGCTATGGCTGGAACCCCAGTGAATGATCAAGTGAGAGGAGAGAGGAGAGAAGGCAGACGGTAGGTGGGACCCATTGCGGTCAGAGCTTTTCATAACTGCTACAGGAGAGTTTTGGGCAGGCCAATCATAACATTTGCATGTTGAAGTGTTGAAAAGGTAAGAAGAGCCACTTATAAATGATGTAAGTGTGCTAAATGCTAAGAAGGAGAAGTAAAGGATGTCATGGTAGTGATTGTGGGGGACTTGACTCTGTCAGAGGAGGTGACGTTGAGTTGAGATCTTCAGGCAACTAGGCAGGGACACTGGGGTGCATCACTCCTGCTTTAGTGGGACAGCATGGCTGAAACCCACCCAGAAGGAATGCATCCTTTGAGTAAGGTGGGCAGGATGGTCGGAGGGCAGATTGGGCAGGGCCTCCTGACCATGATGAGGAGACTTACTGGTCCTGGGGGGCCTCTGAGGGCCGAGGGGAGGAGTGACAGGGTCAGCAGGGCTCTTCAGAGGGAGTTCTCTGGCTGGAACCCACGGAGGGGTGGGCGTGGCAGCAGGGTACCAGCAGAGGCCCCGGGAGGGTGGGTGGCAGCCACAGAGCATCACCGTGGACAGATCCGATAGCTTCCTGGGATCCCGTCGGATCTGTAGGTGGGGTTGGTCTTGCGACCTTCCTAAGGAGAAAGGGGACAGTCTGGGAGAGGGAAGGAGACTGGTAGCAGATTGAAAGGTGTCCTGCCACAAAAGACAGGTCTACCTGGAACCGCAGATTGAGATCGTATTTGGAATAAGGGTCTTTGTAGGTGTGGTTAAGGTACAGGTCTCAAGGTGAGATCATTCTGAATTAGACTAGGCCCTAAATCCCATGACAAGTATCCTCATAAGAGACAGAACAACCAGAAACCTGCCATGTGAAGACAGTGGCTGAGATTGGAGGGATGAACCCACAAGCCAAGGAATGCCCGGAGCCGCCGGAAGCTGGAAGAGGCGAGGCCGAGTCACCCCCTAGAGACTTTGGAGGAAGCTTGGCCCTGCTGATGTGTTGGTTTCAGGCTTCTGGCCTCCAGAACTGTGGGAGAATGCATTTCTGCTGTGTTAAAAGCCACCCAGTTTGTGGTCATTTGCTGCGGCAGCCCCAGGAAACTAACGCAGTGTCCCCGAGAAAGCCCGGCTGATGTTGCCGCAGTGGTTACAACCCACGGCGCGGGTGCCTTTGAGGATCTGTGCTCTGTTCCCATTTGGCTGCGCTCCCCCCCAACCCACCTATATTAGAATAAGATTGAATTTTCTAGCTTGGGTTACTAAGCTTTCAGATCTGGAAACTGTGGCCATTAATCAGCTGTCACGGGATGTCGTAAACAAGGGGCTTTAAAAACCATGTTTGCTTTTTAGGCTGATAATACTTGGAGGTGAAGCCGGGAGAGTTATACATAATGCATGCATTTTAATGGGCCGCGCACTACAGCCCTCTTTAGTCGGAATGATTCGTTTTAATGTTCAAAATAAATATCAGAGACAATTTGCCAACAAAGCTGATTTTCTCCGCCCGCCATTAACTTAATCTTTATACCTCAGCCTAATGACAGAGGGGCTGGGGGGCGGGAGGGGGCTTTGTATTACAAGTAAGTGGGGAGAAACAGTCAGTGTGGTCACAAGCCACAGGGTGGCCAACTGCGTGTCCCAGTTTGCTTTGTGCCCAGTGTCCCGGAGTCATTATTCTGAATTTGGATCAAGAGGCATTGCCAATATCCATCTATTTTTTGATCTACAAGATAGCAATCTCATATGGTTAAAGCTAAACATAGTTTTCCAGTTTGTGAGGTAAATGATGTCACATGCTAAATATGCCCTTTACTCTATAGGTGAGGAAACTGAGGCCCATAGGAGTCACACCCCAGGCACCCCGTGTTCCTGGTCCCAGCCCAGGTTTTCCTTTCAGAATGTGTCTAATGCTACTTGCTTCCTCTCAGCCTCAGCTTGTCCAGCTTCTACCTTTTCTTGTGCCTTTAGCTCCAAGAGCTTCTGGGTGCCCCTTAGAAAGGCAAACCTCAGGGGCACACCTTGTTCCTGTCCCCTGCTTCCTGGCATGATGACTCCTGAGGAAGGGTCAGCAAACCTATCCATAGCCCACCCTGGCCATGAGCCACCGTACCCGCCCCCCCCATCAGTCTCAGTCACCCATAACATGTACATGGAAATTAGGAACACATACTGAGCACTCATTAGTCTTACTGACTGATACATAATTGGAATAAGGTCTGATCCCTGCCTTCTTGAAGCTTACTGAAGGTAGGATGGGAGGTAGGGTGACTGTCCCTCAACTTATAGTGGCTGATTCTTTCAGTTCACTTATTCATGTCCCTGTGCCCCTTGCTGGGGTGGTGGAGGAATTCAGCAAGGCAGGAGGTCTGAGTGCGAGCAGGGCAGGTCAGGGTGTGGGCTTTGCTGAACAAAGCTGATTTTTAACCCAAAAGTTACCTTGCAAAACAGGGAAGAGTTGCCTTCCCCTGCTGCCCCCAGGGAGACGCCTATCTACTGGATCGGGAGTGCGCCCGTGTTGGGGCAGGTGGGATTGGTTGCCAGAGGGAGGTGCTGCGGCTGGGGATGCGGGGAGCCTGGGCCTTGCCCTGCCCACCTGTCCAGAGTGAGGCCAGGGCCTTGCACGTCTTACTGGAGAGGCAGGTCCCTTTTCCAGGCTGAGCTGCAGAAGAAAGAGGACAAACTTCAGACTCCTACGTTCTTTTCTTTATTCACTTAAGAAATACAAAATCCTTAAGGGCCAGGTGTTCTGCTCAGCATCAGGGCAATTTCACCCAAAAATTCAGGTTTCTGGCTTTCTGGAAAAATCATAAGACCTGGCTCACAGCCTGGTGTTCCGGCTGCTCTCTCTAGCATCACCTTCACCGAGCCCAAGTCCCACCTCTGTGCAGTCTGCTTGGCCCCTGCAGGCACTTGACTTTGAGAACTCTGGTTAGTCTCTGCTTCCTGTACCCAAACAGAGCATACAATAGATGCCAACGAAATTCTTACTGTTTGTTGAATGAAACAGACTCTAGATGATTTTGCTTAAAAGGTCCTGTTCTTCCTTCAACATTGCCACAACTTGGTCCAAGTTCCGCAAACTTGCCCGACCCTCTGGAGGGCGACAGGGTCGCTTCTCTCGACATTCGAAAAGCCTATGCCCTCTGGTGCAGCTGTCCCAGAGCCGCATTCCACAGACGTGTTTGCAAACGTGTCCTGAGATAGAGAGAGGACACGAGCCCTAGTTAACATAGAGATGTTTGTAGCAGCAACTAGGAGCCACCAACATGTCCGTCAGGGGCCTGAGGACAGAAGACGCGGTGCTTCCGTGCCAAGTGGCTGCAGGACAGAGTGGAGGAGCTGGTTTGTGCTGATATGGAGAGATTCAGAGATGCGTTTTCAGCAAAATACAGCAAGGAGCAGAGCGGCGTACATACGAGCACAGTTATGTGTATAAGAAAGGGCGGTGGACAGCATGGCCTTAGGCCCAGCCCACCTGAGTGTGAATTCCTGCTCTGCCACTCAGCAGCTGCGTGACTCGGGAAAGTCACTTAACCTCTCTGGGTGTAGTTACCTCAGTTGTCAAAAGGGGCTAATAATAGCACCTGATCTTAGGGTTGTTGTGAGGATTCACTGTGTTAAAACATAAAGCATGAACAGGACTGGGCCCAGAGTAAGTCCTTATTATTATTATTATGCTTATATAACTTTTTTTTTTCTGGAAGAACACACAAAATGTTATCAGAGGCTAGTTTGGGTATTGAGGGGGATCTGTGTGGGAGGTAAGACTTCCTTTTTATTTCCTACCTTTATGAACAGTTCAAGATTTTAAAGAGGCATTTTTACTTTTATTTCAAAATCAGTTAAACATACACACACACCCTACAGAGGAGGAAGCTCTTTCTGTCTGGAGTAAAGTAGGAGCTGAGAGAGTTGACTGAAGAGGCTATAAAGGATCTCCCAGGCAAAGAAAAGAGACAGGGATGATAATGCTGGGTGGAAGAACCAGCATGTGCAAATGTCCTGAGGCAGGAAAGCTGATAGGAAAGGTGTGGGGTCAGATTTTAGAGACACAGAGGAGCAGAGGGTCCTTAAAAGTGCTTACAGTGGGCCCAGACCTCATGCACTCGGACTCATGCATGTTCTCAGGTGATAAGGAATAATGATATATTTTTAAGCTGGATATGAGATTACAATGTTTCCATTTCCCAGATTCAAAAGCAGAGGCACAGAGAAGTGAAGTCACTTGCCCAAGATCACACATCCATTTAGTGCACAGAAGATCTCTTAACTCCTGGCGTCTTGTTCTGCTACAGAGTATGGGCTTCATCCGTTCCACCAGAGTGTCTCAGGATAAGGTTTGGGAAACTGAGGCTTGCAGGACAGATTAGCTGTTAATTTCTTTGTAGTCAGCCTTCCCACTCGGTCATTGGCTCTGAGGGAGGCAGGCTCTAGGAACTATGTGTTGTGGACTAGCATGTCTCAGAGCTCAGGACAGTCTCTGTTACGTGGTAGGTACGCAGTCAGTGTTAGTTGAATGCATGAATAAATAAGGTGACCTGGGAAGCTAGGGACAGCCAGATCAGAAGCCAGGTCTCTGGACCCCTAAGCTGGGCTCCACCCATCACACCAGGAAACCGAGACTCTTGGGGCCAGGATGGAGCCCAAGTGTTGTTATTGGTCGAATTGTTTCCCTTCGCCTCCTCCAAAAAGGGAGATATGTTGCAATCCTAACCCCCCGGTACTGGCGATGTGGAGATCAGGGTCTTTGGAGATGGAAGCAAATTAAGATGAAGTCCTCCTGGATTAGGGGGAGGCCATAGTGGGCCAGCAGGGGCCGTAAATCCGATGCCCGGTGTCGTTTTAAGGAGAGAGAGAATTGAAGGCATGGGGGGGGGGAGCGGTGCCCAGGGATGAATTCCACGTGGAGGTGGAGGCAGATGTGTGGCTGTGCTGCCAGAAGCCAGGGGAGCCCAGGGATTGGTGCTCACGACGAGAAGCCAGCAAAAGCCAAGGTTTTTCCTTAGAGCCTTGGAAGGAACAAAGGCCTGCTGACACCTTGATTTCAGACTTCTGGCCCCAGAACTCTACGAGAGAATGCATTTCTGTTGTTTTAAACCACCCTGTTTGTGATCGTCCAGCATGCTGGGAACGAGTATCAGCATTGCACTTGTGCAGTACGAAGTCTGAGAGCAGGGCGTGGGTCTTGTGGTCGGGGCTGCCCTCCGGGAGTCACTGAATGAGGTGATCTGGCCCAGCCCTTTCATGGAGACCAGAGAAGGCAAGCACTTGGACTAGGCTGCACAGCCGGTGGGTCTGGGGCCAGCAAAGAGCAGAGCCTCCGAAGATGGCAGCTGGATGAATGAACTTGTTGCTCTGCCCGACACGGGGCTCTGGGCCAGCCTGCCTCTGTGGGACCCCTTCCTTCCCGACCAGACCAAGTGGTGCTGGCAGGGGTGAGTGTCCAGAGAGAGGTGCAGCTTCTCGCTTTTGCAGGCATGGGTCATCTTTCCAAACCTCTGGCCGAGCTGGTTGCCTCACTCACCGTGGCCCCCACGGATGATACCGAGGGTGTCCCCCACGGCCTGCAGCCAGCTTGCTCCCCACATCTTCACCGAACCCTCAGACAGGCATGTAGGAAGCCCTTCTTCTCCCCAGCACCCCGGGTGAGGGGTCCTGATGCTGCACGCATTGACTGTGTGCCCTTGGTCCAGTCCCTTCCCTTCGCTGTGCCTTGGTTTCTCTGCTCCAACCGATGTGCTTCAGTGTTGCTTTTGGGGTGGGAGGGGGGACAGTAAGAGGTATGGAGAGCCAGACGCAGAGCCCTACAACCTAGGTCCAAGTCCTGCCCCAGCCCTGACCAGCTGTGTGACCTAGGGGCAGGCTGCTCAGCTCTATGAGCCTCGAGCTCCTCCCCGGTCAGATGAGGCAAGTGACCCAGCCTCCCTCTCGTCCAGGTGGGGACTAAATGATATCGTGCATGGCAAGTACCTGGCATGGTGCCTAGTATGGACGTGTTCCGGAAGTGCGGCCATTGCTTTTTCACCTTTCCGGTGTCATTGCCCTCATCCTGGTGCCAGGAGCTCCAAAGATAAAGTGCTTCGTCCAGCTGGAGCATCTCATCCCCAAGCCCATGCACGTGCAATCTCTGGACTGTGCTGCCCACCGCAGCCCCTGTGGGTTGGACCCACCTGCCTGCCCTTCAGGGCTCAGCCACACTGGCCTGCCCTGCTTCTCAGAATCCCCTCAGATTGAGTGCTCTTTCCTCTGGGTGTCCCTGAGGGCCTGGTGCCCCGTGGTGCCGGCCCTCCCTCCCCTGGGTACCATCTGCTCTCGCCCCACCACTGTCGGGGCCTTCCCTTCTTTCTCTTCGTGTGCCCTGTTCAGCACAGGTGCTCCTGTGTCTCCCCGGCTTTGGTTCCCCAAATACACAAGTGCCCGGACCAGGCCCTTTATCTCCCCAGCCCCAGGAGGTGATCGGCCCCAGTCTTCAGGGGCAGGGAACTGAGATCAAGAGGGTTAAAATGCTGGGTTCAATTTCCAGCTCTGTACTCCCCACCTCTGGAGCCTGGGGCAAGTGACCTCCCATCTCTGAGCTTCAGTGTCCTCTCCTGTGTCACGGGGACGGTGCCAGTGACACCTGCCTAGCAGGGATGTGGGGGTCAGGTGCATTGCTGTCCGAAGGCAGCTTCTCAGGGCTGCGAGTTAGCTGTGGCTATTGCTGGACTCTGGTCTCTGTGACCACTAACTCCCCCAGGGCCACACAGCCCAGGGAAGTGGGGCCTCCTGGCTGGAATGGGTCGCCTGATGCCTGCGTCCAGCCAGTTTGCCTCTGAGGTGGGCCCAGCAGCCAGAGTTTACAAGTGGGTCATTTGCTGGGATTTCCTGAGGGGAAAGGAGAGCCTGCTGGGAGTTGGCAGCGCCCTTCCGGCCCCTGGGGGTGGCTGTGGAGAAGGGGGGCAGGCGAGTGGGGGGTGATGTTGGGACGCCAGAGCCTCCTATTTCCCTGAGGGACCTTAAGATCCTGCCTTGCTTCTACCTTGTTCCCCGTGTCTCACGAGGCAGATGTACTCCTGGGGGATCTTGGGGAACTGGTCGGCCCCCTTGAGTTCCCTTCCCTCAGGGGAGCTCCTGGGAGCAAGTCCAGCAGGTGGAGGGTGGAGTGGTCCCTCTGCTCCCTCCACAGCCCTCTCTCTACTTTCTGCAAGGTGATGCCTGGCTGGGGAAGAGCATAGCTCAAGTCACACGATGTGGGGCAGAGAGGAGCTGGCCTGGCCGCTGGGAGATCCTCTGACCCACACCAGCAGTTTGCTGTGTGACCTCAGGCGTAGCACTTCACCCCTCTGAACTTCATTCTCCTTACTCAGAAATAAGAGGCTTGGACTCCAGCTCCAAGAAACTATGAAAATCTCTTCCTCTTGATCAGGAAAGCAAAATGGAGTCTTTCATTCAAAGTCGTTGCTGTTACCGTTACGTATGTGTTTGCCACCTTCCCTCCTTTGCTCAGGGAGGGCTCACTTCAGGTATGCCTTCTTCCTCCAGGAAGCCTTCCTTGACCACCCTTCCTGGCTGAGTCAGGGCCTCTCCTCTGGGTACCCATATAACCTTGGACTTCCCTACATCAAAATAGTCATCTCTCTATGGTGTAACTGGTTTTGCCCAGATTGAGCATCCTGGGGGCCAGCGTTGGATGTCCTCCATCTTGGAATTTCCATCCCTAGCCCAGACCCTGGTCAGAGAAGACCTCACTTAATATTAGTCAAATGGCAGGAGATTCTGGACTTTTGGACCAGGGCATTCTCCTGGGGGGCCAGGGGGAGTGGAAGACCCTGTTTTCTGGGTGTGTGAGGCCCCTCCTTGGAGAATCTTTAAATGACAGAGCTGGATGGGTGTCCAGGAGGAGAGGGACGAGCTGCTCCCCCTCTGAGAGCCGTGAGATTTAACCTGCGTTTCCAGCCCGATCCCGTCTGTGCGTCTTGCCGGAGGCCTCGGTGTGCCCTGCTGCATCCTGCTCTGGGCTCCCGGGAGCACGGCCGGCGCAGGCTGGGGCCACTGGCACGTCCTACCTGATCCTCCCTTTCATTCCAGTCTCTGTGAACACGCTGCCCTGCGCCCTTGGCCCTCCGCGCTCAAAGCTTCACAGAAGCAGCTCAGCAGGAGCAGGAGCTGCTCTGACCCCTCTAGTCTCTTAAACTCTTATAAAGGAGAAATACTATGACGCGAGTGTCTTCTGTCAGATTTACATTTTTTTAATGCCAACTGCTGCTCCATGGGTTTCAAAATGGGAAACCCAAGCTCCACGGTGAGGATCAAGCACAGGGAGCGACTCCAGTGCCCGCTTCTTTCCCCACTCCCTGCTCTGGGCTGAGGGCCACTGTCTGCCCAGCTGCCCAGGAATGAGAGCCACCAGGCCAGCCTGGGGGAGCCTCCTGTCCCCTCTCCCCACCTGCTCTGGCTCCCCCATGGTCCTTGTCTCACACCATGCATACTCCTGCGTCTGGATCCTGGGGGTCCTGCCTCCTGCCTAGCATCTCTCTGCTCTCCTAACTCCTGACAGTGTCCCTCCCCACATCCTAGCTGGGAGGCTATCTCTTGAGCCCTGAGTCAGGCAAATACAAAGGCTTGGAGCCTGACGGATCTGGGTATAATGCTTAGCTTTCTAGCTGTTAGCTTTTGGAAACTGGATAACTCACTAACCCTCCCTGGGCCACAGGTTCCCCATCTGGAATTTGGGCTAGAAGCATCCACCTCAGAGAGTGGCTGGGGGAAGGGGTGGATTAGCATGTGTGACTTGCTTCGCTTTGAGCCCAAGGGCAGTTCTGCTCCAAGCCTGGCCGGGGACCAGCACCGTCCTCACACTACTGATTACAGAAATTGAGAGAGTTAGAAACATGTTCAGCAACATGGCATTACCATGACATTTTAGCTTGTTTTATAAAAGTATCTTTAACAAAAAATCTTTAACAGATTGGAAAATGAATTGATTGGAAATCAAAAATGTGTTTTCACACTGAGTTTGGGAAGCTTTGTCTCAGCACGGAAGAAATCTGAGGAAATGGTGTCTATTTTCATTTGTTTATTTATTTGTCTGTCTGCCTGTCCATCCATTCATCCTTCGATCCATCCATCTTTCTATGCATGCATGCATCCATCCATCCATCTATCTATGCATCTATCCATCCATCCATCCATCCATCCATCCACCCACCCAACCATCCATCCATCCAACCATCCAACCATCCATCCAATCATCCATCCATCCATCCATCCATCCATCCATCCATCCATCCAACCATCCAACCATCCATCCATCATGAATTAAGCTCTCACTATGATGATCAGAAGAGGTAAATTGGCTCCTGGCTAGGACTCCTTATTTATTGAGTCTCTTTAGGGCAAGAGAGAGAGGTGGGTATGTCCCCTGAATTCCCTCAGGTGGTGGGCAGAAGCAAGTTTGCTTAACAAAGTACAGGTAATTAGACCCACATTACATTTTATTTGGGAGTGGGCGGGGTAGGTCAAGAGAAGCCCCCAACCCAGTTCCCATCACTTGGCCTGGCTTGACATTTGCCTTCTTTTGTGATAGGAAAACCTGGGCAGGACTTACTTTAAGTCTGTCCTTCATCTTCTCAAAAGTCAAAGTCAGGAGTTTGCTCCCTCCCCCTCAAACTCCCCCCAAGCCTAATTTCCTTTTATTATGGAAACTGGGAAAATGACAAGTAATTGCTTGAAGATGCTAGAAAGATTGCATTTTGTTTTGCAACTATCAGCTTGAAAATAATGTTTAAGAGATTATGAATGGGTGATTAACTATTTTTTCCATTACTTCCCTCTCGAAATCAAAACCACAACAATTGTGATATGCACAGTAAAATGGAGGCCCTGGTCTCTAAAACCAGGCGAGAAAACAAGGAGCCAGGGTCCCTTCTGGGGAGAAACTCTACCTCTCAGGCCTTGGAGGAGACTGGGCCTGGCGAGGTGCTGCACGTTGCTGAGACAGACCTGGTCCCCCCTCAACCCCCCCAACCCCCCCCCCCCCGTGCTAGCTTCTCTGCATCGCCCCCTCCCTCCTCCCTCCTTAGATCATCAGCAGTGATGGGGTCTGCAGTCAAATTTGCTATTTACTGCCTTTCCTGAGTCAGTTTGTTTTGGGTGAAAACAGTCTCCGATGTGGCTCTATTGCGCCATTTCAGCGGGTGTTTATCATTTAAAAGGAACAATTTTAATACCTACATTTGCCTTACAGTATGAGCCATAAATGTGATTTAGACTTCCCTTTATAATAGACTCTTAGAAGCGGTTGCCTAGATTCCAGAAAACCGTTCCTCCAAGTGGTGGCCATGAAAATGAACAGGCTTTTCCTTCTTTTACGCAAGTTTCCCTTTTTAATACCTCTTGAAATTATTGAACGAAAGCTGGGTAAATGGGCTGATTTGTGCGTCTTCCTTGCTGGGAATCTGGAGCTCCAGGAATGCCTTGGGAGAGAACGAGTCTTTGGGGGAGCCGCTGCATGGATGTGCGGGGGGCTGTTTGTGCTCGCCTCTGTGTCTCGCCTCTCCGGGCCCCAGCTTCCTCCTCTGTGGCAGGTTGGTGGTACTGACGATCATACGGACCCCTTACATGGGTGCCACTCAGTGAGGTTTGTGGGCTGACAGCATTAGTACACCTGAAAGCTTGCTAGAAATGCAGATTCCCTGGCTCTGTCCAGACCTACTGAACTGGAATCTCGGAGGGGGGGGCAGGAGGGAGCCCAGCACTCCATTTTTACTAGCCCTCCAGATGGTTCTGATGTATGCTGAAGTTTGAGAAGCCTTGACTCCTTAGGAGCAGAGCCCGGGGACCCGGCTCATGATCAGAGTGAGCCTCTCAAGCAATTCATGGGCTCCCCTTAGCCAAACAGGGAGGTCTTGGGAAGCTGGAGGCCCACCGTGTGCTTAGGACCCAAATTAGCTTATGACAAAAATAGCAGGTCCAGTCTTGGACACCACAAACCAACATAGGACATTGACAGATGGGTGTGTGTGTCTTGGGATGACAAGGAGGATGGTGACAGGTGTAGAAGATAAAATTTTGTCCTGTTCATTCAGAAAGACCCACTAACTACCCATTGGTGTCCAAGACCCTCTGGCACAGCATGCCGCCTCGGGGATGGGCCAGGCAGGTACGACCCAGGGGAGGAAAAAACCCACACGGGAGTGGTGGACACCTGGGGACTGTCTTCCAGTTACTGGTGGGCTGGACAATGGAAACTGGAGTTGACGTCTCCGCAGTTTCAGAGATGCCCCGGGGGAAAGGAGGCATGGGTGAGTGTGAGCACTCCATCACCACAGGCATGCAGGCACGTGCAGAGCACCGAGATCCTGCTTGCCGTCCAGGGCGCTCCGACACCGGAAAGGGTCCCTTTCCGTCCCAATATTCCGGGGCGTGTGCCTTTTGTTCCAGCTACAGCTGACCTTCTTGTGGCCCTCCTTCCGCAGCGTGGGAAGGCCGTAACCTCGAGAATGAGGAAAGCCCTCCTGCGTGGAGATGCTACTTCCTGCTGAGAAATGCCTCCATTTGGGGGAAAAATGGGATTAATTTTTAGCGGAAGCAGCAGTGGCTGATCGCGCAGTTTTCAAATTGTTGACTATGATATTAAGTAACAGGCAGACTCCTGTCCAATGGATGTTATTAAAATTAACTGTTTTAGTACTACATTTAGAATCAAAACCAATCTGTCACTCCTAAATTGGTTTCTTTCAACTGCTATTTGTGGGTAAAATGAACAGTTTTAACAATTACATCTCCAGTGCAAATCATAAACTTGATTTACAGGAAAACACTTAATTTACTGCATTTGACTATGCACCAGAGCTGCCAATTATCTGACTGTAAATTTCCCTGCTTGGTTATTTGCTTCTTAAGCAGCAGCCTGGGTCCCCTTGCCTCACTCACCTGTGGGCACAAGGCTGTACCTGGGGTTGTACGCGCTGACGGGGGGTTTTGTCTGTGATGAGCTGGGTGCTTAACAGTAGACAGGGCTCTCTAGGGAGTGGGGTCTCCGGGGACCCTCTGCTCTGTGCTGTGGCACGTTCTGAAAGCCTGAGTGGGGTATCACTGCTATTTAATGCAATCTGGGCTAGGCAGTAAAGAGGGAAACTCAGAGTGTGTTTGGCAAGGAGCCGCAGGCGTGCAGCGGTGGCTCCCTCGCCCACAGTTCCTGCCCTCAGTGAGTCCGCAGTCTACCGGGAAAGATATGTGCTAGCTAACACCTCGCTGTCACATAATAAATCATCCTCTTAATTGTTGGCTGTTAATGAGCTAAAGTGCTGGGACCCACTGAGTGGCGCTAATTCTGCTCAGTGGCATGGAGGTAGGGAAGATGACATGCAGGAGCTTTGCAGAAGGTCCTCTTGAACTGGGTCTTGAGGGTACATAGGAGTTTTTCATGTAGAGGAAAGGGCGCTCTGGGTCTGGAAACAGCATCAGCCAGGCCCTGCAGACGTGGGAGAGCAGGGTGCTTTCAGTGAGGGGCTGTGTGCTCTGGCCCAGCAGGAGGGGAAGGGGCAGCCAAAGTGGGTGGGGCCAGGACCCTTTGGAAAGCTATGATGGAGCCAGGACTCACCTTTGAAGGAGTTTAGAGTCTCTCTGGTTTCTGAGTGAACCCCTTTTTCTAGCTAAGCAAATGGAAGTCCATGGCACTGAAATGATTCCTGCGAAGTCGGGAGGGATTCTGAATGCCGAGAAGTTATAGGATGGAGGAGGGTTTCCTGGTATTTTGAGAAGTCAGGAAGCATATGCAAATCGCATGCAAATTAGATGCCAGCCAGCACCTGCTCTGTGCCGTGCTTGGGCGGCTTTCTGCTGCAGGGAAGGTCCCGTGCGTTTTAACAAAGGTGAGGGACGTGTCTCCTGGTAGCCTGGGCTGAGCTACGGGACACATAGGAGGCTGCTTAGCAGGGAAATTGCCCCACGACTTGCCCTATCAGGGGCCTTTCTGTTGGAGGGAGTGTCCCACTGGGAAAGGGAAGGCCCAGCGTGGAGGGCCTCCAAGGGCAGGAGGACGCCCCCAAGATGACCACCTGTAGGGAGCCCAGGTCTTAGGATTTCGAGGACTTGGTTTTCAAAGATGCCAAGAGATTGGCATGGGAGGCTGGCCTGGCAGGGCTGGAATTCTCATTCCTTCTGCACACCCAGTCCCCTGGGCAGTGTCCCCTCAGTGGGATTTAGAGCATCTTCCAGAATAATGTCCTATGGTTCGAGGGCCTGTTTGAGGGTTTTCTGCTGATTGTTCAGCTCTGACCCCACTGGAGCCCCAGAGGGGCGATGACTGACTCGGTGGTGGTGAGGCTGATTCTCCTCACAGGGGACTTGGAGCCCGGCCCCCTGCCTCGCTATACCTTGAGCCATGCTGAGGAGCTGCCGTGGGTGGAGGGTCCTGGGCCCACTGGGAATGGTGAGTCAAAGCTGGGGACGTGACCCAAAAGAGTTTTCTATGCAAAGCTCTGTTTTGCCTCAGGGTTTGTCGTGGCCTCACACAACGTGGGGGGTGGAGGTCGTTGCCTGGCCCCTGGAAGATTCCAGGGCTGACTCTTCCCACTGTGCTGTGTGACCTTGAACAAGTCCCCGCCACAGTATTCCTCGCACCAGCCCAGACGTTCCATAGGAGAAGCCTTCCTTGGGGAGAGTCAGCCCATCCTGTCCCAGGGACGGGGGGAGCTGAGCTGTTTCGGGGCAGAGGCTGCTGGACAAGCATTTTGAGGGGCTGGGGGTGTCATGGGTATCCCGATCTCCAGAACGACGCTGCAGCCCCCGTTTCCTGCTGTCCTTTAGAGGGAGGCTGGCCGAGGCTTGCGGTGAGGCTTGCTGCACTTGGGAGCCCTAGGGGCCCCGTGGCGGTGGCTGACGGCTTGTTCTGCACGCTCTGCTCTCTCCCCGTCTCTCCCATGTCTATTTTCCTGGCATGCCTGACTCATCCTCCAGGTCTGGTTCTTCCTGTGCTCTCTGTCTCGAATTGCCCGTGTCCTCCTCCCTCTGCTCCTGCCTCTCCATCTCCCTACGGGGCCACTCTCCCTCCCTCTTCCTCTCCTTGCCTGGGTCTGGAAATCCGCTTCCCTCTGCCCTTCTCCATGTTTCTCTCTGACTCAGCACCTCCTGTCTCCCCATCTGCATTCTCTCCCCCGCTCCTCCACCCAGCTCCTGAGTCCCGAGCACTTTGAGGGAAACTGAGGCAGGGTCTCTTCTGAGGGCAGGAGGGGCATGAGGCGAGAGGACAGAGAACAGCCAGCCTTCAGCAGGTGGCACTGTTGGGCGACTTTTGCTTGAGAAACCTTTTAACACTGAAAAAACACACTGGAATCTATTGGCATTTGAGAGACTTCTTCTTCTTTTTTTTTTTTTTTAAATAAAAATAATGACTCTCATTTCCCGGGCATCATTAAACAAGGTGCAGAGTGTGTGTGTTATGAGGATGTATGAATGCAGATAACTGCACGTGAGTCCGTGGGGCTAGAAGCGTAGGGGGGTGTGTGTGTGTGAGCACATGCCCAGACCACGAGCATCTGTGTCTGTGTGTAAGAATGCTGGAACATGTGCCCGGGAGACCGTTTGTGTGCCTCCGTGTGAACGTGGGTTTTCAAATACGGACCAGTGTGGACCAATGTGAGGCCTGTCTCTACCTGTGCCCCTGTCCGTGCCGGACACCCCGGTCTGTGCCTATGTGTGTGCGCGGCTGCAAGCGTGGTGACCGCATAGAGATGGGTTGCTGGGAGAGCACAGGGTGATGCATCTGTGTTTTCACACATGCTCTTACTGGCAGCAGCTTAGTATCATAGGCAAGTGGGAGAGCCAGGGAATCAGGACTCCGGGTTTCAACTCTGTGTGAATTTATAGCTGTGTAATTTTGACTGAGTCACTTAACATCTCTGAGCCTCAGATTCTTCATCAGCAAAATGAGCCAATAGCAATCTCTACCTCTTTGGATGCCTGGGAGGATGTCAAGGGCCTGTCATGGCCCCGGGCACGGTTAGCCTACGAGGTACAGAGCCACGATGTGTCAGCGTGAGGGTTGAGAGGGCACGGCCTCCTCTGTCCAGCTCCACTGGGCTGGTGGCGGGGCTGGGTCTGCTGGCCCCAGGGGCTTGCAGTGATTCTCTTCCCAGGGGCTTAGAGCCTGGGGTAGGGTGGGGGCCTCGCGAGGGCCTCGGAGGTCTGAGCGGGTGCACTGTGTCCCGGCCGTGCCCGACAGACCAGGGCTGGGAGGAGCCCCGCGGTGGAGGGGCTGGAGAGGCAGGAGCTGGAAGGGACCGCAGAGGTCATCGTCTCAGTTTCTCACTTAGCAGAGGGGGAGGGGGCAGATCAGAGGAGCTGGTGCTAGTCAGGGCCTGGCATGCAGGCCCCCGACTCGTAGGCCAGTGTCTGAGGGCGCTCGGGCAGGCTGACCCCTGGCTGGGGCCCAGAGGCAGAGCAGAAGGGAGCTGTGTGCCTCAGCTGCTTGTCACCCTGAGGCCCGCCCCCTCGTCTCTGTCCTCCCTCTTCCCCATCTCTTTGTGATGACCTTCTCTCTCAAAGCTGAGAGACATCTGTCCTGGTTCTGTACTCAGGTGTGATAATCATCCCCACACTCAGGGGCTTCAACGATGTGTTCTTCTGGTGCCCAGTCCTGTGGGGGCGACTGAGCTCTGCTGGGCAGCTCTTACTTGGGGGCTCGTTTCATGGGCTGGGCTGCAAGTCACACGAGGGATGGTCACTTGCCTCCCATGCCGGGCCCCTCAGTGTCCTTGGCCTCTCTCTGGGCAGTGTCTCCTTCTCCAGGGCCCTCTGCATGACTTGGGCATCTCCCAGCATGGTGGGCTCAGGGTGGTCGCACTTTTCATATGGCAGCTGGCTCCCAGGACACACAAAGTGGAGGCAGCTGGGCTAGGTGAGGGCTGGGCTACACCTTGAACCGGCGGTGCCATTTTGCCACATTCTAACGTACAGAGCTGTCATGGGCCCACCCAGATTCAAGAAGGCAGTGAAACAGAACCCACTTCCTCATGGAGGAGAGCAAGGTCTTGTTGTCAAAGAGCCTGGCGGATGGGAATGGTGTCGTGGGCACTTTGAAAGTGCAGCCTGCCACAGCATCGTGATAACGTCAGAAGATGACTAGCAAATTCCAGTGTCAAGAGCATTTCTTCTCCATCCTCTTCAATCCTCTCAACACCTTCTTCAGCATGTCTGTCCTGGCTTCTTCACTTGCTGTGTGACCTTGGGCAGGTTTCTTGACTTCTCTGTGTCAGTTTGCATGCACGAAATAGGATGATCATGGTAGAGCTCCCCGCAAGGAGTTGTAAAGCATGGCTTGGCACATGATGAAAACCTCAGATGTGTCATTGTTGTCATCATCCTTCTCGTCCCCTCACAGATGAGGAAACAGCCTCAGAGAAGTTAAGGAACTTGCCCAGGGCCACACAGTTTGGAAATGCTGGAGCTGGGCCTGGAACAACCCGAACTGTCCCTCCCAGCTCCGTACTCTGTTCCCACGGAGTCTCTGTGTTGTCAGGAGAAGAGTCGGAGGGGCTGGGGAGGCGGAAGCAATACGAGGATGAGAGGTCGGAGGGATGTCGTTCTGTCTCAAGTTCTCGGTTACATGTGCTGGGACTCCCAGGCTCACGTTGCTGTCCACTGGCTTCGGCGTTGGGCTCTCTGTCTCCATTCTACCACTCTGAGTCCAGCGCCCGCCCCGGAGAGCTGTGGTGGGACCAGTGCCAGACTCCTCCCAGCAGCCCCGTGAGGGCTGCCACCCCATTCCACAGGAGGGGAAACTGAGGCTCGGGGGAAGTGGCCTGGCTCCTCGAGCTCTCAGAGCTGCCCGGCAGCTCTTTTGACTCCTCCCGGGCCATGCGCTTGCCGCCATTTCTCCTCTGGGGCCGCCCAGTCCCTGCTGGCTGTACGCACACCACACACCACACCTTTCCTTTCACAGAATCACTTTTTAACACCCCCTTTTGGAATACTTTTTAAGAAACGTAGCCTAGGGGGTAAAGTCCAAATCTCTGCTCTTGGCGTTCAAAGGTGGGGCTTCGCTGTGGGATCTCAATCCCATTTTCAGTTTTATCTCCTTCGGATCCCAGAGAGTCCTCCTTAGCAGGAGCTAACAGCGCTCACAACTTACTCCTCCAGGGAGACCACGCTCTGATGGCCACGCCTCCCCATGCCACGGGTTACATACAGTTTTAGTTGCCTTTTTGTGCACCTGTCTTGAGCCCTGAACTAAATATAAGCTCTTCAAGGGCACGGTCTCTTCCAGGTCTCTTGACTGCCTCCTGGGCTGGGCGTGGATGCATGCACGATCCAGCCTCATGGCTGCGTTGGTGGATGGGGCCACCAGGGAAAGTGGAGGGGTGGGGTAGGCACTTTGCTACCTCGCAACCAGACAGTGTGGCTGGAGTTTCCCCCTAGGTAGGGAGGGAGCCGGGCACGGAAGACAGTAGACGTCACCCCTGCTCTGCGCCTCTGCCCCTGTGTTCAGCTGGATTAGAACCTGGAAACAGCACTTCTCTCTTAACTCCCTCTAGGGCGAGAACAGTAGGAACTGGCCACCGTTGGAGCGGCAGAGATCCCAGCCAGGCTTGGGAATGTCTTTCCACAAAGAGAAGAAGGTGGGCCGTTTGGTGGATTAGATTTCAGGGACCTGCCTTAGATGTAGGGGTCTTCTCTGTCATCCTTAAGGACTTGGGGTGACTGTGCTCCTCCCAGGTGGTGGAAGAGATGACCACTTTGGGGATTTTCCATCCCTGTGATTTCTAGGCCACCACCTCTCAAGGTCCCTGGGGTCCCAAGGCAGGAGATGAGGTTATAGACAGGAGAGTAAGGGTGGGCGAGGAGAGCGGGGTAGAGAGGGCTCTGTGGGGCCGGGTCCTGTCCTGCCCAGATGAATGGAGGCTGCCGTGCCAAAGGCTGTTGGAGCCACCCAGCCCCCACCCCCATGCCACAGTTATTTTTAGCACTGGGATGTGCAGAACATGCTACAGAGAAATAGAGTGGAAAATCTGACACTCAGAGCCCTGCTTCGAGGGAGACCCAGCTCCTCCAGCCTGGCGCTGCTCGCGTGGCCTGATGCGCATTGTTCACGTTTCTGTGCACAGCCTGACTTTGAATTCCAGTGGATTCTCCGGAGCTGACCCAAAGGCTCCTCAACGGGGGCTGGGGTCCCGGGGTCCCGGGGTCCTGGGGTCCTGGGACTTGGCCGGCGGTGGTGGCTTCTGGTCAGACTGTCTTCCTCGCGTGAGTTGTACACAAGTAGGGCCTTCTACACAAGACAAGCCCAGCTGCGGTGTGGAGAAGGCCCAGGTTCTAGAATTCCTATCGGTAGAGGATGGCACTGAGGCCCAGAGAGCATGTTGTGTGGCCCGAGGTTGCACAGGCAGAAAATCACAGCCATGATCAGGAAAGCCAGCACCTCGGTCCTTGGAATATCCAACCCAGAATGTAATGTCTAGGAAGCCTGGGGTGGAAATCTAAAACAGCTCGGGAGGGGTGCAAAAAAACAGCAGACACAGACTGTGCTTGGAGGAGAGGACAGCTTCCTACTGGAGGCTGGTGTAGCGGGTACTTAATTAAATGTTACTTCAGGTTTTCTTCCTCTTATTACAAAAACATGCATGCTCTTTGTAGAAAATTTAAAAATACAGATAAGCAAACAGAAGAAAATTAAAAGCACCCCTAATCCCAGCACTCAGAGATAAACCCTGTAAATATTTTGGTATTTTGGTGGATATACTGCAAGGCTTCCCCTTTTCCTTCTTGAAAACATTTTCATTTATTTTTAATTACACACGCACTATAGGAATGCATTCTTGTTAGCACGATATGGACCAGGGAGAAGGTCTTCTGTCTCTCTCCCGCTGAGGGAACCACGGCTGCAGTTTTGATGCGTATCATTCCCGATCTTGCTCTAAGTGCACACAACATTTATATCTGTACCTATAGAGATACATGGTTTTATTTTTAGTGTGTTTGGATGTTTTTTCTTCAACAGAAATGGTATCACACAGTATGTATTGTTCTCTACTTTGATTTTGTCACCTAACTATTAGTCTTGGGGTTTTCTCCATGTCAGTACTTATAGCTGTAAGTCGTTCGTTCTTACTGCTGGGTGGAATTCCTTACATAGATACACCAGAGTTTATTTAGCCATTCCCCTGGTGATGGGCTTTTAGATTGCTTCTGCATTTTTTTTTTTTTTCAGCACTGTTACAGTGCTGCCTTCGATGCTCTTGGACAGGCCTCCTCGGGTGAGGATACTTTTCCAGGATCAAAGCTGAGAAGAGAAATTGCTGGTCAGTTTCTTTTCACACACATTAAGAAAATGGGAGCCTCTTGCACCAACTGCCATAGGAAACTGCCTTCTCCATTTCTCCATGTTACTAAGAAGGCAGCTGTGACAGCATTTCCCCAGCTCTGTTCTGGACGGCAGCAACATCCCTAGAGCCACTAATGGGTGCACCTCGGGAGGAAAAAAATCAGGGCAGGTGTACAGTTGACACGTTGTATAGTCGAGGGCTCGGAAATTCACCAGTGCGCATCAGTGCGCCAATGGACGTCCAGAAGCAAAGAAATAAGTTTGTTTTCATCTAGCCTGGCTTTTCCCAGTTTGAGAGCTGTAGGAAGCACAGACTGTAGGAAAAGAGGCAGCGCCCGGCCCACATGCCCTTGGCCCTGCCACTTCAATGCACTGCTGCTCCCCAGTCCACCTCCGGCACCTGCATTTTGTTTGCTGAGGGCTTTCTCTTGCTGCAGGAGCCTGCTCGGCTGCCTGGTGGTAGGCTGGAAGTGCTGGGGAACCAACATTGGCCTCTTCTGCCTCCAACAGCTCTCAGTCCACGACCGAAGCAAGCTGGTGCTTAGATACCAAGGGACAAGTGTGTTACACTGAGGCAAGTGTGTTACATTGGTCCCAGAGTTTACCCAGAGGACTTAGGCTCCGATCACCCACCCTGGTAGCTGGTTTGAAAACACAGTCATGATTGCCTGCCTTCCTTCCTGTGTCACCTCCCCACTCCTCTGCCTCCACCTTTCTACATTCGAGCCCTGGGTCTACTCCAGGGAGAACCCCAGCAAAGACTCTGATCAATGATTACTTCTTAATCGTTTCATGAGAATGTCCCAAGTGTTTCTTTCAACCAGTCCTGCATTGTTGGACATTACAGGTTGCTTCCAATATTTTGCTAATATAAACAGTCCTGTGGCGGACATCCTGAAGGCTAGAGAGCTGTACACATTCTCGATGATTTCCTTAGGAACTATTCCTAGACATAAAGCCACTGTTTCAATGGTTGTGCACTTTTCTTTTAAGGCTTTGGTAACTATTTGCGACATGTGCATCCTCACCTTCCTTACCGCCCACCTTCCAGGGCACGGAACGGTCAGCCATGGGGGTGCTCTGGAGATCCGGAGGTGCAGGGAGGCTCTCTTCGAGGGTCTGGGAGGGCAAACCGGAGGAAGCACCTGGCAGGATCCAGAAAGACAAGCAGATGTCCACCTGGGAGTTCTCAGTAAGGGTTTTGGAGCTTGGTGGTTAGGGGTGCTTCTCCTCAGGTTTGTGTTCCAAACTCTTCTCATCCTGCAAGGCCCAGATGAAACTCTACCTTTTTCAGGAAGCCTTCCTTGATTGATCCGGCCCTTGTGAGCCTCTTCTCAAGGCTGCCCATGATTTAGTACTAATTCTATATGGTCCATGCCATCCTTGTGGGTAGGGATTCTGTCTGTAAGAGTCAACCTTATAAAGGACAGATTTACATACTTGGGGTTTAGTAAATGCTTGTGGTAAGAGCTCTGGCTTGGGAACCAGGGAACCTGGATTTGAATCCTACCTTTGCAGCTGACCCTTGTGGGGACCTGTGGGGCTCAGAGCAAAAACCCTGAGATAGTCTTGAATGGAAATGAGCACAACATGGGCCCACACTTTCCCTTCCCAGCCTCTTATTTCGCCCCCTTTCCTGGGAGCCTCTGTGCTGGGAGCTCCAGAAGCAGGGCCGTCTGCGTTTTGCACGGGGCTGTGAATATCAGCGTGCTTGCCTTCTTATCCTTGCAGGTGCAGGTTTCCGGAGACAAATATACCCTCCATTCCCAGCCCCTCGATCTGTCTAAACACAATTTGACATGCGTTGCTATTAGCTTAGCACCTTATCAAATAATGCGGCCTGATCGAGATAAAAGGTTTTACAACCCTTGCTGCCTTTGTTTCTGCCTGCATTCACCCGCCGAGACAGCTAATAATTACCACCAAAGACAAAGAGAAATCTATACGCTCAGCGTTGAGGTTCCCGTGCGCATGTTAAGTAGCAGCCTGAGGACAGAGAGCGGGGAGGAGGCGGCTCCAAATGCAGCCCGTGCAGGCCCAAACTGGGCCTTGCTCCTTGCGGAAGAAAGCAGCCCTGGGGATTCTGGGGCCTCAGGCCCCACGGGTTGCTGCCATGACCCCTGAGGTTTGATGTCCCCTCCTGGAGGTGGAGACAGAGGTAGCAGGTGGGCTCCAGAGCCCTGCCGTGGACATGGTGAGGCCTAGTTAGGTAAGCTGGGGGTGAAGTTGGGACTGAAGTGAAGGGAGAGGCAGGGGGCGCTGGTGTAGAGGGCGTGGCCCCCCTCAGGGATGCTAGGGACCTGGGCGTCTGTGCTGACTCTGCTACTGGGTCATACTGTGAACTTGGCTAAACCTCTAGACCTCCGTGGGCCTCAGTCTCTGCGTCTGTAAATGGGATTCCTAAGGCAGTGTGGTGGGCATCTGGGGACCTCAGTTCTAGAGTTAGTTCGGCCTTGAACAGGCAGTTTCATGCTGTTTTGAGCCTCAGTTTCCCCACCTGGGAAATAAGAATCTGATTGGGATGATGGCTACCGGCGTTTTGGGACTCTGTCCCAGGCAGTGGGTGACTCAGCTGGCATCTCCCTAGACATCTGTTCCATGACTAGGCCTATGTGGGGCCCTGACTGTGGGGGCTGAAGAAGGAGGAGACATAGGCTTTGAACCTTTTCCAGGAAGGCAGTTTTCATCCCAGAACCAACAAACAGAAAGTGAAATGAGAGCTGAGGTAGGAGTGTGGGGTTATCACTGCAAATTAAAACAGTCTGAGAAGGCTTCCTGGAGGAGGAGGGCATGACTGGGGCCCTGAATGGGGGTGTGTGCAGCAAAAGCAGTGCTATGGACTAAATGTTTGTGTCTCCCCAAAGTTCTTATGCTGAAACCTACTCCCCAGTGTGGACGTATCAGGAGGAGGGACCTTCGGGAGGTGATTAGGTTATGAGAGAGGAGCATGATGGGATTTGTGCCTTCATAAAAGAGATCCCAGAGAACCCCCTCGCCCCCTTCCACCATGCGATGACATAGAGAGCCCGCGAGCTGGCCTTCACTAGACATTGACTCTGCTGGTGCCTTGATCTTGGACTTCTGGCCTCCAGAACTGTAAGATATAAATACCTGTTTTTTATAAGCCACCCAGTCTGTGCTATTCTGTTACAGTTGCCTGAATGGACTGAGGCAGATGGTGTGAGGATCCAAAACAAGGTGGGTTTCAGGGGTTGTGAATCTCTGACAGAATGGTCTGAATTTTAGCATTGGTGGGCACCGGCCACTTGCCAGGGGCCAAGGGTTCCCGATGGATCCCAGGAGTGGGGAGCTGCCTGATTCCCTTCTCCCCATGCCCTGGTCTTTAAACCAGTAAAACCTGGATTTATAGCATTTGCCCGTTTCCGTGGTGTGAATACTTCGGCTGTCGCTGACTTTAAGCGGTGTGCAATGTGATGTCCCTGAACATGGAGCTGGGAAGAGATGCACAGCTGGCTCTTAGGACTGGGACAAGCGAACTCCAGCACTACAAGCTGGAGTCCTGTTTAAGCCCCAGAAGTCAGATCAGAGACTCACAGAGTGTCAGGACCCAAGAGGCAAGGGATGGTAAGCAGCACACGGGCCACCTCTGGTCCTACCTGTGCCTACCCAGACAGCACCAATCAGTAGTGTCTCCGCCAAGGCCAGGGTCCTTCCCAGTACAGTGTCCCACGACAGCTCTGAACTCACCACTCTTGACCTAGACAAACCTCCTCAATGTACAGATGGGCAAACTGAGGCCCAGGTCGGGGAGGAGATTCTCCCAAGTTCACCTCAACGGTTTGGAAATACTGAGGCTGGAAACCCAGCGGCCTGCTTCGCAAACCTGCCCCTCCTGCTGCCCGGCGCCATCTCTCTCTTTGAAAGCAGCAGCAAGGGAAACCGCCCTGCTCCTAAGGAAGGCAGCTCTGCGCCTGGGCTGGGCAAGTCTTTTCCCTGAAGCCTGCACTTTGACAGGGATGAGTGCATCCTAATCAGGAATTCCTACAAACACCCCGCTGCAGCAACCTGCTCTTTTTGCTCTGTGCCCTTCGTTGGGGTACGTGTGTGAGCGCGGGTGTCCGGGAGCCTGTATGCAGACTTAGACATCTCTGCACACACAAACGGATGTGTTTTATTCCCTATTAGCTGGTGACAAACTTGGAGCCGTCCCCAGGGAGCAGCGGTCCCTCCAGAGAGCCGTCTGTCTGTCTCCCAGATTTACAGTTGGAGCCAGGCACTGAGTCATGATTTATCCAGGGATTGGCTCCGGGCCAGCCTGTTCATGGCCATGAAGTGCCTGGTTTGCTCCCTTTTCCTTCCCTTTCCTTTGCTTTTTCACATAGCTCCACTTAGACATGGCTCCTCTGGGAAACTCTTCCTGATCCCAGATGCCGCCGTCTCCTCCGCCTTGTGCTTCCCTCTGGCTTGACTCCCATCACCCTACTTTAGGATTATTGGCTTTCCTGCCTGTCTCCCTCCCGGACTGAGCACTCCCTGAAGGCAGGACTGTAGATTTCTTTAAGGAGAGGAGCCCTCAGTCGCTGTTGGAGGGACCCCAGCACCCCTCTTTTCTCCCTGCCTGTCTCCAGGATTGTCGGGCTGGGGAATAGGCCTGGGGGCCTTGTCCTCGTTCTCGCATTGCTCCCTGTGTGTCTGTCAGCTAGGCGTTTTGTTCGAAGCCCCAGAAATAGACTCTGGCTGATGGGAGCAGGAAGGACAATTTCTGGAAAGGGTAACAGGTATTTGCTGAATTGTAGGAAGCACGGAGAGCCGGGTTCAGGCAGTAGGCCGGGGGGTCCAGGATCACGGCCCCTGCTCTGCCATGTCCTGCCAGCCCGGGCACTGGGCAGCTCTGTGGGCACCTTGGCCGTGGCGGCCCCTGGAAACAGGATGTTTGTGCAGCTGTGGCAACAGAATGGAAACTCTGTGCCTTTTGTGTGTGTGTCCTCAGCCCAGATTCAGAATCCCCAGCAGCTGCCTCTAAGCAGTCGAGCCAGGTCACCCCCCAACTCCGGGCCCCTAGGACAGTGCGTGGAATGCACCCAGGCATCACTGCACTGGGGACAAGGTTGCTGAGGCATATGCCCACCATTTCTGGTCTCTTGTTGGCAAGGGTTGTTCCTGGGGCGCGTCAGCCCTGTGGCTCTCTGCCCTGCCCGGCACATGGGCCAGACCCCCCTCATGTGGAGAAGCCGGGCGGCCTCGGCAGGACTGGGACGTGTCTGCAGGTGGCCTCCAGAGTGGACTGAGGTACCATGGTGGGTGCTGACTGGTCTCTTATGCCCCTCCCAGACTTCCCTATACTGGCAAAGGGTGCAGGGCGCTGATTCTGTGGTTGAACCTATTCTAATACTAAACACGGACTCTTGCTCTACCCAGGCCTCTCTTATGGGAATCCACCTTCCCATCGTGGTCAGGAGCCCACCTCACCATGTTCGGAAGGCCTGTCTTGGTGGGTTAATTTGAAAATGGGACTTGGCTGGGGCGCCTGGGTGGCTCAGTGGGTTAAAGCCTCTGCTTTCGGCTAAGGTTACTATCTCAGGGTCCTGGGATCGAGCCCCACGTGGGGCTCTTTGCTCAGCGGGGAGCCTTGCTTCCCCCTCTCTCTCTGCCTGCCTCTCTGCCTACTTGTGATCTCTCTCTCTCTCTGTCAAATAAATAAATAAAATCTTAAAAAAAAAAAAAAGAAAGAAAATGGGACTTGGGGCTGGACCACCCAGACACGGGGTTCCCAGACCCTCAGATGGTTAGCTCTGGGAAGAATCTTAGAGACCCCTTGCCCCATCCCTAATTATGCAGATAGGGAGGTGGGATCTCCTCCCACAGCATACCCCAACCCCCAGTGACTTCTGGAAGGCATTTAGGGGTGCGTTCCTGACTCACCAGTTTTGCAACGAGGACTGATCATTAACCATGCTACCTGGCCAGCAGCCCTACCAGGAAATGTGCACATTTGTTGTGGGAGTTGTCCCACCTGTTGCCGGTCATAAGCAGTTTATGGGCAGTGCTCCAGGGATGCTCTCTGGCAGGGGAGCCTGAGTATGGGCACCCGGAGCTGAGGCAGGGGGCTGCTGGCTTCCGCTCCCTGTGAGGGAAGACTCTCCGTGGCTGGGGGGCTGGGGCCGGGGTGGGGATGGCTGGTCCATTTCTACTTCCGCCCACAGCACGGGTGGGGCGCACGGCAGGCCCTGGGTCCATGTGTACCGCATCAAGAGCTGTTACCCGACTAGGAGCTCTGACCGGAGGGGGTCCCTGCAGGCTGGGAAGGGAGGTGCCCTGCCTAGGAGCTGAGACTTGTAGAGGTGAGTGAGGCAGCGGGGACAGGCGGGGCAGGCAGAGTGGGGAGCCTGCAGCGCCCTCATTGTTAGGCGGCGAACGCTCCTCTGGGCCAAGGGTGATTTCTTGGGCCCGACTCAGAAGAGTGGGCTGTGCTCATTGTCACTGTCACAGCACTGCCCTTCCCAACTGCTGATGCAGCTCTGCCTCGGCCCCTCCTTTGTCCTTTCTCTGGCCCGAGAAGCTGCCCGCAGCCCAGTTGGCTCTCACACTGCAGGAGTCCTGCCTCTGGCTGGGGGGTGGGGCGGGGGGATGTCACCTCTGTCCTGGCCAGCATTGAAGCTGGCCCTGCCAGCTGCCCTTCTCCTTGGGGGAAGGGGCAGAGCTGGCTCCTGCCTGTGGGAAGAAAGCAGGCATTTATTATTGAGCGCCAGCTGTGTACTTTGTACTGTGCCGGACTCTTGAATGCCTTATTTCATTTAGCCCTCACCGTAGTGGGGGAATGTGATAGTACGTTCCCTTTCCAAAAGGGACAAACCAAAGGTAAGACAGACTTGTCCAGGGTTGTACAGCCAGTGAGAGGCAGGACTGGAGACCTCAATCTGGGTCTTTCTGTGTCTACAATGCCCTCTTGAGGGAGAGAGCAAGGAGGTGAAGGGTAAGCTGGATCACCTTACAATTTCGCTTTCCTGAGTGGGGGGGTCCTGGAGACTGACCAGGCCCTGTGCGGGGTGAGAACCCCATGATTCCCCATTTCCCAGTGTGTGCTCTCAGAAGCCAGGGAGGAACTCCTTTCCCAAGGGCTGGGACCCACATGGCAACTTTGCGTAGGCCCCCAACCTCCTCCACTCCAGAATTGGAAGGGACCTCAGGAAGTCCTTATTTACGTCCCCATTTTACAGAGCAGAAAACTGAATCTGGAATAGAGAATTGCCTCACATCCACTGGAAGCATAGCCAAGGTGTAGATGGCTGTTCACTGCTCCTGAGCAGCCCTCATAAGACCTAAGGCCCAGATAGGGTTGGGGAGGGCTCTCTAGAAACCTTGTAGGCTGATGTTTAAATGATAAGCCCCTTGAACTTCAAACTCATTCTTGTGCCTTGTTGTACCAGTAAAGGCCATGCCTGTCACTGTGCTCTGGGCTGGCACTTGATGAGGCAACATGAATGGTCTGGAGTCCCTCAGCCAGGGTGTGGTAGAGTGGTAAGTCCCAGATTTGTGGACTCCTGATCCAGTGCTCCTTCTGTGGTTTCCCTTTTCAGTCGGCAGGAACACACAAGCTGTGAGTTCTCCATGGCTTTGGAGAGAGTTTGGACAGGTGGTTATAGAATTTTAGAATCCTAAAATCCCTGACTTGTGGAGATGGATGGGGTCTCAAAACACTCTCACCTATGGCACAAATCCTCACCTGGCCTCTGTTTGAACACTTGTGGTGATGGGGAGCTCAACCTTCCCCACTGCTGGCAGCTTCGGCTGATAACTACTTCATTCCTCCTCGGAGCTGATGGCCATTGGCCGAGATTCAGGGCTACTTGGGCTCCTGCTGGCCTGGCTCCCCATTTCTTGGTCGCAGGCGGCTGATTCTCTGAGTGTGCCTTCTTTCCTCTACAGATCGAGTTTGAATCATGGCTCTCCCTATCATCTCGTGAACTTAGACATGACACTTAGCTTCTCCGAACCTTGGTTTCCTTTTTTATAAAATGATGGTAACTTTATTGGATTATCGTTGAGATTAAATGAGAAAAGGCATGGAGAGTGCTTAGCTTGGTGGCTGGCACAGAATAGGAACTCAGCACATGCTAGAGAGTAATATTATGGCTCCTAATTTGTAAGCTATGGATGGTAGCTCCTGCCTTGCGGAGTCATGTCAAGAGCTCTCTGAGATGATCTACATTAGTGCCCCACACAGATTTGGGCCCCTGGTAAAGCTGGCCTAATAGTGACAATAGTCCTTTATCATGTTGCCATTGCAAGGGGAGGGTCCTGCTGGAGTACGTGAGACATGAACTTGCAGGTACCACTTTCCTGACACACATCTGAGACCTAACCATGCCCCTTTAATTTAAAATTAAACTCCTTCTTTCCTTCCCTCCTTCCTTTCCCCCTCCCCGCCTTCCTCCCTTCCTCCCTTCCTCCCTTCCTCTCATTCTTCCTTCCCCCTCCTTCCCTCCCTCCTCCTTTCCTTCCTTCCTGGCTTATCTCACTGAGGTACATCAATTAGGATCCTTTCAGCTGCACTTAACAGAAGAAACAGGTCAAAGTGGCTTAAAGTACAGGAAGATTTATTTTTTTATGTTATAAAAATAGTAAAGTGATAGCAGAGTCTAGTGGAACCAGAAAGAGTTCAGAGCCCAAACCCAGACTGCCTGAGGTGGGATCATTGCTAGCTGTAGGACTTTGAGCCAGTTGCTTAACCTTTCTGGGCCTCAGTTTTCACATCTGTAAATGGAACTACCAATAGTACCCTTCTGTCTGGGCTCTTGGGAGGATTAAATGCGTGAACAAATGTAAAGTGCTTAGAGCAGTGCCTGCCATGTGGTGAGTACTACATTAGCACTGACTGTTATTTATACCAGAGCTAGGATAGTTCAGGGGCTTATCAATTTAGGGACCCAGTGATGTGAGCAAGGCAGTGGATTTTTTTCCATTGTCTGTTCTGCCATTGTCAATGTGTCAACTTTGTTCTCAGGCTTGGGCCCTTGTGGTGCAAGATGGCTGCAGCTGCACCAAGCATCACTCCTCATACAATATTGCCCAAAGCCAGAAGAGAGAATATTTCCTTTTTCTTAGAGAGGAAAGCTTTCCCAAATGTCTTCCTTTGTATCTCACTGGCTAGAAATAGGTCAAATGTCTAATCCAACCACTTGGGAAGAGGAGGATGGAATGGCTGTGACTAGCTAAGCCTAACCCAGGTTTGTCTTCCTGAAGCCACTCATATTTGCACCAACTTGCAGGTCTATAGTGAGAAAGAAGAGCGATGCAATGATAAATCAGCCAACAGTGTCTGATTTGGGGTAACAGGTGTGGGGACACAGCCATGTAGCAAAGGATTTGCCATCATGCCAGGTTTTGCTTTGCAGGCCTTGTGATAATTTTTGGCTGGTCCTGAAAGCCTCTCTGAATTGGGGAGGGCTGCCATTCACACTGCCAAGGGCTCAGCTAAGGCCTTATCCATTGTCACTCACAATAATAGCAACTTCCATTTATCCGAGCTCACTTTCTATTCTCCATAATCTCTGAGGCAGGTACGACTTTTATCTTCATTTGCAGATGAGCAAGTGGAGGCCGCGAGAGTAACTGATGTGCTTTAGCAGAGACTCCTGGTGCCTGCCTGTAACCCTTTGGTCTGTCTTGGAGGTTACGGGCAGCCTTGGTGGGCAGCGGCTGGGCATGCCGATGGCTTCCTGCCTCAGGCTGCTGTGTGCAGGGCAGCCTGGGAGAGTCGGGGAGTTAACGTGCCCGGGCACGACCCTCGGGAAGCAAGGGATGAAACTTGGTAGATTAATACCTAGCTTTCTTGGGGACAATTCTGACGTGTGTCCTGCTGTGTCTGGAGGTATAGATGACAGTGGTATCCTGCTCACGAAGGCACAGCCTGTAGCTTCTCTCTCTGCATGGACTTACTTTCTCACTTCCTCCCCTGGACTTCCCGGGATCCCCTCGCCCAAATCCCGGGCTCAGGGGCTGCTTGAAGTAAAACCCAAACCAAGAGCCTTGTCTACACTTGCAGGGTGAGCCAGGATTGGCCCTGGGATACACACCCGCCAGGCTGCTAACCCCCAGCCCGAGCGCGCACCCCAAGCCATTCCGGCCATCATCGGAAGAATCCAGAGAGAACCAGGAACGCCTCCACCTCAGACCCCAAATCCCAGCGCCTTTCTTGAGACCAGCAGCCGCAGCAGCCGGAGCCACCTGTGCGGTAATGGAGCCCGGGGCTCTCTGTGGGTGCAGGCCTGCTGGCCTCCCACAGCCAGCCGCGGTGGCTCGTGAACTGCCTCGTGGGCCGGGACCAGTGACCTGTGAACTGACTCGGAGGGACAATTCGGCCTTCCCCAGCTGGCTTCAAAGGAGCGATTATGGACCATCCAGGAAATAATACATTTCGTGGAAAAGACCGTAATTATGGAGTATTGAGTAAATAATATGTGCTTTTAAAAAGTCTGCAATTATGTATTTATCCTATCTGTAATTAGGGAATTTTTAAAGGGTGCATTATAGGTAATTTAAAAATAAAATAATGACACCGCTCAAAACAAACAGCCCTAAATAAAGACAATTCAGGCCACCCCAAACTCAGCTGAGTGATGATTTCGGGAGAGCCACTGTCCTTGGCTTCGGGGAAACCAGATGGCCCATGGTTTTTGGGCCTGGGAGGGGAGTGAGGTGAACTTGACCCCAACTTCAGTTGGATGTCAGAAGCTCACCAATGCTAAGATTCTCTCCTTGACCAGTCTTTTCCTGAACTGCCTCAATCCTCAGAGATATCTTCCTTGTAGGACACAGCCAACAAGTGACTGCCGGTGCCAACAGCTTTTCTCACCTTTGTTCTTCTAAAAGCATCGAGATCTAATGTCGTAGTCATCTGGCATGGGTGGCTATTTAAATTTAAATGAGCTAAAATTTAAAAAATTTAAGCATTCAGTTCCTTCGTTGTACTTGTTGCATTTCGAGAGCTCAGCAGCTCCCCCTAGCTAGTGACAGTTGTATTGGACATTTCCATCACTGCAGAAAGTTCTATCGGACAGTGTTGCTTCGAATCAACCAGGTACATAGGTGGTATAGACCTGGTCTGAACAACTGTGGTGAAGGAAGCTTGTTTCCTTCCCACTGGCCTACCTGGTGAGTGCACCCTTGTTCATCCTTCCTTCTGGAAGCCTCCTTGATGTCCCCAGTGGTCAACTCCCTGTCCTTTCTCTTTTACCTATGACACTCTTTTGCCCATCTTGTTTTCACGCCAGTCTCTCTTACCCTGGGGAGCCCTGTTTCATTCACCTTCATGACCCTACCTCCCAGGCCGGAATCTAGAATGTTTGTAGAGAGGTCCCAACTCGAAACTCCTCATATCCTTGTTCCACAGCTCAACGTCTATGTCTGTCCCATTGCTGTTGGGCACATAAAGTACCAACCCAAATGCAGCGTGTCATGGAAGGCTGCCCATACTGCCCACGTGTAACTTGTTAATTGGCACTTGTCTCCACCTGGCACTGAGGGCGGCATGAGGGTGGCCAGTGAGGGGAAGGCACACCCAGGCAGGATCTAGGGGTGCAGGGTCTTCATTGGTGCCTGTCTCCTGGTGATGAGGCCCAGGAGCCTGACATGGGAATGGGGTCAGGGGCAGGTCGTGGGGGTGCAATGTAGGGCTGGTAGAGCCCCAGGGGAGTAGGGAGGTGAGGATGCCAGTCGGCAGGATGTAGCCAAGGTGCTGCTGGGTGGACAGGTCAGAAGGTGTGTCAATGGGGGGAGGGCTGGAAATGAGCCCCAGCAGCAGAACCTCCTTCTCCTGCTCTTCAGCCCCTTGCTTCCCTAAGTGGAGCTTTCTGGAAAGATAATGTTGGTCTTGGTCGTGCTAAGGGAGGTCAAGGGTTGGAGCACTAGAGGGAAGGGGCGGCAGTGGGAATCGAGGCCAGACCCGGTCCTCCAAGAAGGTGGAGCTCAAAGCCACAGTGTGTATAGGCCCTGGGCCTGCCTCTCTCCCTACCAAGGGGCTCTTCTGGCCAAGACTTGCAGGTGCTAAGCTTTAGTTCTTTCTCTTTTCCCTTTGTTTAGAGAAGCCAGTTTATTTTACCTGGGCCCTCCCATCTATGTCCCAGAGCGGGGGATGATGTCTTATTTACAGATCCACTGTGTGCCCGGCCCCTGGGGCACTGAACTAGGAGCCGGTGCCTGTGGAAGGAGGGGGCGGGTGGGCGGCTGCGCCCGGTTGCCGGTGACCAGGACATGAGCCTCAGCCCCATACCAAACTTCTGCGCCTCCGGCTCCTTCGCCAAGAAATACATCTCATGGTCTTATTGCGGGCAACCGCTGGGCTAATGCAGGTGAAAGGATGTTTAATTTTTTAGTTAAAAAACTCTACTTAAAATTTTGAAGAGTTGGCGCGTTTATGTATTCAAAACTACAAATAAAATGAGAGGATCAGAGGATAAACTTCTTCCCCAGCCCCCTTGCCCCCATCTGCCCATTCCTTCCCCCTGAGCTAGACACTGCTACGAATCTCTCATGTCCCGAGGGCCTCTGTTTAATGTGTTTACATTAAAGCAAACACAAACATATATTTCTTTCTCTCCTTTATACGCCAGCGGTCGCATGGTGAGCCCACTGCTTTGCACTTGGGTTTTTAGGTTGTGTTTGTGTATCTATGAGAAACTACCCACTCTTTTGAAAGACAGTCGCCCCAGAGGAGCTCACAAGGGCTTTGGGAGCAGGGACCGTGTGAGCTGCTTCTGTAGCTGCCCTCAGGGGTGGCCCACGGCCAAACACAGCATGGCGGAGCACAGACCCTGGTGGTCAATGGAAGCACGTTCTTGGCGAGCTTGGTGGCCTCTGTTTCCACATCTGTAAAATGGGGACAAAAAGAGTTGCTTTATGAAAGGGTCGTTGTTGCCATGATTCAGTAGAGTGCCAGGTGTAGGGCGCCCAGCACATAGTAGGTGCTCAGGAAGTGGCCAAAATGAGAGCATGGCGACTCCCTGAGGCGAGTGGCATGGGTGTGGCCGTGGTCAGGGTGGGCTTGAGGGCTGCTCTGAGGATCTGGCATCTCCCCTCCAGCTGCTGAGGGTAGGCAGGGTTGGGTGCATGTGGCCGACTCTGGGGTCCTTGTTTACAGCTGAGCTGGGCCCGTGGGCCTCCCCGTTTGTGTCCTGTCAGAGGCGAGCGGAAGGTAGATCTTGCCTGAGTAGCAGTGTGGCGTCTGGACGGACCTGTCAGGTCCAATCAGAATCCCGAGACGGGGTGTCTGGATGGAGGCTCTTCGAAGGCAGAATGTGTGTTGTTCATCAGCGTGCGGGCCCCCTCCCCGATCTCCAGGGCTGGGGAGGACCCCCTTGTCACCACAGTCATTTGGACAGGCTTACATGTCCCCACCAAGCCTCTCAGAGCCCACCACAGCTGCTGTTGGGGAGTAGTTGAGTCCCCGACTCAATGTTGGGGAGTCCCCCGAGGCCCCAGGGTTTCCTTGCTGTCCCCATGTGTCTCTAGCGTGATAGAGTAGAGACCCAGACAGGATGCTTGCAGGTGGACTCCGTTTCCAGCCTCTGTCATTGCAGCACGCCCTCTCTGCTCCTCTGTCCCCACCGATCTGTCTTCTTCCTGGTCTCCGGGATCACTGCCTTACAGATTCACCTTGATGGCCTGCGTTTAACAAGGGTGCGCCTGGCCTGCTTCCCCTCTGCTTCCTCAGGCAGGCCGGTGGCTGCCTCTGCCCCAAAGTCGCTGGTCTGGACTGGACTCAGTGCAACAGAGATGACCTCCAGCCCCTCTTACTGTTTAGGCGAATCCTTCCTGTCTTTTACTCCCTAACGGTGGCCTCACGTCCTCCAGCCCTGCTCCTGCCTGCCTCTCCCTACTTCTAGCCCTGCTCCGTGGCTGGATACCAAGCTCCCCAGATGTCATTTCCTTCAGGGGAGACAGTATGCTCTAATAGCTAGGCTGTGGCCGTAAGAGTCACCCTGTGTGTCTTCAGATCCCTTATTAGCTATGCGTCCTTTGGCCACGCCCTTCACCTTCTGTCTCAGTGTCCTCATCTGAAAATAGGGGGAAGTGTACCCGCCTCTGCCAGTCAGAGGAGCAGGTGCTCGTCCATGGCCTTGCGGGGCACCTGGCGCAGGCTCAGCGGTCGCTGTGTGCCAGCGTTAGTGTTACACCACTGATCTCTGATTTCCAGCACACGAAGAAGTAGTCTGACTATCATCCCACCCGCCTCGGAGAAGAGAAGCTGGCCCGGTGGGGGGACAGCAGAGAGGGTCGTGGCGGTTTATTTTATATAGGCAAGATCCTATCTAATTCATTCTACTCCCTCCAGGCCTCCCCACTCCCATCTGGGCCCTGCCACCTAATCCCTCCCCCACAAAAGGGATTCCCAGGCTCCCAGAGCCCTGACACATAAACCTTGGGCCCTTCAGGCAGGTGCCATCCGCAGGAGTAGTGGGTTTACAAGGTAAGGGTGTATAAGATGTGACAGGCCCGGAATTAGCAATGCAATTCCTCTGTCATTTTTATCATTGGCCCCTGCAGGGAGGAGCTGATTAAATGGATATTCAACTCTTTGCATTAATGTGCATCCAGCTTCAATTTACATTTCATTAGCTGCACAAAAAGCATAATTTTATTATTTGCCGTTGGAAAGCAGATCTCTGCTAACAAGCAGCTACACGCTGTTACTGAAATATGATGTGACTGACTTGCTCTGCTGTCTTGCCCGTGCTGCCATCCTCGTCCCTCTGCAGACTTTGGCTCTCCATGGAGGGGTCGCACAAGGCTGTCTTGGCCTCATCATGGCAGACCGTTCTCATTCTAGCCCCGGTCCCTCAGAGGGCTTCTCTGCCTTCCTGTGGCCACGAGGTGGGGACCCACGGGTACCTTTTCTGATGCATCTAGGGAGGCAGGGGTCAACTGCTACTATCGCCCGGATAGTCATAATAACAATATGACCAATGCCCCCCCCAGTAATCCCACCATCATTACACCACCACCGGTATTGCCAGGGTCATGACCATCACCACCACCCTCATCACCTCCATCACCATCACTCACCCATTTGCATCGTGTTGGTATACAGTAGCCACCACATGACCATCACCATCTCCTCTACCACCACCACCGTCACTTCCACTACCCTCATCCATATCATCTCCACCTTTACTACCGTCTTCTATCACCTCTGATATCATCATCCATCATTATCACTTCTACTGCTTCCACCATATTGATATGACTATGGCCACAACCTTTATTATCACCATCACCGTCTTCACCTCCACCTCTACCTTTCCCCCCGCCACCACGATTGTCACCACCCCACCACTTATGTCACTATCACCCCAATCGTCTCCATCACCACCAGGACTGTCATTATCATCAATTCCATCACCACTGCCATCATGACCACCACCATCATCTCCTCCACCACATTCACTATGTCAGTACACTCTTGGCAACAGCCATTACCACAGTCGTTGCCATCACCTCCACGACTACTTCCACCACCACCTCTACCACTACTGCCACCGTGATATTTAATACCACCGTCCACATCATCACCTCCGCTGCTACCATCCCACCTCCACCACCGTTACCAGCTTCATCCTGACGACACCAATACCATCTCCGGTACTGTCACCACCACTACTCTCATCACTTCCTCCATCCCAATACTTTGACCCTCGCCACTGATATTATCACCAGCATTCTCTCCATTGACAGCATTGCTATTATCATGATTACCACTGCCATCCCTGTCATCTCTACCAACACCAGTGTCTCCATTTCCCCCACTCCAATGAGTTTCTTGACCCTGGGTGATGTTGAGGGGATAAGCAGACTGAATGGAACCCTTGAGGGCCCACCAATGAATGCCACAAGGGGATCTGGAGCTTGGAGCAGAGGGAGGTGTAGTAAAATCTGTACAGCAGAAGGATGACTTCGAAGTGATAGCATTGATCACTTATTAACCGTGCGGCCTTGGGTGAGTCACATTTCTGAGACTTAGCTTCGTCCTCTGCAAAGCTGGGCTCATAATATCCTCTTCATTGCGTTGCCTATGAAGTCAATGAGTACATGGATGCGGACGGTCTATGGAGTGGAGTGGGCGCCACCAGTTCTCCGCCCAGATCCCCTTGGGTCGCCTTTATGAGTTCTTCTTGTCCACCCCCGGCCTGCGTCAGCCTCTGCATGCTGCTTTCCTGTGGCTCGCAGCTGCAAACATCTTTAGAGGACCACTCGCAGGTTATTCCAGTCACTTCACCCGGAGGGGCTGAGAGCAGGAAGTGTCCCGAGAGTCGCCTGTAACCAGTTTTCAGCGAGGCAGGAGTGTGAAAGCCCAACTTCTTTGCTTCAAGTTGGGGCAAACTTGGTGGGTATAACTTCTACCCCAGAGCTCTGCACAGGGTCAGGCCACGCCGGGGCTCCCCTTGTGACCGCATCACGGCATGACTGCTTTCTCATCTTGCTTCCCCCACTCCCCTATGAGGTTCTCCCAGGAGCAAGTTCAAAAGACATCGCCCACACATGAACCTTCGTTCATCCCGGGGTTTGCTTGTGACATAGAACATAGCGGGATTTCAGTGCGTACCAGCTCACCCCAGCCCTCTTCTCACATTCGTAAAGGGCGTTAGGTAACAGAGGGCTTTTGCACACGGTGTTCAGTGGAAGCGTGCACTAACCCCGGCAGTTTCTCAGAGCAGAACTTATTATCCCCACTTTACAGACGTAAAACTGAGACCCATGCACAAGATCATGGAGCTGGTGAGAGGAAGACGTGAGACTTGAAGGCTGTCTTCTGAATTCAAGCCCAGCCCTCTTCCCATGGAGCTCAGGGTGGGCTCAGGCCTGCGGCAGCATCCTTGGATGGTGATTATGGGTCGGTTGCCAGGTAGCGAGTTCTACCTCCGTTCTTTTTTTCCGCACATCTTGAGCACAAAAAGAGTTACCAACCATAAGGGGCTCACCACGGAAGAAGGGGTAGCCCAGCTGGTTTAAAAGGAAGACCGTGCAGTGAAAGTGGCCTGCTTTCTGCCTGCAGGCTGTGTGACGTTGGGTAAATTGCTTAATCTGTCTGAGCCCTGGTTTCCCATCTAGTCCCCCCAGCCGCTTGGTGAGGCAGGGGCTATTATCATCCCAATTTTTCACATGACTGGAAGTTTTAATAGATGTTCTGAGAAGGGAAGATAGATCAGAACAGAGAACGAGGTGCTCTTGTCCCCTTCCCCCAGCTCAGGAATCCTTTGCGCAATGTTTCTGACAAAGGATTTCTGTCTTGAGGTCAACTACTTCTCCATGCCAGGGACTCTTCTCACACTCTTGCAAGGTGGGCCTTCCAGTTCAGCCTTCCTCCCACGGAGCGGATGACCTTCCTGGGATATTCATTCACTAGGTCTGGTTGAATTTTTGGGGTTGCTCAGAATGACCATGCCCTTCAGGGATTTGAAGACAACTTCCTATGCTCTTGAGTCTACTCTTTCCAAGGCTGGTCCCAGTGAGGAGGGGGAGGGCAGCCCCTTACACATCACTCTCCTGGCCCCCACCCTCACCCCAACATCATTTCATTCTGCACCTGTGCTCACCGGCCCTCCATCAAGGAGCTCACGATCGCATGTCAATGCTGTTTATGTGTCTGACCCCACCACCCAATGAGTTGTGATCTTTGAGGGTGGGAACCTCATCTTAGTCCTCTTTAAAATCTATAGGGTCCTGCCCCAGCCCAGAGGAAGTCCTCAAAAGTAGCATAATAAAGTGGTCTTTGGAGTCAGACTTGCATTCACATCTCAAGCTCTACTGCTTTGTTTTAGGCAAAGCACTTTATTTCCTTGAGCCTCAGTTTCTTCATCTGTGAAATGGGTCACCAACTCCCAGGGCTGTTGTGAGGCTCCAATGGCATCATGCATGGAGAATGTCAAGTCCTATACCCAGCCTGCAATGAGAATCGTCTGGAACTGAGAAGTGACCTCTCTGCCGAACATGGGTAGCTGGAGCCAGACATGATCCTTGGGGTGGGGGTGGGGGCGTCTCTGAGCAGCCCAAGGTGTTCTGGGACTTTCACCTGCCTGGTCCTACACCATTCCCACTCTGCCTGGTGCCCCACGGTTGGCTGTCTCCCAGTGGAGTCGCCAGGTGGGAGAGGGCGGCAGGCAGCAGAATGGAACCAAGTGGGCGAGCTCCAGCACTGAATGCTGTGGTTTGAATGGATACACGTCTCCAGACTTCAAGGCAAGCATCTCTGGCCAAACCCACTGTGGAGATCCTAAATTGGCACCCTGTGGAGTGAGCTGTCTGATTCTACAAAGGCAGTATTTCTGGTTTTCAAAGGAACTGAATAATTTAAAATGCACAAGACAAAAAGTGGGATTAAGGCGATCTGATAGGCTCTCCAGGCTGGGGTATCAATTATACACACTCCACTCGTAAAGCCTTATTTGTGAGATTCAGAATTTATTATCTATCTGAAGCACTAATTACCAGGTTTTTCTCTTTTAGTCTTACAGGTCTCTTTTCAAATTTATTTTCTCCTCCCCCCCGACCCCCGCCCCACTGGGGCCGAGTAACTCCTGTTCCTAAAAGGGAAGCTGCCTCCTTGAGGACAGACAGAGGGAGACGTTTGGGTTTGGCTCGTCCCACTCTGGGCACTTGGGGGAAGTAGGAAGGAGGGCAGGAGGACTGGGCAGTATTACGTATTAATAAAGGGACCATTTCCTTTTAAAATGTTGTCCAAGTCATATATGTGCAGTGCTTAAGAAGGCAGCTAGGTCCATGTGGCATACTTTAATTTTCCTTTCCTGCCTAACTTGTCTTCCTCAGAGCTAATAACCTGCCCGTTCTTTTGCCTGCTTGCCTGTCGGCGTACTGCTTTATCACTCATTCAACTCCAATGTCTGCCTCTTGCCGACGCCTTCTCTCAAGGTTTTCACATGCCTTGGGCACGCTACTCATTTTTGTCATCCTGAATGGTTCTACCTGAGTCTCAGGTCTGGTGCCCTCAGAGGTGACAATGTCCTGTGCCTGGCCGCCACCTCATCCTGGCCCTGCCTTTGTCACTGTCCTTGGGACGCCCTTCCCGTCTCTCCTCCATATGCGTCACCATCACCTCCATCTTCAGTCTCCCTCTGCGTCTCTCTTGGTTTGCAACTTTGATTTGGCATAGCGCATCCACGAGAGCTTTTAAAGAAGGATCCACGAGAAGCAAAAATTTGCCTTTCTGAAATTCACTCTTGATGATCGAGTTGAACATAGCATTCAGGGTTGGGTATTTTCTTTCAAAAATGGGAAGAATTTGGGGGCGCCTGGATGACTCAGACGGTTTAGCATCTGACTTTGGCTCAGGTCACGGTTCTCAGGGTCCTGGGATAGAGCACCAAGGTTGGGCTCTGCGCTCAGTGGGGGGTCTGCTTCTCCCTCTCCCTCTGCCACTCCCCCCGCTCCTTCTCTCTCTCTCTCTCAAATAAATAAAATTAAAAAAAAAAAAAGAAATAGGAAGAATTTTCACCATGATCATTTGGTTTCCAGTGACATAAAGAGGTCAATGCCATTTCTCTTTCTCATTCTTTGTATATTACCCATTCTTGGTTTTCTTGTAAAAGCTCGAGGGAGCTGTGGGGTCTTCTCGTCGGAGCGGGAGGTTTTGGAGCCGAGCTTGCTATCCTGTGCTGACACTCTGTTTTATCCATTGTATGGTGCACTTTAATAGAACTTCTACTTTACAAACTCGTGCCTCTAGTTCTGGGAAATTTTCCCAAATTATTTCTTGGATGCCTTCCTTCCCTCTGTTTCTTTGGTTCTATCTTTCTGGGAACTCTTATAATTTGTATATTGGACTTCCAGGATCAGTCCTCTAACTATCTTTTTTCTACATTTCCTTTTGTGTCTTTGACCTTCTTTTTGAAATCTTCCTTCCATTTTATCTTCTAATGCTTTTATTGAGTTCTACCACTTTCTTCTCTTCTATACCTAATTCTCAAATCACTCTCCACACGGCCCCTGAGTGATAGTGCCGAGATGTGGGCACATGGTATTGAAGTCTTTCATGTTTCTCCATGGCCTAAGGGAGAAGTCTCTTGTTCTTGGTATGACCTGTAGACCCACCTATTTCTCTCACCTCATCACACTAAACCTCTCCAAGTAGCCGAGGCTGCAGCTGCTCCAGCCAACTCACCACACTGCACACATGAAGCCACCTCTTGCCCCCATGCCTTGGCACAAACTGCCCCTTCTGCCTAGGATTCTCTTGCTTTGGCTGCTCCCATTGTTGACTTTGGCCAGCATACCCCATGTGACCATGAAGTCCCTGAGGGCAGGAGCAATGTTGTAGTCATATCTGTTTGCCCAGTACCCACAAAGCCTGTGGCCCGTGGCATGTAGATATTCAGTGAATACTTGGTGATACTTGATGAACACATGTGTTTGTTGAGTGCCCTCATTATAAACCTCTGGACTAGATTCACGGGAGTCCACAGAGGAGTCCAACACAATCCATGTCCTTGGGTGATTACACAGAGTGGTATGTTCATGTGTGAGTACACACACACACACATACACACACACACACACCATATCTGAACATGGCAGACTGTGATCAGTGCATTAAGAGACGGATACACAGCATGCAAGGAGAATTTTTGAGAAATAAAATTCTTATGCAATCTAGTTAAATTAAACACCAAAGCCTTTGTATGAGGTGTGGAACATTACCTCTTTGGACCAGCATGTAGGCGTGGCCGTTTCTGTCTGAGCCTCTGCCTCTCTGGGGGGGCGGGAGGGGAGGGAGGGAGGGGGATTCTCCTTTGGTCCCTGCCTCCATCACTCTGGGCTGCTCTGTCCTTTCTTAAGAATGAGTTGAAACCATTTTCCATTTGCTTCAACACTGAGCAGCAGACTGGAGGTTCCCCAAATTCCCCTTTTGTAAAGCAGAAGCAAATTAGGAAGAGCTGAATTCTCGAAGCTTAGGCTAACCTTAGTGCCATGGTGGCATGCATACTCTGTCCAAAGGGAGCCCTGTTTTTTGTTGTTGTTTTTTTTAAAGATTTCTTTGACAGAGAGATAGAGAGCACAAGAAGAAGGCAGAGTGGCAGGCAGAGGGAGAGGGAGAAGCTGAGCAGGGAGCCCAATGCGGGGCTCAATCCCAGGACCCTGGAATTATGACCTGAGCCAAAGGCAGATGATTAACTGACTGAGCCACCCAGGTGCCCCAAAAGGAGCCCTGTTTTAATAGGAAGTGACCATTTATTCAGTGTGCTCTATGTGTTGGGCACTGTGCTAAGTACTACAGATATGTGATCTCAGATATGAGTTCACAATCTCACAGCAGATCACTGGGCTAGGGACTAACTGTCATCATTTCATACATGAGGAAGTTAAAGCCTCAGAGAGGTTAAGTGATTAGCTCCAGGTCACACAGGCCAAAAAGACCGAGGCAGCCAGGTCTCAAATCCAGGTCTGATGACTCCATCCTTTAACACAATAAGGGAGAAACATGAGAGAGAAGGAGAGCACAAATGTTCCCCTTTGGAACTTCTATCCAAGGGTTCCTGGCAAGGGCTGCCTGAGGGGAGCCAGGACAGAGAGGTGGGGCTGTGGGCGACCCGTGCCGCTTTTGTCCTGGGGCCAAAGCCAGATAGAGATGTGACCCTGGGAAATCACTGTCTCTTCCCCTGCACACCTTGCGTGACTTGTAGGGGTGAGGAGCCCTACGAATTCCAGTTAGGACGTAGCCCCCAGTGGCAGTCCTGGTGAGGCAGGAGCAACAGCAGTGGGAGATTTAGTGGTGCAGCCTGAAGGTGGAAGGGACCTCGGAGACTGTCCCCTATCACCTTGCTCCATTCCTCAGGAGGAGGGCTGGCCCACCTAAGGCCGCCTGGTGAGTGAGGTCAGTGACCGGCTTGTGGTCTGGGCCTCCCATTGCCCATCCCAGGGGCTCCTCTCATGGCACTTCCGAGGGGCTTCTCTGGCTCTGGAGGGCAAGAACATAACTCAAGAACTAAGAACAACTGAAGAGGAGTGTGGAGAGCAGGATGTGATCCAGATTATTCTAAAACGCCCCCTGGGTTTTTAAGAAAGAGGTGCCTTTTAATTACTTGGTGTGCTTGAGAGCGACTCTAACCACCAAGGAAGGTGTGCCTTGGGAGGCCTGTCATGACGGAGACAGTCCTCATTTTGAAACTTCTAAACGAATCCCAGTCTTGTCACTGACACACTGCTGGGAGAGAGCGAATTGGCACATCATTATGGAAAACAATTAGTCATTATCCTGACAAGCTGGAGATGCTTACATCCTATGATCCAGAAGGTCTATTCCTCAGAGTAGAACCTGGAAAATCTCTCGGACGTGTGTTCTGGGACGAACGGACGAGGACGTTCGTGCAGGATTACCAGGGAGAGTGAAATACAAGGACACAGCGCGAATGCCCATCACGTGACCGTGGATGAGTCAATCGCGTATGTTCACACCACGCGGAAGGAGGGGACTACAGCTTTAAACAACAATGTGGCTAAATCTCAGGAACAGCATGGTGAGTGAAAAGAGCAAGTCTCGGAAGACTACACGGAGTATGGTTTTATTTATGGGAAATTAAAAAAGCCAGCAGAAGTACTCGGTTGGGATACAAACATACACAAGGAAATGATAAAGAAGAGCAAAGGAAAGAGAAGAGCCAAGTTCAGGCTGTGGGGTGGGGGAAGGAAGGGAGGCTCCCAGAGGGGCTCAAGGAGCAGTCCATTCATTGTGTGCAGCTGGGGGATGGGTATCCGGGTGGGGGATGGGTGATCTGGTTTTAACCTTGCACAGACTTGGTCATTGGTACTCTGTATTCCCCTACGTTTTCCAGATTTAAAGGTGCAGATTTAAAGGGACCACTTAATAAAATACAGGTAAACAAACAAACAAAAAATACAAGTCTCTCACTCTCTCACCCTGAAGCGGTAAACACGGATAACCTTTTGATGGAGGTTGTTCTGGGCTTTCATTGACTCAGGGCGTTTGGTCACGCATCTGGTCTGTACTGGGATGTGTGCTCTGGCGGAGATAGAGCTGGGCCCCAGCTGTTTCTTCCCGGAGGCGGACCTGGTGATTCTCTTGCCCCACCCCCAGTGGTTGTCGTGCGGCAGGGGATTTTTTTTGGGGGGGGGGGTGTTGGATAGAGGAGGTTTGGGAAATTTTTCTTCTGAGGCTTAGGAGTGGGACAAAAGAAGAGACCCCTAACTGGCTTAAAGAACTGGTTTTTGATGCAGATGGGAGAGGGAGAGGCAGAGCCAATTGAGTGTTATGATGAGTCCCGAAGCTCAAGGAGACTGGCTTTGGGGCCAGATGCATGTGAGTTCAGTGCCGAAACTGACTGGGAGTGTGCAATGGGGCCAGGGAGCGGTTCTGGAATGGGACACCACCAATGGGTGGTCCGATGGGACCCCACCAAGCCCGATAGGGGATCCTGTCGATCTCGCACCTCTTCCTTTGGCCCACGGTCCCCATAGGAGAGACAGTCACACTGGTTCATGTGGGCACATGTGACCTGCATTGTCCCTCAGCAACAACAGGGAGGTGATAGGACTTTCAAGTTCTGCAGGTGGGAGCTCAGAGCTACTAGGATTTGAATATTTATGCTCACATAACTACATTTATATGCACAGCTGTCATTAAATGATATTTGATGAAATAATTTTTAATGGTTACCATAGTATTCTATTGTTTGGATGTATTGTGGTTAATTTATCTGATCCCTTATTGTTGGGAAATTAAATTGTTTTCCTCTACAAGCAACTCTGCAGTAAATATTTGTGAACACTCATGGCCATTTCCTAAGGAGGCATTCCTGGAAATAGACTTACTAGCACAATGGGTTTGCAAAATTTTAAAGCTTTTGATACAAATTGCTAAACTGTCCTCCAGGATGAATGTGTGAATTTATACTCCCACCAGCAGTAAATAAAAGTAGCTGTTTCCTCACACTCTTTCCAAGATGAGATATTATTATTTAAACATATATTTTGCAAATTGAAGGCTCAAAAATTATGGTGTCTCGTTTTCATTTGCATTTCTTTGGTTTCCAGAGAAGGTAAACTTTTTTCATGTTTATCGAACATTTATTTTTTAGACACTTTTTGTTCACCTTTTGTCATTTTTTTCTCCTATCTGGTATTCGTATTTTTCTAACACAATTTGAAGCCTTGCTTTAAGTTGAAGATGTAACTCTTTCTATCATATGATTTGCATTTTTTCCAGTTTGTCTTTTACATTTTTTTTTTAAAGATTTTATTTATTTATTTGTCAGAGAGAGAGAGTGAGAGAGAGATCACAAGTAGGCAGAGAGGCAGGCAGAGGCAGAGGGAGAAGCAGGCTCCCTGCTGAGCAAGGAGCCCGATGTGGGACTCGATCCCAGGACCCCAGGATCATGACCTGAGCCGAAGGCAGCCGCTTAACCACCTGAGCCACACAGGCATCCCAAGTCTTTTACATTTTTATATCGTTTTTTTTACACTTCTATTTTGAAGTAATCTCAAGCTTACAGACAAGTTGCAAGTAGGGTCCAAGGAGCACTTTTCTCCCAGACCCATCTGGGTGACTGGTGCCCATCACCCTTGGGCACATTAGCGTGCATTTCCTACAAACAAGGACATTGTGCTACATGACTGTGGTACACCTGTCAAAATCGGGGAGCGGACCTCGTATGGGGGTACCAGCTACTCCTGAGAGCCTGTCCGACTTTGCCAATTGTCCCAACAATGCCGTCTGTAGCTAAAGGATCCAGTTCAGAATCACGTGTTGCATTTGTCATGTCTCCTTATTCTCCTTCAGTCTGGAGTTATTCCTCGGTCTTTCGTTGACTTTCATGACCTTGAGACTTTTGAAGAGCCCAGGCCAGTGTTTTGGTTGAATGTTCATTGAAGTCTTCTTTCTGTTTCCTCACAATCTGCCCCGGCTTATCCACATTTGGCAGGAGAGCAGAAGTGATGCTCAACTCTTCTCCTTGCGGCCCACCAGCTCACGTACGGTTTGGATTGGTCTCATTACAGGAGGGCGAAGCTTCGAGCACCCAATCAAGGTAGAGCCTGCCAGATTTCTCCACTCTAAGGTTGCTTCCTCCCCTTTGTAATTAATACTTATTTTGTGGGGAGATGCTTTGAGACAGTTTAAATACCTTGTTCCTCTTCATACTTTCAATTTATTCATTTACGTAGTTTATCTGTATAAGCTTGTAGATTGCTATTTTATTAGAATCCATTAATATCATTATTTATTTTGATGCTCAACTGGCCTTAGGTTTGTTCAGTAGAAGCCCTTCAAGTGGACTTCTGTATCTTTTTGAGTTTGTCCCCATTGTTCTTTGATCGCTTCCTTTATTTTTTGGCAAACCAAGGTGTTTCTCCTCAGCCCTGGAGTCAGTCACTTCTCCAAGGATCCATGGTTCCTTTTAGTGAAGAATAGTATTTAGAAGCCAAAATCTGAGTACTAGGTGTGCTCATTGCTATTGGGGTGTCATGCTCCCACCCTCTCTGTGGACACACACATATTTGCATGCATTCACATCTTTACAACTGTATTTATTCTCTATATATCTAGATATGTTGAAGGCATATATATGTTTATAAAACTATGAGCTTTTAATGCCTCCAATTCTAATCATACACCATACACATATTCTAGCTTTCTTTCTTTCTATTCCAATAACTGTCTTTTATGGCAGTGAGAACCTTGGTTCCCACACCATCATCTATAATATATTTAGTTGTTTGAGTAATACTTTGTATGTCATCAATCCCTCATCACTGCCACTGTCCTAAGGACATCCCCCCAGGATGAGAAGGACATGCCCTTCTCATCTTGTTCAGGCTCGAACACCACAAGCTGGGCATCTCCTCGCTCACTGAGGCTCTGATACCCTGTTCTGGGCTGTCCTCCCCCTCTCCAGATGCTCTGAGGCTCCAGATGGGCTGCTGCTCCCACATATACTCCGATTCAGTGCATATAGGCTCGGATACCCACACTGGGCCACCTCCTGCCCACAGATATGCTCCCTTTGCTCTCTTCTGGCTCTGACACCCATGTTGCCTGCATCCCAGCCCTGCCTGTCTTGATGGGGCCCACCTAGTGGCTTTTGGCCTAAAGTGTCGTGGAAGGGAAGAATGTATATGGTGTATTTTGATGTACAGATGTTGTACATTTTAAAGAAAGTGAATCTATCAGAAATTTTCTTTGTTTCCTCAATTTAGTGCCATACTTAAGCCTTACCCAGTCACTGTAGCCTCGGTTCCCTCCAAAGCAGAACCTGTGATAAGGGCTTTTATGCAGTTTATTTTGGTGATTGGTCCTAGGGAAGAGAAGTGGGAAAGAGGGAAGGAGAGGAAGCCACTACAAGAGAAATGGGGTTCAGTCCTGCTGGGGGCCTATCAGGAACTGTGTGCAGTGTGCCTCAGAATTGTCTCCCTGACAGATAGAAGAGAGAGATATTCACCCTCGAGAATATCTCTGGAGAGGTATTCACTCTCCAGAGAGAGATATTCACCTAAGGCCCCGGGTTGCCCTAGGGGGTGTTAAATCCCTTGACTTTGGGGTTTGTGTTCACACCAGAATGGCTGAATGGGTTACTGCAGGTGAGCTACAGAGCTATGCCAGAGAAACCAGGAGGAGGGACACAGACAGAGATCACAGATCACAGATCACACCTAGGGCAGTGGTTTCTACAGCCATCACTGAGAGGCTGTATGAAGGGGCATGAAAGGTGTCTCATAACAACTCAAAGATAATATCAATGTTAATCTGCATTTTCTCTTAATACAGTCTATTTTTTATTTTAATATTTGACCTATCTGGACTTTATTTTGAAGTATAGTTTTTTTTTAAGATTATTTATTTATTTATATGAGAGAAAGAGAGAGAGAGAGAGAGAGAGCGCACAAGGGAGGGGAAGGCGGAGGGACAAGCAGACTCTGTGCTGAGTGTGGAGCCCAACGTGGGGCTTGATCTCATGACCCTGAGATCATGACCTAAGACGAAATCAAGAGTCAGCTACTTAACCTACTAAGCCACCCAGCTGCCCCTGAAGTATAGTTTGAGATAGAGATAGAGTTTAAATCTGTTCCCTAGTGGGTTGAGCAGTTATCCCCAAACCATAGTTCACTGAATAGTCCATATTTTCCCACAACCATATGAAATTCTGTCTTCAAAGTATATTAAAGTTTCAATATTGAGCCTGTTCTATTCCTCTGCCTGCCTATTTCTTTGCTGGTATCATACTGTTTTAATTATTGTAGCTTTATAATGCATTTTAGTATCTGCAGAGCAAATATCCTCTTAGTGATGGTCTTTTTTTTTTTTTTTTAAGAAATGTATTAATGACTGGTAGTAGTTTATTTTTCTAGAGGAAATTTGAGTCATCACATTTTTAAATTCCCTTTCACTTTCCCCTGGGGGAAAAGCCCTGTGCTTCTTTATTCTTCAACTAGGCAGCAAACCCTCATTTCACAGATGGCCAGAAGATGTAAAAGCAGAAGATATAAAGATGCAGATGGTGTATTTTCACTCATTATGCTGCCTGCCTGTTAATTTCACCTTCACAGCAGTCCCATGACTTTAGGAAGCATGGTCATTCTACAGACCACAAGTACAAGGCTCAGAAAGGTTTTGCTCAAGGTCACACAGTGAGTACTGGAACAGGACAAAAGCACAGCGTTATATTCAGAAGGCTCATTAGAAAGAGCATCCGTCCAGGAATCAGGACAGAAGTCTGTGCTTCTAATGGGAAATCTTTGGTCTTGATACATTTGAATTGAAGACAATTTTCACTGAGCTCCAGAAAGATCTGCCTGGGAGTGAGGGGTATGAGATATTAGAACAGAAAATAGTGGGGCATCTTCCATGAGGGTCTTTAAATAGAGAGGCTGGTTCTAAAGACTGTGTCCCTGACACACACAGCCAGTCCCCTCCCCCCTCCTTTACACCCCACCACCTTGGGCCCTGCTGTTGGCTGATGCTCCCTTAGCGGCCACTGCTGGCCTCTGTAGTGTCGCCTGCCACTGGCCTGCCTGGGCCTCAGCCCCTTGTGGTCTCCTTAGCCCGCTTCCTCTTAGGCTTATGGCTGGTTCTCTGGTTATCCCCGAGTTGGTCCTTCTGTCCTCCCTATCCAGATCCTCCCCAGCTGGGCCATCTCAGCTCTGCAAAAGCACCCCAGGAACAAAGATATACAAATGGAAAAGAAGTGAGTTCCTTTGGTGAAGTTGTTCCTGCCCTCTAGACACTGCTCTTTTCTGTAAATTTTAACTACCCTAAAGAAATAGGATGCTACTTGTTTCTTGGTGGGGAGAAGAAGGCGTAAACGAATGCCTCCTCTCTGCTAGGCATTTTAGAAGGCAGCTCATTTAGTCTTCCCAGCAATCCTATAGGAAGGGATGCTTATGTCCACTTGACAGATGAGGAAATTGAGGCCACAGGGCTTATGGAACTTGTATTAAGTCATGTGCCACGTTAACCATGAACCCAGGTCTGTCCTGACTCCCAAGTTCAATTCCACAAATGTGAGCCTGGCATCCTACTGTGTGCCAGGCACTGAGTTTTGGCTCCGCAGCTGCCTCCCTACTGCCAAAGATTTGAGCAGATCAGCCGAGGACATTTTTTTGTAGGTCTTTATTTTCCTTAAAGCCGTTCTCCATTCTAAGCACATCGTGTGTTGACTTTCAGAGTCTGAGCTATTGAGCTGGGCATATTTGGAAAAGCTTGGAGCCGTGGATGTACAAAGACCATGCGAGATGGAGTCCTATCTGTTGGGCCAGTCAAGCCTCTTGTGTTTGCTTTCATTTTCCTTTGGCTCGGGAAAGGATGGTTTGGTTTCGCAAACGAAGGCTGAGGGCTTTTGCCAGCTTGCTAACTGCCTTGTGCCTGTCAGATGTGTCAGACTCACAGAACATCACTCCCCAGCTGCAGGCCCATGGTTTCTGAGAGTGCCTGCATAGAAAACCACTCATTTCCCTTCGCAAGAGAGGTGCCCAAAGCAGAGATTTCAATATATTCCAATTTAGCCAAGGGAAGCCAGAACATGGATGCTGTTGCCAAGGAAACCACCTCCTTCCTCCCCGTGTGCTGTGCATACGTGTATCACTTCATCTCTCCGCTCTCCAAGGTAATATCATAGCCCTGTGCTTGGGGAAGGGTTTTTAAAAAGGCATATAAAACCTCTTAGCATCGAGAAGATTCATTAAATGATCTCACTCCAGAGAAGCTTAAATTATTCTTTTTAGACCCTTTTATGCCGAGGATGGGGAAATGGCTGAGTCAGTGCTATCTCTTGTAGCCCAGCTTGGTGTCTTGGTGGAAACAGTTTTCAGAAATAAACAAATCAGGGTTCGGAAGCTTAGACAGGGAGAGAGCGTGTGTAATAATAACGAGGCCATCATGTAGCTGTAATGTCACTGGCTAATCCCTCCAAGTAGATCTGCCGAGACCACCTTGATCCATGGGCCTCCTGGGTGCAAGGCCACATTTCACAGGGCAGGCTTCAAAGCGCAGACAAGAGAGGGTCTCTGTTGCAAGGCTACCTGTCAAAAGGCCCCTTGTCAGGAAACCACGTGGGGATTTCTGCCGCCCGGTCCGGTCTTGGGCCCAAGTCTGGGGCCGCTTCTGTCCTCATTCCAGTGTTTGGTATCAGTCTTTCTCTCTCTCCTGCTGGCCACTGCCGCCCCCTCCTCCTCCCCACCTGCGCTGATTCTGGATGTTCGAGTCAGCAGGAATCACCCCCGTGGGTCACAGCGGAAAAGGCAGTGCGGGCTCCATTCTTGCTGATCATCTGAGAGCTCTGTGCACCGCCCCTGGTTTCACACCTTCTCTCAGTCCTTCTTGGCTCCTGGTGCTCAGATCCCTTACTGCCCATTGGATGAGTAAATTCAGTTTGGCTTCCCTTGTTCAATTAGTGTCACTAGCCAAGGATGTTGGCTTATATTGATGGTTCTAAACTGGGGGCGATTTTGCCTCCTAGGAGACATTTGGCAAAAATGTCTGGAGACATTTTGGGTTGTTATGAATGGGAGGGGGTACTGGTAGCATCTAGTGGTTTAAGGCCAGAGATGCTGCTAAACATCCTGCAAAGCACAGGACAGGGCCCTCATCAAGAATGATCTAGCCCCAAATGTCCGTGGTGCTGAGGTGGAGAAACAGCAGCGTATTCTCTTTGCCTATTTGTTTCATAAATGTATACTGAGTGCCTACTGTGCATCATTCTCTAAGCCAGGACCTGGGGTCATAAGCCAAACAGGACAGACACACGTCTGCTCACTTTCTCCCTGGAAACCAACTGGGCGACATTAAACAAATAATTTTACAACTGAATTATTTAAGTACAGCTGGTGTCCTGATCTGGTCTGGATCTCCTGCCCCAGTTCTGACGCCCGCTTTTACATACCAGCCCAACCCGCTTTGGCTTCTATGGGGATGGACATCCATTGTTTCCCCCCCATCCCCATGGCCATGTGTGGGCAGGTGGCCATCAGCCCCCCAGATTCCTTCCTGGCCAGCCCACAGGCTTGCCTGGTGTAACCGCGTTGTTGGTGATCATGACGGGAGCACAGTTAGGGGACAATAACAACCCTGGGATGTCGCAAAAGTTCTAGGGCTTTGTTATCATCTGAAGCCAAAAGCCTCCCCCGACTCTACCCTCTGCTCTCTTTCCAGGCGGGACTTATGGAGCCGCACCTCCCAGCCTCCCTCTAGCCCAGCCCCCTCCCCTGATAGATTTGTTTAATACCATGCAGGGTTAGGTACAGGAACTCTAGAACCAGACAACCTGGGTTTGAATCCCGCCCCCCACCACTTACTAGCTGTGACCTTGGACAAGTTCCTTAACCTCTCTGTGCCCCGGTTTCTTCTTCTGTAAAACAGAGATAATGGTCATCTCTGTCTGCTATGGTTGTTATCATGAGGATTAAAGGAGCTCATACATGTGGAGTCCTTGATCTACAGTAAGTGCTGTTTACATTTTGTTACTAATATCATCACCACTATTTTCCCAGCATGTTGGCCTGGCGATGCAGACAAAGAGGAAACTTCTGTCTCTGCCTGTTGTAGCCACGTGCCTGTCTCCACAGAGCTCAGCCATGCTTGAAGTGCCACAGATCTTCCTTTTGTGCTCCTTGGGAGAGCTGGCTGCCAAGAGGTCAATGGGTGCTCTGCTTGGGCATTTTGAGGGTTTCCATGTGTAGGAGGAAGATGACTGTGACTGTGGAAGCAGACGGTTGTCATGGAAATGCACCTGTTCCAGGTCATTGCAACCTGGGCGCTCTGGGCTGGCTCTGCATGGCCATGCCTGACACCGGGTCTCTGCCTTGCCACGGGTTCAGGGCGATGAGGGACAGAGACGTCTTTCTTCCCTGCTGTTCAGCTGCAGCTGCTTTCTCTGTCCAGTGGGAAGAGCAGCCTGGGCTTTTTCTATATCCCAGGGCTCTGTGAGCATTTCATGAGATGATGGGATCCGAATAACGTTGGTAGCAACTACTGGCTGGATGGCTTACTGTGTGTCTGACAAGGTGTGGGTGAGGGGAAGGGAACTGCTGGTTATTGGACACCCCCTTCGACACTGGGCTAGGAGGCTTTTGTGTGTCGTCTCATTTAACCCTCCAGGAATGCTCAGGAAGATGGAGCATCCTGACCTTAGCCATGAGGAAGCTGGAGTGTAGACATAAATCCCCTGCTCAGAGTGTCTTCCAGGAGGTGGCAGTCCCGGAGTTGGTAGCCATGGTCTGTCTGCCTTTGGAGCTCACGCCATGTCCCTGTATGTGTCGTTACTTCCGGCCCTTTGGGGAAGCTCCACAGCATCCAGGAATTACCAACACAGGCTCCCCGTCTGGGTGACCAGAGTCAGCAGAGTTGCTTTGCCAGCTGGGGGCACCTACACTGCCTTTGTTGGGGGTTTGGGGATGACCTGGGGTGAGGGAGGGCTGGGGTTGCCCTAGGTCATCTGCTGCAAGGCGGTGGGACTCCAGGGTACTCTGGGGCCTGCCAGCTGCCCTGGGGCCAGAGGACCCTGCTGTCCCTGTGCCCCGGTAGGCGCCTCCTGGGGGGCCAATGACTTGTGTCAGGACTCACAGCCTGGAACTGACAGTTCTTTCTGCTCTTGTCTTTTCTTCCCCTACCCACCTGCTAATATCGCTTTCACACACAAAGCCTCCCCTGGCACCCCCCATTTCCCTCCTCAGTCCCTTGCTCTGCTTTTGTACTTTATGATGCGGGACTCTGGTGAGGAAACTCATTAGAGTTATTATTCCGTGCACAGAAATGTGTCTTTCATCCCATTCATATTTCATGTCCTCCCACTTGATCTTTTGACGCTTTTTAATTCCTGATATTATACCACACACACACACAGCTCTCGTTGGGGATCGTTCTTTCTATAGAGTTGTCATTCTTGCTCTCGGTGTGAGGAGTGCTCTGTGTTATATGTTTATTAATTTCCAAAAAAGATTTCAGTATGTCGGGATTGAGGCTGTCTGATGCCGACGCAGGGGTCGGTGATGCTTTGATGGGAGTAGATGTGAGAATCGCGCGCAGAGGTCTGGATTCTTGTTCTTGCCGTTGTCACCTTTCCTCTCTAGAGGTCTGGCGTCCGTCTGTGGACCGGGCAGATCCATACCCCAAGGCCTCATCCAACCCCTACGTTTCGCATCAATTGGGCTTTTTTGGGAGTAATAAGCAGGTGGTTTAAACTCTAACTTACGATAAAAGGAATATTTTGGGAGGAGTCAGGGCCACCCACAGAGTCACAGAAATGGTTGAAGAATCAGCCTTGACCGGGCCAAGCAGGGCAGCCCCACGGACCAGGGAGTGGGGCGCCCCAGCTGTTTCTTTAGGCTCTGCCTCTGGGAGGGAGGAGATCTCATCGCCGGCCCTGGTTCTCGGCTCAGCTCAAGGTTCAAGCTGCAGGTATTGGTTCAGCGCGGGTCACGTGCCCACGGAGGAGGCGGGGCATTTTGATTGACAGTAGCGTTACAAGACGCGTTCCTCCAATGAGGGCAAGGCGTTCCCGGAAGTAGGAGGCTATTCCCCCCCCCCCTCCCCCGGAGGGCTCTGGGTTCTGAGTCCGGGAACAATAGACCCCCACTGCCCTGTCCAGGCAGTCGTGGAAGGTGGCGCGAGCACTCGGAAAAGAGAGGAAGAGGCAGGATTTACTGGCTGTAAATTTTCCACCAAGAGACATATTTCTGTGCCTCGGAGATTGTCCCCTGATTCCGGGGCTGGCAAACTTTATCTGGAAAAGACCAGCTAGGAACTATTTTTGACTCTCCAGGCCATATGGTTTCCGCCACAACTCAACTCTGCCATGATGAGCCTTGAAAGCAGCCGTAGGCCACCTGTAAATGAAATAAAGCTTTATTTACAAGAACAAGCAGCAGAGCTGGACAGGGCCTTTGGGTAACAGTGTGCTAACCCCTGTGCCTGGTGATTGCTCTCACTCCATAGGGGAGACAGTCCTCTTAGCAATCCACGTGTGGAATCTGACTGGTTCTTCGACTTGCCTCTACTTCATAATTCCCCAAGGAGCGTACTGAGACCGCAGATGCCTGAGACCCAGCCCAGACTTCCAAATCAGAATATCCAGGGATGGGCCGGGGTCAGGGCCCTAGGTGATTCTGACCTGTGCAATGTTGTGAACTGGTCTAAGATGTAGTCAAGGAGACAAGACTCTCCAACATGAAGTGGCTCCTGGAAGCAGCAGGTGAGATAGGGTGGGCTTGGATGCTGAGGGGAGGGAGGGGATCCCCAGGGCTGTGAGAGGGTGTGTATGCAGGGCAGGCTTCCTGGAGGAGGGCCCATGGTTCCCTAAAAGGTAGTCTGAGCTGCCACAGTACTAATGTGACTTTTTCTAGCTGTCTGTCTTTGCTCTTAAAGCTAGGAGGCCAGGTGATTAAAAAAGTCCAGGTGCTAAACCTGAGACCCTTGCTCCTCTGCTTCAAGGCAGCAAGGTCTCTAAACGGTTTTCTGTTTTTATGCTTCCGAAGAGGGCCACACCCATGACTCAGCCTCATTGCTCTGCCTTCCCTCAAAGCCTCTCCTTCCCCTTGCAGATGTGTTCTGTTCTCTTCCAGACCCACTTTACTACAAACCCCCTTGCTCCTTTGCCCCAGGTGACACCCACCTGTGCATTCTTCTGATACTGACCATGTTCTGGCATACTCAGCTCCTTCTTGCTGTAACTTTTAGTAAGACCAAGAACCCTGGGAGTGGTTCTGTCCCATCTCTCTCTTTCCATGTTTCCGCCCCCCGCCCCCAGCAGACACCCTGAAACCTTTGGGGTCTGTTCTGCTGGGGTGGCAGTGGGGAGAGTGCACTCTGTAGGTGCTAGAAGAGCAGTTTCAGCCCTAAAGAGGAGAATGGGCTAATGCTCTTAGGATGTAGCCCTGGACCCAGAGGCCTCCTACTTGGAGTCTTTTCTGCTATATGAGTCTCATGTTCTCTTTTTGGATTAAGCCCGTTTAAGCTGAAAGCAGAGAGTCTTTTTTTTTTTTTTAAAGATTTTATTTATTTATTTGACAGAGAGAGAGATCACAAGTAGGCAGAGAGGCAGGCAGAGAGAGAGGGGGAAGCAGGCTCCCCGCTGAGCAGAGAGCCCGATGCGGGGCTCGATCCCAGGACCCTGAGACCATGACCTGAGCCGAAGGCAGAGGCTTTAACCCACTGAGCCTCCCAGGCGCCCCGAAAGTAGAGAGTCTTGATGGATAGTTTCCTTGATGCTGGCAGAGTGGGTCCCTCAGCAGGGATACCTGAGCTGTAGGCAGAATAGGTACAAAATAGTTCATCACAACAGGGTTAAGCATAAGCCTTTTGTGTTCTGAAGGCTCTATGATGCCCAGGTCCATTCCTGTCTCTGTCCCTCTTGCAGCACCCAGCATGGTCCTCAGTAAATGTATTGATTGTCCTACTGGTCGAGGGATAGCATGGCTCTCCTCCACTTCCCAGTCACCTGAACATCCTTATGCTGACCCAGTCTCCTTAGTTTCATTCCACCTACCCAGTTTCCAAGCTAGAGGCCTTACCTCCTTGCTCTCTTAATATGGCCCCCGACCTGTTCTTGCTTTCCCATCCTCACTTGCTTGGCATAGACCTCAGCCTTTTGCAGGAGGAAGCCACATGGCCCTGGACCTGACACCTCACCTGGGTGGCCTCAGTTCCCTTACCTGTGAATGGGGATGAGGCAGTACCCTAAAAATATGAGGTGCCCCCAAGGATTTGGATGTGATGGGGATTCACTGGTCCTCTAAGATTCAACAAAGACAGTTACTCATAAAGTGGAGCAGAACAAAGACAAAAAGTCACCTTCAAGAGTGAGGGGGGTCAAGATAACTTAGAAATCACTGGCTGAATGTACGTGAAGTCTGAGCGCATCAGAAGGGAGACTTGTCAGCCCTTAATAGGAACAGAGGAAATGGGGTGGCCCCCAGGCACACGCTGCCAGAGCTCTGAATGGCTGGCCCAGGCCTCTGGCCCCCTCCGGCAGGCGTCTGTCTGTCACGAAGAAGGATACGTCCCAGCCTGACGTCACTGACTCCCCTAGCAATGATCTAGTGCTTGGCTTCCTGTATCGCTAGCCACTGGGAAGAGAATGTGTGGGTCAGACAGCAGAAGCGTCTGCAGTGAATATGCTGGCATTTGGGTTTGGGTCATCACGCTTGTGAGCTATGTATGAGTCAGCGTCCTGAAGCCTGTCAAAGTCTGGGTACCAATGACTCTGTGTCTTGGTTTGCAGGGCTGGGTCACGCCCTGGCTCAGGGCTCTCAAGATTGAGAGGGGATCGGTGTCACCGGTGGGCCTACCCCAGGGATTCTGATTGATGAGATCGGGGCCCTCCCATTACGTACCTCCTCGGGAGGCACTGAGCCCAGGCAAGGGGAGACGCGCTGCCAGGACGCAGGGACTGCACCACCAAGCTGCCGGCCAGCCCCCTTTCCTGCCTCTGTTGAACCTCTTACACTGGGTGCTGCTGATTGGCTTCACGGTTCACTTGAGCAATTTGCGCGGAGCCCATTTTACTTCCCGTGAGACTCCCTGCAGGTCTTGATGGCACTGAACATGAGACAGCAGACACTCAAGGAGGAAAAATGGCCTCTTTATTTGGAAGTTGTGAACACAAAGGAAAAAGCTGTGCCGGCAGTTATAATTCCTCCGAATCTTCCACCTCTGGGCCCACAGTTGGGTCTTGTCTCATCTGGGCTTTGCTCCCCCGGGTGAGCCCGGCTCAGGGTAGATGTGATTATCATGACCCTCCGTACGGCACGGTTTGGCTGAGATGACCCCCGTGGGCAGTGACGTGGCCTTTTAGGACTAGGGAGGTTGTGACTGTCTCCCAAAGCATTTCTGAGTGACTAGGGCTGAGCCCAGAAGCAGCAGCCCCCACTCCTGTGCTCCAGAAAGGCGGGCGAGTCTTCCTCTGGTCCCTCTCCGAGACTGCAGACCAGGAGGGGTTGTCCTCATGCTGCTGCTCCGAGGAGCCACTTGGAGAAGCAAAGATTGCTTTATGTGACTTAGAGTAGCGTAAGTGTGGTGACTGTAGAGAGCAGGACATTTTTCTGGCGAGGCTCTATTGACCTGGATGAAACCGTCACAACTCTGTAATACATTTGGAGCCAAGGCATAGTCACCATTGGAACAGTGGACAGCATTAGCGTGACCTCATTTCCCTTGCTTTTTCCCTGAACAAATCTCTGCTATCACCTCCACCTCATTCTCTCTGCACTTGACCTCATGTCCTGCTTTGCAGAGAAAACAGAAGACGTCAGATGGGAATGCCAGTCTCTTGCCACCACAATTCCAAATTTAAAGACATTGTCTGCCATCCCATCTTGTTCTCCAGGGCTCTATTGGAGCAAGGCTAATGCCATCACTTGCTGCTGTATTAAGGGCCTGTCCTTGCTCTGTCTTCATGCCCTCCCTTTATTAAAGAGTCCCATCAGCATTTAGTTATGTTTGTATCTTCTTCATCTTTAAATGGAGAGCTTTCCTTCCGCTTCCTCTGCTCCTCCCCCCTGAGTTCCTGTCTTACCATCGTCACTTCTGTTCACAGCTGGATTTATTGAGGGGATGGTCTGCACTCTCTCTTTCTCTTTCCTCATCTCACATATACCCCACCATCCATTTCAAGAAGGCCGCTGCCCCCATACTCTTCCCAGAGTGCTCTGGACAAAGTCACCCATGGCCTCCATATTACCAGATCCGAGGGACACTTCTCAGGCCTTATCTTACTCCCACTTGCAGAAACATTTGACACACTCACCAGTTCCCTTTTCAAAACCTCTTCCCTTGGTTTTCGGGACACTGAATAATCCTATTTTCTTCTTCACTCTCCTCTTTTTTCTCAGTCTCCTTTGGCAATATTCTCCCTCTGTCTGTTCCTCACCTCTGTGATTTCCAAACTTCAGGGTGCCTAAAAATCAGTGGTGGGGGAGGAGTTGTTAAAATGGAGATCAGATTCTTGGGCCCACACCCCACACATTTTGATTTGGTGGTTTTCTCAGGAATCTGCATTTTACTAATCCTCTTAGGCATCTGATGCACATGGTCTTTCGAGCACATTTTGTGAAATCTTGCCGTAATCATCAGTGGTCCTTGGCTTGGAGCTTTTCGCTCCTCACCATTCACATTTCTTTTGAAATCTCACCTGGCTTAAGGCATCGGCTGTCACCTAGCGGCCACTTCTGTGGAGTCCTTGCTTTTGAGCCTCAGAAGCACATATCCTTCTGCCTACAAGATAGTTCCACGAGGATGTGCCAGAGACACTTGAATCTTCTCCAAGACTGCCTCTCCCCATGTTCCCCTTCCCTGTCCCTGGCACCATTACCCACCTGATTATCCAAGTGAGAAGCTTTGACCTCCCGTTTTCTCAGTGCCACCCATCAAAGACCCAATCAATTTCCCAGTTCTATATATTCTTAACTCCTACATAGGTCTCAGATTCCCAGTTGCTCTTCATTCCTCTGGCCACTGTGCTGTCCAGGGCTCCATGATTTTTTCCCGGATGAGCCCCTTCTTGGGTTCTCTGCCTCCAAGCTTGCTTTCTCCCATCTGGTTTCCACAGAGTCACCCAAGAGCCTCTTGAGAGCCTCGGTCTAACCTTGTCACTCCGCTACACTCAGTCCTGTTGTCCTCTTGCTTCTGTTTGGACAAAATCTTTTGGCCAGCACACAAAGCCTTTTGTGGCTCCTCTCTTGTCTCTAGATACTCATTCATCAGCAAGATCAAGCAGCTACTTCTCAAGCCTGGTCAGTCTCAGAAAATTCAAAAGATCATGACAAAGGTTAGCAATCTTCTGTCCTAGAGATAAAATACAAAGGGTCAGATTGTCAAATCAGGTACGGAAGAATCGGAGACCTTACCTAGTTTTAAGTTTTACTAATAAGTGCAAGGCACAGATAAAGTGCCTTAATTGTAAGGCACAGATAAAGCATGAGGCTTGGAGCCGCCAAAACTGCTCCCCAGGACCTTTCTTGACACATTAGGAAGTGCTCTGGCTTGGATTTGTCAAAAGAGGTCTCTGCGTGATACATGCAAGGCATCCCTTGCTGAAAAGGGAGCTGTTTGGCCTTGAACTATCTCCATTTTATTCCCTGCTAGTTACCTGGCTTGCACACTGGTCCCCAGGGAGTCATACCCCGTAAATCCACTGGGTCCAGGTTTGTTTACCATAAGTAGTCCTCGACAGATAGGGTACATTGTGCTAAAAGCATTCCATAGATAAGAACTCTTCTGCTAGCCAGAACCATTAGTGTGTTGCCAGGGTCTCTGTCACTAGTGCGATTATGAGGGGATTTGACCGGGTCATCTTTCTTTCTTACCCAGTCAAGGTGGCGGTGGCCTGCCTTGTTTCCTGCTTTCCTCCCCAGTCCTGCTCAGCCCACCTCTGGCATGCTGGTGTTTCCCAGAGCTCCGTCCTTTGCCTCCATGCTTTTTCTTCTACGCACGTGCCCCAGGGGATCTGTTTCTCCATGCCTGTGGCTTCTGGTCCCTAAGCATAAAGTCTCCCGAATCCATACCTTAGACCCTTGAGCTTCAGACCCACACGCTCCACGGCCCACCAGATTGATCCTGCCCCCTTGATGTCCTCCAGGTCCTCAAACTACATGCTCACCACTGACCCCTTCTTTGCCTCTTCAGATCTGTTCCTCTGCTGGCTCGCCTCTCAAGGCAGCGGCACCCACACGCACCCGGTTGCCCAGAAACTCTGACTCAGTGTGGTCCTCTTACCTGCCAGCTCATTGTCTTTGGGTAAGTGAGAGAGAGTAGACTCTCTGAGCCTCAGTTTCTGCTCGTGTAGAATGATGATCAGGGCAATATCCGTTTCATAGTTGTGGCTAGTGCTTATCACCGTGGCCAGCACACAGTAAGTGCTCAGTAATGATCAGCAAGTGTCCTTGACTCCTGCTATCTGCCATTCCCCGTAGCTCCTCATCGCCACATGCTTTGATGTATACACACGTTTTCCCTCCTGAGGGCCCCTCCACCATTGTCCCTTCGGTGCCCCCGTCCCTGTCTCTACAACAGCCTTGGGAACTGGCCTCCTGGATGGCCCCCTTCGTCTCCCATCCACTCTCGCCAGAGAACATTCCTCAGCGACACATCGGATTAGGTCACTGCCTTGGAAGGCTCTGTGCTGCTCTTGGGATGAAGTCCAAGCTCTTGAAAGTCGCTTCGGAGGCTGGATGAGCTCTGGCCACTTCCTTTCCCCTGGGGCTCCTGAGCCCAAACGCCAACTGGCTGACACCCTGAACCTTCAGTTCTGCCAACTGTTAGGATCTGCCCGATGCCCTCCCCACTTCTCCCTTCCCTCACCTTCACCTGACGAACCCTCCGGCCCTCTCCTGTGCTCCTGCATTGCTCTGCGCGCCCCCCATGGGAGCACTCTCCAGCTGTGAGGTCACTGGCAGGTTCCGTGTTGGGATCCCTTGTGGGGCTGTGAGCACCAGGGGATGGGGCCATGGCCGCCTCATGCTCCCATCTCAGGGGTTAGAACAGTGCTGAGTAGGTTCCTGATAGCAAATGAATGCCGTTGTTATACGGGGGGTCGTGGGAGGGGGTGGTGAGCAAGAGGAAGGAGGCCCTGAGTCTGGGGTTTCTGGCTTGAATGGAGTTGAGACAGGCCACTGTAAGGAAGGTCTGGTTGTACTGGAGTTATTGTGCTCGTGAGCTCTTTGGATCGGGAGGGCCTGGCTGAGTGTGGCAGGTGACCCTGGAGATCAGGTCCCCCAACTCCCTTTTTTAAAAAAAGATTTTATTTATTTGAGAGAGAGTATGTGTGCACAGGCATGAGCAGGGGGAGGGGCAGGGGAGAAGAAGAAGCAGACTCTGCTGAGTGGGGAGCCCAATGCGGGGCTCGATTCCAGGACTCCAAGACCTGAGCTGAAGGCAGATGCCTAACCAACCGAGCCACCCAGGTGCCCCGGAGGTCAGGTTCCTTGCTCCAACACTTGGCAGTTAGCACAGGAGAGCAAGCCCCCATGCCCTGCCCCCTCCGCTGCCCTCCAAGCAAGTCGCTGCAGGGCTGGGGCTCAGCGCGCCATCTGCCTCTGGCAGTGGTGGAGTTAGTAGGCTCTCGTAGCCTTTCTTTCCTCCAAGGTTGTGTTGTGCCCTACATGAGAGAGGCTTCACCTAGATCCACCAGTCTTGCAGCAAACTAGTGCTGTGTCCCCAGTTGGGCTGGGGCGGGTGGCGGGTATTATTTCCAGTTTTCTGTAGGAAGCACCTGCCACCACTCAGAAATCACAGTGAGCATCTTCAGTGCCCACTAGGAAACTGTGGGAATGAAAAGTCACCTCTATCTCTCCCAAATTTGACCTTGACCACTGTCCCCTAGGAAAGGATGACAGCAGTTTAATTGGCTCTGTACCAAAAGGTCCCAGGAAAGGAAGGAGCAGGAGAGGGTAGAGTTAGGCCTCATGCCCTGGCTTAGGCACCTTGCTCCAACCTGCACACACGTGTGGATGCCCCCTCCGTTTTTGGAGGGGCTCCGCATCACTCCTCCCTTCCGTGTCTTGCAAATTCTCTTATCTCCTCCATCTCCTGACTCTGACTGTAGGTGGCTTTCATCTCTGCCCATTTTCTGCTGGCGAGGGAATGGGAGTGGGGAGGAGCAGGGAGGCTCTCGCTCTAGGCTGGGGCCGATTGCTTCTAAAGCGGCAGCAATCAAGCACGCCTCACCACTGTGAGAATTAATTCCCTTCCCAAGCTCCCCTTCAGATAGGTGAGAAATGTGTGTGCCTCCTATTAACATGAGCGTGACCCTGTTTCTTGTGAGATGAAGACCCCCTGTCTGATTATGCTCAGGGAGCATCCCCACCTGCCTACCCTGGGCGGCATGACCACAGCTCATTCGCGTTAACTGGCAAATGAACGATCCCACGTCCGGACTTTCTCTGTAATCTGCAGGCAAGCCCATGTTTCTCCTGGCTACAGGACAGGGTCAGGAAGAATTTCTAGTTTGCCTCACCACAGCTACTTAAGTACGTGCCCAGCAGTGTTGGAAGTGAAAGGGAAAGCTATGCTTGGGAGCCGCTGGAAGAGTGCTAGGCGGCCCCGGTCCAGCCTGCTGCTTGCTAGCTGTGTGTTTAGGGCTGAGTCACTTCCCCTATGTGAGAGTGGAGGGCTAGCCCATTGGATCTAGAAGGGCTTTTGAGTCTGATACTTGCTGATTCCAGGCTATCACGGAGTATAAACTTAGAACGTCATGAAAACTAGGCTCCACCTCGATGTCCATTGACAGATGAATGGATAAAGAAGATGTGGTATGTATATACAATGGAATGTTACTCAGCCATCAAAAAAATGAAATCTTGCCATTTGCAAAAATGTGAATGGAGCTAGAGAGTATTATGCTAAGTGAAACAGGTCAGAGAAAGACCAATACCGTATGATCTTACTCATATGTGGACTTTAAGAAACAAAACAGATGAACGTAGGGGAAAGGAAGGAAAAATAAGATGAAAATTGAGAGGGAGGCAAACCATAAGAGATGCTGAACTCTAGGAAACAAACTGAGCAGTGCTGGAGGGGAGGGCTGGGGGGTCCGTCCCCCCACGCCATCCCCTTCTCCATCCTGCGCATGCACAGCAACGTGCCAGGCATCATGGCGGACAGTGAGGCCATTCAGAAACTGGCGCTGTCCCTAAGTGCTGCAGATCTGGGGTGGGGCAGCCAGAGGCACAGACAGAGTCACCTTTGATACAGAGTAGGGACCAGCGGCCCACCGTCTGGGGACTGAGGAGTGTGGCCAGAAGCAGTTTCGTGGGATGGCGCGGAGCTGAGTCTGGAGTGGGTCATCACTGGGAGGGGAAGGGAGGAAGGCCGTCTCAGGGGCAGGGAGCAGCTTGAGTTACTGCACGGAGGCACAGAGTGTGGGAGGCACGAGGAGGCCCGTGTGGCGGGGTGTGACAAGGCCAGCACGCTCTGCAAGGTGGTGCTTCTCTGCAGGCCCTGGGGCAGCGGCGCTCAGACTACTCCGTGTGGCGAGTTGGCATCTGGCGGAGCTGTCCTAGGCTCCCTGCGCACAGAACAGCGGTCTTGGGTAGTGTTTCCCCTCCCCTTTATTGTCCGGTACTAGACACTGGACTCAACTAGTTCAGGTTTCTGTTCTCTATTATTTTCCTTTTCCTTGGCTCATAAGTAGGTGGAACGCTGCCATTTGCTTGGTCTTAGAATCATTTGCCCTGTCCTTCTTTTCTCAAACTAGTAAACCACCCCAGCCACAGCCTTCCTGCCACCTCCTCTGGGGCCTGTAGTTCTCCACAGCACTTCTGTTGGGCTCACATGCCACACATGCAAGTCTTAGCTCTGTGACGGCAGCGACCTCGGTGTTCGGTTTGCTGCTGTGCCCCCAGCCCTCGGAGGACTGCTCTAACCATGAGGCTCTCAGGGCCTGTTTGAGGAATCAGTGGGTGAATGGCAATTGGGTTGATGGTTCTATGATCACTTGTCATGGGGCATGTTCATGTGACAAGATGCTGAGTAATTGCCCCAAACCCTTGCAATGCTCACAGGTGAGTGGTAAGCATTAGAGGGTGCTTCTCCAGGCTCCCAGGAAGATGATGAAAACAATCCTGAAGTCATGCAGGGTCTACACCAGCAGGCTGATGCCTCTCACCTCTGCAGATCGTCACGGCTTGTCCCGGGGTGTGGGAGGGACTGATGGTTATGGTGACGGCAGGGCTGAGCTAGACGGCAATGGTAGAACGCCACAAAGGAAGAATGGGCTTTTGACTTACTACAGCCTTGGTTTGAATGAAGTCCTTCAAAATAGCACTGAGAAGAGACGCCTCCTTTTCCCATGGTGTCGGTAGGTGTCATGATGTCACAAGTATTTCCTACTCTTCAACAGGCAGCCAGACTGGTTTCTGGCTTCTCCATCACTCAGGTCCCCGTGGGCCAGGGATATTCAAGGGAGGGAGGGTCCTGATAGAAAATACAGCGGCATGTCAGTGTTTAGGAGTTGACATTAGCCTGTTCCTACCCCCGGCACGTCTGTGGGCACCCTCAGTGGATTGCTTTGCCCACCTTTCCCCCTAAATGCCAGGTTAGCCCCATGCCAGCCCTGGAGGTGGGCTCTGGGGAGGCACAAGTGGCCAGGACTAGGTATAGACCAGGTGGAGAAGCAGGACCGGGGAAGCAGGAGGGGGTGGGGTTAGGGTGGGAATGGCTCAGGGAGTCTTCAGGCGCAAGGCGGTGCCTGAATATAATTCCAAAGACTCAAGATTTAGAAGAGGATTGTAAAGATTCCTGGGTCTATGAGCCTACAGGGTGGGGGCAGGGAGAATTCCAGACACAGAGACCAGCCAGTGTGTGTGTGTGTGTATGTGAGTGAACCTACAGGTAGGTTCCTGGAAGGTGCTCACAAGAGGGAGAAGGGAAGGAGGTGGCAGGAGAAGGGGCTAGTGAGGGAGGTGAGGGCCAGCCTGTGAAGGCCTTGAATCCCCTGGCCACAGTGGCAAGTCGCTGATGGCTTTAGGTCAGGGAGTGACTTGATCAGATCTATTTCAGGAAAATCAGTCCCGGCAGCAATGTAAAGAATAGAGTAGAGGATGAGGCCAGAGGCAGGGGCTAGGAGGCTGTGGAATGAACAAAGGAGAAGAAATGATAGGAGCCCGATCCAGACTATGGCACTAAGGATAAGGACAGGGGACAGGTAAACTGGCCAAGGCCTGGTGACTGACAGATGGGTGGGCAAGGAGGAGGCCTAGCAGAAGAAGCCAGTCTGGGACCCCCTCCCCCAAACTGCCCCAGGGTGTGTAGCCTGCTGGCAAGTGGCAGGAGGCTAGTGGTGTCACTCACTGGGATAGGGACCCCTGGAGCTAGACCTCACCTGGGAGCCGGGGAGGGGGATGTGTCGCATCCCTGGGTGTTTGTGAGGTAAAATTACATACCGTACATTCTGTGTCCCACGCTGGCTTGAGCCAGGCTCCCTTGGGAAGGACTGCTTCCTGGGCTTCTTCCCCCTCCCCTTTCCCTTCTCCTTCCCTTGCTCCCTGGTACATTTTTCCAATGTCCTCCCTTCCCGTTTCTCAGACATCTCAGGATGAGCAGCTGGGGAAGAGGAGCTGTGAAATAATGTCCAATCAGGGAAAAGTTCCTAACCCAAGATTATAATCAAGGCTTCTCCCCATGCCTCTCACATGGTAAGAGCCAGACCCCATAGCTTAGCGAGAAGCAAGTTCAGTACTTGCCACCAGCAGCAGCCTGTGGCCCACAGATTCCTGCCGGAGCTTCCCGAGCACATACCCAGTCACTTCTCCGATGGGGGTGATCTGTCTGCCCCTCACTGTTTTCTCCGAATAGGTAAGACCTGTGTTGCCGAAGCCTGTGATTGGCAGCCAAGTGCACTTAACCTGCACCCTGGTTTCAGTGGCTGATCGTCAGCTGTCGATCGGCTGCATTTTATCCACCTGCCTCACCTGCACCATGACCTCTTCTGGGAGCCCTGGGTCAGGGCTGTGTCCTTACCTCTGCTGTGGAGGAAGGAACCCCGGCAGGTGACCTTTCTCTGAGCACCTGTTCTGTGCAACGCCCTGGGCTTTCTGGGGATGTGCCGTGGGCTCTAGTGAGGCTCAGGGACCCCAGCCACGTCTTTCGCCCTTAGTCACTGGAGCTCAGAGGTGGGGGCCGTTGACCTTGACTGCGTGTATCCGTGAGCAGAGTGGGGAAGGTTAGAAAAGGCTCCTTGCGTCCTTGCTAATTTTTACGTTGCTTTCACAGCCCCTGTTTGGCTTCTCAGCTCTTTCATCACTGATGCAACTAATTCTCTACATTTATTAAATTCCCTCTGTTCGAAATAGAGTGCTCTTGTTTTGCTGACCGGATGCTGACCGATACAGGTGTTTGATGAGTGTGGAATATCTAGAAGGCAAGAGATTGTGGTAGGCAGACTATTATCTCCCCCAAGACGCCCATGTCCTATTCTCCGGAACCTGTGAGTGTGTTACCTCACATGGCCCAGGGCACCGGCTTATCCTCGGTTATCCAGGAAGTTATCTTGGATTATCTGAGTGGGCCCCATGTAAGCGCAGGGTCTTTGTGAGAGGGAGGCAGAAGAAGAGTCAGGGAGGGTGGTGTGATGTTGGAAATAGTGGTTGGATTGCTCGCTTCAGGACGAAGGAAGGGCCACGGATGGAGGAATGCAGGCCGCCTCCAGATGCTGAGGAAGGCAGGGGAACAGATTGTCCCCTGGAGCTTCCAGAAGGAACAGTCCCCCAACGCCTTGATTTTAGCCCAGTGAGAACCATGTCAGGCTTTTGACCTCTGGAACTGCAAGATAGTGGATTTACGTTGTGTTAAGTCAGTAAGTTTGTGGTACTTTATTGTAACGGCAGTAGGAAACTGATATAGGTGCCAGGATTTAAGATACCGTAAATCACACAACGGAGTTTGGATCTTGTTCTACAGGACTGTTCTATAGGCTTATCACTGCTTAGGAGCCCATGTGTGCTAAGTGTATGAACTCTGGAGTCAGGCCGCATGGGTGTGAATACCAGCCTTGTCAATGACCAGCTTCGTTAAGCAAGTGTTTTAACTTTTCAGAGTCATAGTATTTCCATCTCCAGAATGGGAGAATAGTAGTTCTTATCTCACCAGGCTAGTGTAAGGATTAAATGAGATGACGCATGTCTGGGGTTTGGCACAGCATAAGCTGGGAAAGCAATTGTTATCCTTACTTGTTTTGCAACCTTGGACTAGACAGTGTCTCACCGGGAGCCTTGATCTCTCCATCTGCCATGAGGAGGTAATGGGAAGCTCCTCAGCCTCCAGACCGCACAGGAATAAGTGGATTTTGTGATAGGATGAATGGGAGAAGGAGAACCCCTTCCAGCCTTGCACGGAGTTCTCCACCTGCCCCTGGAAGGAGCAGGTGCCTGTTTGCCCTCCCTCCCCAGCCCCTGCTTTGGCAACCCTGCAGGCATGCCTGGATCCCTGTGCCCCTGAGGGGCTGTCCTGGTTTCTGCTCCCCTGCACTGTGCTTCAGGCATAAGCTATTTTAGTTACAAATTCCTCGAAATGCTATACCTTCCTTGCCCACCCGGACTGACCTCCCCACGTCCAGCTGCCAGGTATTGATTTTCCCTTTAAATATTACTGCAGCCCAGGAGCATGTATGGATTAATTGACGAGGCTAGGCTTGTACCTGCACACTTCATTAACAGCTGCTACTAATTAGTGGAGTAGTCATTAAGAGACCTATGGGGTTTTGAGGATAATAGTTTTGTTTTTTTTCCATGACTTTTAGGCATACAATGAATGGGGGAGTAAAACACCATGGTCTTAGGGTGGGATGTCAGTCACAGGGTGGCCTGTGTTCAGGACTTGCCCCCCAAGAACACAACAGAAACTACAAAATTCCTACAGTGGGACCAGAGTCAGGAGAGCTTTAGAGTCATCTGGTCTACCATGTATGTCTGCTGGGGCTGGGAGAGGGGCAGGGCCTCATTCTCAAGGTCACATGGGGATGGGGAAGCAAGAGCTGGGATGAGCACCCAGCTTCATTTAGATTAAAGTGTGTGAATTTGGATGACTTACTGACCCTTTTGGAACTCCATTCTTGCTGGATCATGTGTGTAGAAGGCTGAGCATAGCTTGAGCACAGAGTGCGTCCTCAGTGGAGGCTGGCCATTGTACCCGTGCTCCTTAGGAGGGCGTATCTGTGGCTCAGTCACTGTGCTTTCCCAAGCTGGCTGGAATTGCTCACTGAGCACACATTGAGATGTTTTACAGCAAAGGAATAGAGAGGCTTGACTTACTGCTTCCTTCTTGTTTTAGAAATAATGATAATGATACTTTGAATCACTAACCTTCCCTGTAAGCTTACTGCATGTCAGAAGGTACTGTTCTGAGTGCTTTACGTGGATTAATTCATTTTATCCTCTTGACAACCCTATGAGGTAGGTGTTTTTATTGTTTCCTATTTCATAGAAGTGGAAACGAATGTACTGAACTTGCCTGTGGTCACACAAAAACGAGGGGTTGCTGAACCCAGTATCCTAGCCCCAGAACTTGTCAGCCTCTTTGAGAGGTCGATTTCCTGGCTAGGGGAAACCCCTGCCCCCCCAGTGCATGCCACCTGTGTAGTAGCTGTGTTTGCATTCTCCAGACCTCAGCTGATTAATCTGCGGTGGGCGATTGAAGTAGAGGCTGCCCTACACTATATATATTCTGGGTGGCCTGGCTCAAAAGCAAGAGCTGGGCCAGTCTGCCTCCTGCCTGAAAGAGGATGAGCCCGGGAGTGGGGAGAGCTGATGAGCTAGACTTGGGGCTGGAGACCTGTGATGGTCATCGGCCGTGAGTGACCACACGGAACTGGCCTACCAAGAGGGAGGATGGAAAGGTGCATGGATGCCACGAGAGAGACCACTAGTTATGGAGGGGTGCCTCGGTCCCTGACAGCCTCACACTCCTGGTTCCCATGGAGCCTCGCTTCTGCTGGCCTTCTGTTTTGGGATTCTGACAAGGACCTGCTTTGGACTAAATTCCCCTTCTACGGACTCTCCTTGAGCTAGTGCCCCTCTGCTCCTCACACACTCTAGCACGAACAGTTCTCTTATCAGATCTATAGGGCACCGCTGATGCCAGGTGGGGCTCAACCCCCATCTGCTAAGCAGGCCTCCTGCACAAGACCAGTATCCTAAAGTACCATGACAGGGGTCTGTGAGGAGAGGCCTCTGGAGACGGGGCCCAGTGGGAGATAAACATCTGTGATAGTCAGGATAAGCGCAGGCTGCTGAATCATGATGATGGGTGGCATGGGGAGGACTGAGGTGTTTTTCTTTCTCATCTCACAGCTCCAGGTGAATGGCCCAGGTTGGCAGAGCAGCTGAGTCTTACAGCCATTTAGGGACTGGGGTCCTCCAAGCCATTGCCCACCGCCCCGTGAGCCTTGTTGTGGTCTCAGTGGTTAGAGCTGGGAGCTGCGTGCCTGGCTGTGGTCAGAGCCAGAAGAAAGCTCGGAAGGCGGACACCTGCTCTCTTATGTCACTTTCCCTCCACTTCCCGTGAACTTAGCACATGGCCCCACCTAGCTGCAAGTTCTTTCCCGTGAACTTAGCACATGCTTCCACCTCGCTGCAAGGAAGGCTGGAACAGTTGATATTAATCTGGGGTCATAAAGGACCAGAGAGGAAATATTTTGGTTTCGGGTGCTGTGTTGCAAGCACTCGACTCTACCCTTGTGTCTCGAAAGCAGCCGTAGACAATATGCAAATGAATAGGTGTGGCTGTCTCAATAAAGCTTTATTCGTGGACACTGAAATTTGAATTTCAGATAATTTTCATGTCCTGAATATTTTTCTTTTTATTTTTTTCAATCACTTAGAAGTGTGAAAGGCATTGTGAGCTCACAGGCCATTTAAAAATAGGTAGTGTTCGGATCTGGCCGGTGGTCATTCAGACTCTCGGTCTGGATGGTCACCTCGGGCCTGGCCACGTTTTGTCAGGGGAGGTTGAATTTTGGTGGAGAGTGAGTGGTTCCTACCACAATGTCTACTCCAGGGATTGCTAAGAGAGGGCCATTTAGAGTGCCCTCTGCCTCCTTTTCTGTTTAAAGAGAAGAACAGAATTTGCTGGGTGGAGACAGCCGTGTCCCTCTCTCTAAACTTGCCGGGAGCGAGAGGAAGCAGCCAGGCCCTGGGAGGTCCCCAGTGTCGGTGGTCGCAGAGAGGGTTGTGTTGTTGCACACGGAGCTGGCAGCTGGCTTCCTCCAGTGCTAGAGGCCAGTTGGGGTGAGGACACCAGTGGCCAGAGTGAGACAGGGGGCAGCACCCTCGAAGGCAGCACCCCATCTCCCACTTGGGGGCAGTCAGCCCCTCGCCTGCCGGACGCTCCCATCCCTGCTGCTGGAGCTCACAGAAGCTAGGCAGGAGATGGCTCTGAACTGGACAATGACACTTTGTCATAATTACAAAGTGACAGCTATAAATATTAAATGTGACCCGGAAAATTGTCCGAAAGGATGAAGACACTAGTATTTGGCAGGTTTGTTTCCTTCCGTCCCTCCCTCTTCTCCGTCAGCTACCAGCTTGTGAGGTTGGGGCTTGCCGAGCGGAGCTGATAGCAGTCATTGAGGAAAACAGAATCATCCCGTGTTTGTGCATCCCAGAGCTTATACTGTCAATCAGACCAGCTACATATATTTTTGACATCAACTGCTAGTTATTCTCTCCGTGTCTCAGAAAAATCAGAACCGAAGGCAGGAAAACTCACCTGAGGGCGTTAGATGTGGCATCAGAGGAACCTGACTTTGAGTCGTGGCTCTGTCAGCTCCTGTGTGACCTCCACCAGCCCCATGACCCCTCTGGGCCTCAGCCCCCTCATCTATTAAACGGAAGAGAAGAACATTGTAGGTGCAGGCAGGTTGCTAGAAGCCCATTTGAAATGCAAAGGATGCATTTGTTCGAATGCAAAGGATGATTTTTCCTTCTCTCTCTGGGCCTCCTTTTCCTCATTTGTAAAATGGATGGGTTGAACTCATGGCTCCTTCAAGTCCTGACATTCAGGAATTGTATCACCAGTGGTGGAGACTATGACTTACTAGAGGGAGAAGCTGGCCTTCAGAGGTGCGTCCTCCTGGCAGGAGGTTTTGAAGATGCAGGAAGCAGTGGTTTGATTAGGAACTTATTGCTCTCTGACCTTCCCTATCCTTTCTGGCACAGCCCAAAGTCCCCCCCCCCCTCCAGGAGGCCCTCCTGGATTCCTTCAGGCATAGGCCGTCTCACCCTTTCTGAACGGTGTTTGACCTTGATCTCCATCCCAGCCTTTTTTCGGTACTTGCTGGTGTGCCTGTGGTGGGGTTTGGTGGTGGTAATCTCCCTAATACCATTTCCGTAACCCTGACCTTAACCCCTAACCCCACCTCTGAGTCTGTGAATGGATCCAGTGTGTAGATATGGGCTGGAGGTGCTATGTTGTGGGGCAGGACCCACAGGACCTGGCAGGACCCACCTGTTTCACATTCCTATTAGACAAAGGGGACCGACGCACCCAGATCCCCCAGCCAGGAGCCCGTGTTGATAGCCATGCCCTCTGGACCCTGAGGCCAGCTGGCCCACAGACCACGTGGACATTCTGTTGGCCTCATGACCTCCACTGGCTTCATGGAAGCAGGTGATGCACCATCTCACGTGAAGGGCCATCCCTTTTCTCATTATAATACTGATGCCCATTATGAGAGTGAGGCCTTATCCTGGGACATGGGCTGTGAGCCAGCTAGTGAAATGTAGGGCACTAAGTTAAAGATGCTGACATGAACATCTAAACTTCTAGTAAGCGTTTGGCATGTGTTATTAAGGCATCCATTAATTTATTCATCTCCCTATTCATTCAGCGATGTGGTGACTGTGCCCCCCGGCTGCTGGGAATACAGGGGTGAACAAGGTGGAAATAATTCCTTGTTTTGTGGAGCTTGCAAGCCCGGGGTAGAATCGCCACAGTTAGGCAAACAATTGCAAAAGTATTGGATGAACTTGCAGCCTGGTCTGTGGAGTCGAGGGGGTCAGACAACGATGCATTGGTGCAGGGCAGGACATCTGGAATATTCTGAGCAGAGGGACAGCAGGTGTGGAAGAAGACAGGCGAGAGAAGCAGTGGTAGGTCTGGGGAGCTGAAGGGGAAGCCCTGTGTCTGGAGAGCAAAGTTTGGAATGAGGGGAGGACAATGTGGTGCTACAGGGATAGGCAGGGACCAGATTCTAGGGGCCTTTGATAAGCATGACACCGTTTGGACTTTAGCCTGAGGGCACAGGAAGCCCTTGGAGCTTTTTGAACAGGCGTTCATTTTAGGAGGATTCCTCTAGCTGCTGTGGGGCTGGGAGGAGCATGCCGGGAGGGGACTGTTGTAGTCACCCAGGTAAGACATGCGCAGAGCTAGGACAGGTGGGATGGAGTGCTGTGGGTAGAAGATGGGCTCAGGAGCTCTAAGGAGGAAGAGCCACCAGGACTTGGCTGTGGGGGAGAGGGACAGGGAGCATCGAGGTGATTCCTAGGTCTCTGGTTCGAGCAACTGGACAGATGGTGGCTTCTTTGAGACTGGGAAGAAGATGATGGATGGGTTATGAGGTGCCTTGGAGACACCCAAGTGGCCCCGGAGTTTACTAGAGAGTGTTGGGCTATTAGTAAAAATGAGAGGAGCCTGGCCTGGAGATGGAGACTGACTCTCCTGGAGGGGTCTGGTCCGTTGGAGAGAAAGTGTAAAGCCTGGGAAGGGCATGGGAACCCTTGCCAATGCTCCACGGCCTCCATCTACAGGTGAGACCCGTCCGCACTTAACTATCAATTCCATAACCCCTCTTGGTCAGCCAGAGGAAGGGCAAAGTCGGAGCTTAGAGAAAGCGCTAGAACATGCAGGTGGGTGAGGGCAGGCCTGGCGCCTCCTCTCCCTCCCAGCCTCGGGGCCTCTGCAGTCACCAGACGGATCGCTGCACCACCTTTGCTCCAGTCTGGGCCCGCTGGACATGCTGCCTCCTCAGAGAGGCCTTCCCTGACCACTCGGTCCCAAAGTGTGCCCTGCCGGCAGTGCCCACCAGATCACCCGGTTCCATGTCCTTCAGCTCTCTCTTCCCCGGCACGCCCTGAAGTCCTTTCTTTATCCCTTTGTGTGCCTTTTTCCTGCTTCTCCTGGCCAGAGTGTGAGACCACTGTGGGCAGGACCTTGTCCACGTCCTGTGGACAGCTGCTTCTCCAGCCTTCTCCTTGGCTGGAGGTCTCCTGGGTCTCTACTTCCCCCCTCCCAGCTCGACCCGGAGCAAGAGCTCGGGGCTCTGGCTTTGAAGCTACCCTATGATCACCCGCGTCTCTCCCTCGGCCACTCTGTCTGGACTCAGTCCACCAGCAGGTCGTGTGTGGCTGACTTCCTTCTCCTCCCTCTGCCCTTCCAGGTACTATCCTCTTGCATCTGTCTACGACAGAAATCTTCCCAGGTGGCTCTTTTACCTGAGACTCTTCAAAGGGCATCTGAAAAAACTCCCAATGGCAGGGCGACATTTTCCAGAGGCCGGGAGTCTAGCTCCCACCCACCTTTCCAGTTATCTCAACCACTTTGCCCTTCACTCCTTCTGGACCAGACGCATAGGGCTCCCCGCATCTCCAGGCAGCCCCGCCCTCTCTCTCACCTTGTGCTCATCGCTCTGCCTGGAACATATTGTAGGCACTCTGTAAACCCTTCCTGAGCGGATCAATGACCTGTCCAGCTCGGAGGGAGCGGGAATACTCCTTAGCACCGATCGGCCCCCTGGGTCTCTCCCCTTAAGGGGAAGCCTGGCAGAATGCCTCTCGCTCTCATCGCGTTGCTTTCTTAAACCTCAGAACCTTTCCTGCCTTCTAGTACTGGTTGCCTGAGCCTCACCCCAGTGCCTCCAACAGCCTCCAGAGCCCCAGCTACCCTAGGCAGCCTTAATTAATTGTAAAATTGATGAAGCAGCCCCCTTTGTTAGGCTGGGCTGGTGTTTATTTGTATTTTCATATTATTATCCTTTTATACTTCTCTGGGCGCCTTCCGCTCTCTACCGACACCTTTTATTGGGGAAATGTTAATTTAAAAATCATCTATAATGCAGGTGTCACAAATCAAAGCTGTTCAGTAATGAGTTGCTCTTATGTCGTATAAAAACAATTAATTAAAACCCTTTCTGAGAGAGCCGTGCCGGCAGATTTATGTTTCCCAGTGTCTCCCCTCGACCTTCCTTTTTAAGGACCCTCATGCACTCAGCCGGCTTCTGTAGGAGGATGGTTTCCCTCCTACCTCTGCCCAGGAAATAGAGTCCCAGCCTGGTGGAGCGGGGAAGGCATCGGGAAGGCAGCTGCTCTCGCCTCTTTGCAGCCTTGAGGGCCGAGAGGGGCTTTGCTCTGGTCACACAGCCATTGAGTGGCTGTGCCAGGCTCAGAACAGCCTCTGCTGCCCAGGTCCTGTCCTTGTCATCCCTGGGGCGCCTGTCCTGCTGTCCTCCTGACGAGGCTCGCTGCCCGGTCGACATGCACTGCTGTTTTGCTCATGCTGGTCTAGGAAATCGCACTCGTTTCCCCAGCGACAGGCACGCTCACGCCACAGCCGCTTTTCCCTCCTTGCTAACCAACTCAGCACTTACTTAGGAAGTCTAATCTAAGGCGTCTAAACTCTGGTCTCGCCTCTGTCCTCGATTCATAGTGTGACCCTGCGTGAACCGCTTCTCTATAGAATGGGTACATTGATTTAGACGGGGAGTTGCAAATGGAAATACCCCCAGGTACCATTAATGAATCAGGCAGGTCTGGTGGGAACAGTGGAGACTGGAGAGGAGCGAGTCCCTTCTGAAGGGGACAGCCTCTCTCACCTCTGGATGTTCGCTGTCACGTGGGAGAGCAGGCCCCAGGTTGTCCTTTTCAGAACAAGCTGGAAACCTAGCTCAAGGTTTTGAAATGTTGGCAAGGGTGCCGGTCCTTGGTTAATTTGCTCTCAGAGCCCCTTCTCACCCTGCCCCGATTTTGCTCTGTATCTCAGGGGGCTGTCCCCTTAAGGGTCCTGGCTTGGTTCCCTTGAGTTGGCAGGAGGTTCTAGCTGTTGTTGAGAAGGTGAGAGGCTGGGAGGCAGGGATAAGCCTGGTGTCTCCCTTATCTCCCTGCCTTGGGTGCCATTTCTGGCCGGGCCTGTGTCTCTGTGAGCAGCTGAGGTTCCAGACCAGCAGGGACACTGTGGCCACAGGGCTCTGGTGATCCCTCCTGCCTTTGGCCTGGGGGGCTTGTTGCTGTAGCTAATCTCTGGGCTGCCTTGCTGATCTGCCCTGTCCTGTGTTTCTATTAAATTGTCTCCACTTTAAATACCTGAAGTGGCTTATAGGTTCTTGGTTGGACTCTGACTGATACAGTTAATAATGATAATATTATTGTTGTTACTGAATACAGTGAAGGCTTGTCTGTGGGCTGGGTGGAGTGTGGAGAACACCAGTGCGTGACTGGTTTGGGTAAGCTGAATTTCAAGGTCATACCTTGGTTCAGAATTGACCTGGGAAATCAAATAATATCAGCCCTTGTATTTTAGAAGCTTTTATTCTTCAGAGGGAACATATTCTCCAGGGCATCTGGATTCTGGCTCTTCTGCCTCCACTAAAAAGCTGGCCTCTGGCTCTTCATGCTGGGGTCTCTTCTGGCCCTGCCCGGCCCTGCCTCTGGTTAGTACGCCCTCCCGGCAACAGGTGGCACTGCTCCCTGGTGGCCTGAGAGAAGGCTTGGGTGGGCTCCGAGCAGGCAGATGACTTTCCCTGCACCCTCCCCTCCTGCCTTCAAAGCCCAGGCCACGGTGCAGGAGTAAGGGTCAGGACGGGAACCCAGAGCTCATTCCCTCCTGCCCTGTGCCCTGCACGGTGCCAGGCCCTGGAGATGCTGCACAGAGAATGCCCAGCCCCACTGCTGGGGAGCTGGGCATTGGGTCCAGCAGGCGTGGAGCCTCCTGCCAGTCAAGGGGGGTGAGCTGTGGCAGAGGAGCCCCGGGAGGGAGAGTGATCAGGCTCAGGAGCTCTGCCCCTGACTTCTGAGTTGTTCCGCCTCCGTATGGGCTATGCTTCCTTTCCGTCTGACGTTGTGTGATTTGGGGACAGTCCGACTCAAAAAGAAGCCAACCATGTGGCCAGCCGCCCCCTGCCCCTGCTGGTGGCGCCCCCTCCCGCCGGCCCTCCTGCCCTCGAGGCTTCTGGAGGACTCCCTCCTGGTGATCTCATCCTCCCCTCTGAGTGGGGCTGTGAAGTGTCTCATCCAGGCTTTTATCTGGCATCCACAATTATAATGTCAAGATTAAATAATCTGCCTTTATCTCCCGGGTGACAGCCATGTAGAAACTTCAAAAGAAACAGTTTTGCTGGCATCTAACGGCTTTTGTTAATTACTATATCCCAAAGAAAATGAAATAAAGGAGGAAGAAAAATGGTATTTCTCTGTGACAACTTTGTAAAAATATCAGTGATGAAGAGGCACAGTTTAAGGGCTTTAACTATTCATGCTTCCGAGATCGGGCTTCTCCCCACCAGTGCGGGGTCCGGGGCGTGGCTGAGCGTGCCTGTGCACGCACACACATGCACAGTAGCACACACGCTCACTCTTACAGGCCCGCCCCCACCCTCCGTCTCACACGCACACTGTGCACACGCCTGGACCTTCTGTCACACACAAAGCCCTTCCCACGCTGTACGCGCCACTTGCTCACTCGCTCACTCCCGCACGTCTGCACCACACACACAGCACACGCCTTCACACGTCGTACCACAGCATCACACGTGTTCACACTTGCAGTCCCCGTGACACACCCCCTCACATACTCCATTCACAGCCTCCCACTCACGCTCCTTCACAGACTCCCACCCATGCATACATTTCTGGGTGTGAGCCGCATTGGGCCATGCTCTGTGCTGGGCGCTGGCACACAGGTGTGCAAGACGTTCTGCTCAGGGCAGGGGGGAAGATGCACAGTGGACCGGCTGTTTTCTCGATGTCACAGCATCTTGCTGTCCCGTGCGATGCAGAGGCCCGGAGCCGTGTGCAATGGGTACGTGCTCAGGCTCTGGGACCCCGGCATGAGCGTATCGCAGCCACGTGACCGAGGGCAAGCCATTTTACCTCTCTGCTGCAATGCCCTGATCTGTAATGTGGGGATAATAACAGGACATCCTGTAAAGGGACATGGGAGGACCAAATGAAGTCATGCAGGTGAAGCGTTCCCCCAAATCCTAGCTGCTGTTTGGCGTTGTGGAGTGGCTGACGTGGCCTGCGGGGTGTGGCCTGGTGTTTAGGGAATGGCTTCACAGAGGAGGTGATATTTGAGTCTGGAGCCTTGAAGTTTGGAAGAAAACAAGGAGAACACATGCCAGGCAGGGAGAACAGCCTGTGCGAAGGCTCAGAGGCGCGGCCGGGTGCATGTCCCATGAACGCTGGGCATTGGGTGTGACTGGACAATATTGTGGGTTATCAAGAGAAGGATTAGATAGGAGAAGATTCTAGAAAGGCAGGACCTGACGGTGACAGCCCCTGTGTTTCTTTCTGAGGGGATAGGGTTTTCCTGTAGAAGCTGAGGCCACTGAAGGGTTATAGTCTGGTGAGTAATACCATCAGGAAAGCCAAGGGCAGGCAGGGGGAGGTCCCACAGCGGGCAAAGCATGACCCACCCCTTCCCAGGGCAGTGGGTGTCCAGTGGCCCTCGGAGAAGGGGATATGGTGTGGCCAGGCACCTCTCTCCCTCACTTGGGCCTTGAAAGCCCAGCAGGTGACAGCACTTATGTAGTGGGTAGGCCCTGGAAAGCCACGGCAGGTGGAGTCTGCTGCGCTTAGGAGAGGCTGCCCTACTCTAGGATCAGGAGCAGCTGGATGGGAGTGGAAGTGAAAGGAAGGTTTCCCAAGCCTGGGAGATTTCAAACAGAATCATTTCCCTTCGGTCTGATGCCGTCCCTGGCGGGGGGCTGGGTGCTTCTGTTGTAAAATTCTCCCTTCTTGTGCGGAGCAGCGAGGGAGTATTTATTTCCTGGTATTGTGTGTGGGGGGTCTTGGCCCACAGAGGCCGGGCTGGACAAAGATGGTGACTTTCCACACCCTGAGGGTGGGAGCCTGGGATGGCAACTTTGACTTAGGCAAGGTGGCAGCCCTGTTGGCAGGAGGAGGAAGCTGGGGCAGGCATGAGGAAACCCACTATCTCTGCCTGCCTGCCTGCCCAGGACCCAGGCGTTTACCCCCCTGGAGATGGCTGGGGAGTGTGGAACCTAGAATCTAAGGAAGCCAGAAAGCAGAGGTATCTGTATCTAGTCTAGAAGTGACTAGAGAAGTGACTAGATTCTGTTGGTTGTCAGGCACTCCCAAGCAGCAGGTGCCTTCAGTCAGAGGAGCTCTGGCAGAAGTCTGGGGATTGCTACAGAAGCTAGGACAGGTGCCCCCTGGAGGTGTGCAGAGCCCTGTCTGCACTGCTACACATCCTGGCCTGGCCCACACTGTGTATCCCTCCCTTGTCCCCAGATCACCTTCTGGGACCTCACTGAAAACTCCCTTCCCAGATGAGGTCAAGAGAGGAACACCAGCTTGGCCAAGGGCACCCCAGGATATTGGCAGGCAAATGAGGATTCCACCCAAGGCAGAACTGTACTGAAGTAACTGACTTTGAAAATGTGGACAAAGACACCAGGCTTTAGAGTGCACAGCACGAGGCATAGAAGGGGTGCCTCGGTGGTGGCTTTGGGTCACAGCATCACAGTGAGGGCTCCCCCTGCCCTCTCCAGACCCCTGGACATTTCTGGCATTGTCAGCCTTCTCTCCAGCATGCAGTCCCAGGATTTGGAAGCCCTCAAGCACTGAGTCTCCTCCGTGCTGCAAGTAGCATCTTCCTTCTGCCCTAGTCAAGCCCCCTCATCCCAGGGCCCCTGTGCAAGGTGGTGGGGAGGGAGCTGGGGCTGTTCATCCCCTTCATTCCCCCCCAATTAACCCCGCCAGCCGAGGGGGAGCACTGGCCCTGGATCTAATCTCAGCCAGGTCTGGGCGCCCCCTCCTCCGCCCCTCCTTCCCACTAGTCATTAGTCTCCCCCGCTGCAGGTAGAGTGACAGGCCAGCTCGGAGCTCCTGAAAAGGCCTTTGTTTTATCGCCTTCAGTTCAGATGCTTCAGAGCACTAGCAGGCCATATTTTAATCTCAGGTCTTTGCAAACAAAATCGTTAAAAGCAGATGGCTGTGAAGACTGCCATGAATATTAATAGATATTGAAAAAAAGGCCCCTTAATCTTTCCATAAATCTTTTCCGAGGAGGTGGGGAAAGACTCGGAAGAGATGAGGGCTGCAGTGTAGCCAGAGGTACCCCGGCCCTTCCTTTCGGGGTGCGATCCTGAAGCCGGAGTGATTAGCATGTGGGTAGCAGGTGAGTCCCGCCTAGCGCAGGGCAGGGATGGGTGTGGAGCATCAGGTCTGGGCTCAGAGTCCTGTCTTCCCCACCCCTTCCCTTGCAGAGCAAGGATGGGAAGGGGTCTGGAAGTGAGGACAGGCTCTGCTCAGCACCTGATTCCTGCCTAGGCCAACTGTGGCGGGGCTGTTCCTTTGGTATTCTATGTAATGCTGCTAATCTATGCTGGTCACCTTCTGTGCAAATTTCTATGCATGCTAAGCTGGCATACATTTTTTGAGGTGGGATTATCTTCCCCATTTCACAGATTGGGAAAGACTCCAAAAATGGAAACCACTGGCTCAAGATCACAGGGTTATTAGTCAATGAGATGGAAGAAATATGAACCCAGATCTGTTTGACCATGGAAGTCTGTGTGATAATAATCTTTTGGGACCACCTCATCCCTCCGGCCCCAGTGCCACTCTTTCCTGGGCACATACTTTTGACTGGACATTTACTGTTCACAATTCATTCATTTAGATCATACATTCCCCTGTCTTTTTAGTTCTCTTTTCAATGCAAACACCTTTGGGAGAGGTAACCTATTAAGTACCCAAGAAACATGAAAAGCTGTTCAGCCACATAATCCAGGACCTGAGTTGAAGTCTTCTTAGCTTAGCCATTTCCTGGCTCTGTGACCTTGAGCCAGCATTTCATTCCATGGAGTTGGTTTCCCCTGGAAGAAAATGGGAATGATGAAACAAGCCTGTGAGAGAGACTGGACCTGCAAGAATTTGAGGAGATCAAAGATAGGAAAACACTTTGAAAAGCTCCTGTCATGGTACACCTGCTGAGGAATATTGTTCTCATTGTTGTCCAAACACCTTATTCATTTCCAGGACCACTTTCATGCTAGGAGGTAATAAGTAACTGTGGGGAGCAGGGGTGATGAGACCCCAGGGCAGGGGCATGGGCCTGCTGGGGAGGGGTGGTGGGCGACAGGAAGGGAAGTGGCTGCTCTACAGAGCCAATGACATTGATCTCGACGTTTCTTTTTTTGGTCGGTGGCTTGCTTTGCTTTGTGCTTCAAATCTAATTCAATTGGTGTTTCTCCCTCCTTTCTTCCCACTCCTTCCTTTCTTCCTCCTCCATTCTCTCTCTCTGCCAATAAATATTTTCTGGCCACTTGTTAATGTTCCAGGGGTGGGGATTCTCTAGTGAGCACCAGTGGCATGGTCCCTGCACTAAACAAACAACAAACAAATAGGATTTTTACAAACCGGAGAAGCACTCTGCAGAAACAGACATGGACTAAACCAAGGAATAATCTAGGGGACCCCTTTTTTTTTCCAACAATATTAATAAAATCTTTATTCTGGAGCATCAATAGGCAGTAATGGCACCTTTCCTGAAGTTTTTTTTTTTTTTTCCTGAAGCCCATTATTAATACATATTTTTTATTGAAATATAGTTGACATACAGCATTATATTAGTTTCAGGTGGACAACATAGTGATTCGACAATTCTGTACATTATGCTGTGCTCACTACAATGAGCATAGTCAACCATCTGTCACCATATAACATTATTACAATATTATTGACTATATCAGAGAGTACTCCAAGCAGGGCATCTTTTGTGCTTCTTCCCTGACCAGGCAGTGGCCCAGACCCCGCCCCCCACCAGGCCCCGCCCCATGGACCGGTCCCTCCCTCGGCCAGGCCCCTCCCCCGGCCAAGCTCCGCCCCTGGGCTGGCCCCACCGCTGGCTTGGTCCTTCCCGGGAGGAGTCCTGGAGGAGTCCTCTTTAGATGGGATAGTCTGGCTGTGCCTCTGCTCCATAGCCCACTTTAAGGGCGTCCCAAAGCCTGAGGAAGGGAGAGTCGGGGTGGCGGGCTAGGAGGGCCTCACTGCGTTCTCTGGCTCCAGGTCTTCGTGTACATGTTCTCATGGCGGAAACCCAGGGACTAGTTTTGAGAGAAACCTCAGAAATGGAAGAAGAAATCTATCACTCTAGTTACGCTGAACTGTTGCTATTCCAAATGCAACGAATTCTTGGAGCCTGAGTACAAAGAGGCAGAAGCTTGTCATGTTTCAACAAACATACTTTATTATACTGTATAATTTAAGGTATCATTTTATTCAAGTGACATTCAAACGTGTGAAAAACGGTTGCCTATGCCATAGCCATTAATGAAATCATTACGTACAAATGGTTACGCTTTACCAAGTCATTCATTAAAAGTAAATTAATGAGGGGACAGCATTAAAATTTTTCGCAATCATTACCAGGTCCAGCCTAACCCACTTTTATAAATATTCGTCAACAAAAACGTGCCTCAAGAACTCACCCAGTAAATTAAATTCTCGTCTTGAAGTGTTTTGCTTCTATTAATGGCATCGGCCGTGGTACTTTCTTTGATTTGTTTTCCGGAACTTTGGGATGTATTGTATGGAAATAATGACAAACTCTGAGTAATCGCTGATAATTAGGCCAAATCTATTATTCCCATGGTATTTACATTTTGATTACTATTTTCCCCCCAAAGGCAACGTCTTGAATCTATTCTAATGCAGGACAAAATAGCATCTGAGATTTTCAGGGCTGGAAGAAACTCAGACATTAACTAGTCCAGCTCTTACCTGATGTTTCAATCTCCTGTCAACATCTGTGCCAGGTGGCCCTTTGGCTTCGGCTTAGATGGTTTTAGTGATGGGGAACTCGCTCTCATCTCATTGATGAGATGGCCCACTCCATTCCTGGACACCTTCGGTTGTTCATCTTTACCTCTAAAGCATTCCAGTAACTTTCTAGTGTCCACGTGTGTCCTAAACCCTGTGCCTTGGGGTGGAGAGTAAAAGGACTTGACAAGCATGGGGAAGTTGTCTTGTAGATATTGTTGCACTCTTGCCTTCCCCTGAGTTTTCCATCTCCAGGCTAAACATTTCCAGCACATTTGAAACTTCCTCCAAGAGAGTGAACTCCAGGCTCTTCACTTTCTTTCTCATCCCTGCAGAGAAGGCCTTACCTCTTTGGCCCTGCATCATGAGGACCTACCTTTCTGGCTTTATCTTCACCATTACCCACAGTTTTCCTCTGCACTTGAATCCAGCCCTGAACCATGGGAGGGTGTCTCCACACAGACTGTTCAGTGAGTCTGAGCCATTGCACAGGCTTTTCCCTCTGCACGAAGTACTCTTGCTCCCTTTGTCTGCCTCATGAGTTCCTACTCATCCTGGAGAACCCTGCTCGGTGGTCATTGCCTCTGTGAAGCCATCCCTGATTGATTCCTCATTCCCACCCCTGAGAGAATTTATCACACCTTCTCCTTACACTATTTCTGTAAATACTTAGTACCTCCCAAGGGAGCTGGGGGAGGGGGGCGGTGGGCAAAGGGCCTTAGGTTCAGGAGAGGAGTCCAGATTAGACTCTTTATTTTTGACTTAAAACAACACATTAATTATCTTGCAGTTCTGTCGATCAGAAATCCATTCCTTGGCTCATGGCCTCCTTCGAAGTGGGGCTGATGGCTCCCACATCAGACTTACAATATTACCCCCTAAAGAGGTTAGATTTGTAGCCTCGAAGCAACACTCCAAGAGAAATGATCAACCAGAGTGTATGCCTTCTGCCCCATCACCAGCCCACGTTGTGTTCAGCACTCTGAAATCACATCATTTTTGCAAATAATGTAACTATCTTGGAAAGAGTATAATCTCTACCGCATTGTACTTTGAGGACTAAAGGCATTAATTTGCGAATGAGAAACATTTAAAACTATCCACAGTGTTTGGCAACTCTATTTTGACATAAAGAAAAAACATTAGGAGAACCAAAACATGAGGACCGTGAGGTCCTCTCTTTCCCCTGAAGTCCCGATAGGTGCGTGTACTTCATGCAGTGAATTTCCTGGCTCGCTTGTCTGCTTTACCTTGTAGTCCCTAGGACTACACAGGACGTAAAAGCGAGACTCTGGAACTAGACTACCTAAGTTCAAGTTCAGCTGGGTGACTGGGGGGCTGTGGGCCAGTTACTTACCCTTGCTGTGCCTCACCTGTCCATCCATAAAATGGGAGTGAATGCCAGCACCGACCTCACTGGCAGTCATGAGTGCTAATGCAGCGCCATATGTCAGGTGTCTGGAGTGAGCCTGTGCTCTAAAAGCTTCCCCTATCACAGCTGGAGGGAGGGAGCTCGTCTATGTTTGGCCCCAGTGCAGAGCCCCTGGTCCAGAGCATGGGGTCTCTAAAGGGCTGCGGCAGCTCCACTGACTGCGTGGTCCAGGCCCCCTTGCCCAGAAACCCAGCCCAGACAAGCAATGCGCATCGTCCCGACATCCTCCCCTGGAGGCGGGGAGCATCTGTGGGGACATTTGTAAATAAGTAGAGGCCTATTACCAGCTGCTGTTTTCCTCTCTCCCTAGACACAAACCATCAGATAAGGCTGCTCCCATTTTCCTCCTGCCCTCGAAAAAGCACAGCATCAGGGTGATCAAATAAGATTTTCTCACCGTCAGTGTGCTATCTATAGCTGCATTTAGTTTTATTTTTCATGGAGCATGTTCCCTCATAGGGAACAAGTCTCTTTCCCTCTTGTCTTGTAAGGAACTAAGAGACAGCTTGGTTCTCCTCCAGGTCAAGTGGCTGATCCCACACCTGATAGAGTGTCTAGCTGTTGTCCCAACACAGAGATTCCTCTGGCAAGAGGGGTGATTACACACTGGCAAATTCGGGTTTTTCGTCTTTAATCGAGAGATCTTCCAAGGGTAATTAGTCCTATTTAGCCTCTACAGGAGGGATCAGTTGAGAAGGCAGCATGAGGCTATGTAGAGAACCTGTGGGGTTGGGGGTGGGTATGGCACAGAGAGGTTAAATGAGTTGTGGGAAGTCACACAGCTGAGAAGTGTGGGAGCAGCACTTGAGGGCTGATTGAGGGCAGTAGAATTAGTATTTCGACTGCGAGGAGTGTGAATAGGATAACTTGCCAGAGGAGTCAAGGTCTCCTGGACATTTTGCTGGCATCAAGTGTAGGGAAGCGGATATATGTGGGTGGGGGCTGGAGGGCAGGCTGGGAAGGCAGGGAGGTGACTTTTGCAGTCTGATTGGCTCACTCCAAGAACAGCCCTGCACCAAAAGGCAGGTGCTTTGAGGCCCAGGGAAAAGACATCCTCCCCTCCCTCGCCCCAGGTGAGTCACAGAAAGACGCTCTCAGTTACCCAGAGCCAAAGAAAGATGCGGACGGAGACAAGCAAACCCAGAAAGGAGAGTAAAGGGCAGTCCCAGACGCAGAGAGAGGTACCGGGGACAACCAAGAGGGGCGTTCCCAGACATCCACAGACATGCAAGCCAGAAATGCACAGAGAAACACCCCAAGACAGACAGAGCCCGAGAGATCTGCCCGGACCGAGAGATGCAGATGAGAAATAGGCCAGGGAGATGAATCCGGAGAGCAAAGGAGGTAGAGACACAGGAGGGACACTACTCCGAGATAGGGAGGAGCGGAGACGGCAGGACAGGGAGACGGACAGAGCCAGCCACAGACACCTGAGGGTCATGCCCCTACTCCCAGGCAGCAGGCCAAGGAGCAGAGAAAGTATTTTGTTGGATGAAACCTGGCAGGCTCTGGAAGAGTCAGCAGACGGTCAGGGCCATGGCTCCGAAATCTGGGCCGGTGAGTCTCGACTGCAGGGAAGGGGCTGGTGTGAGGACGCAGCTCCTCTCTGCGTGCACGCCAGGCGTCCAGAAGCCAGCTGCAGGCGGGCAGTACAGCCCTGAACGCGCCTGCCCGTGGCCGTTGCACTGGGGCTCAGAGGTGTGAAGGGAGGTGGCAGTGCCCAGCGGCAGGGAGGCCCCCAGTCACCATCCCTATCAGGCTCTAGCCTGGCTTTCAGGGAGCAGACAGCCCACCTCACTGTGCCAGCTCCTAGCTGCACAGACTGCTGTTGCTCTGGCTTCTTCATAAATCTGCACCATGGAAGCTTCTGAGAGGGAGGGGGAGACTGGGGGAGGCTATACATGCCAGAGATGCCCCACAGGCAGAGCCAATATGCCAGGACTGGCACAGTTCCCTGCAGAAATGAACTGAGTTCAGGTAAATGTTCGTACGAAGATACGACCTGTTTAAAAATGCCCCTTTGTTGGCCTGAGCCTCTGTGTCTTCGCCTGTAAATGGGAGAGTGATCAGGTGAGCTCTGCTGCTCAGTTGCAGGTTCAAAGTCAGTGGCAACCTGGATCATGGCTCTAGAGTGTCCTCTTGGACCTGGAGTGGCCCCAACACTTTATTCTCCATCGTGTCCCCCACGCCTGGCACCAAACAAGTGCTGAATGCACGTGGATGGCTAAATCAATTCTAACATTTCTAGTCATATTAATAACTATGATTTATTGAGTCCTTGCTACAGGTCAGGGATTTGGCTGAGGATCTGCGCCATTGTACCCAAACCTGGCAATGGCGCCAGGAGGAAGGGACTCTTAGGACCCATTTTACAGTTAGGGAACTGAGACCCAGCGGGGCAAAGTGATTCTCCCAAGATGGTATGACTGGCAACCTGATTTGTACGCAGGTTGCCGGAATCTATATTTGGAGACCTTGTAGTTTCACCTTGCGACTTTTTGTAAAACGTATTTTTTTTTCAATTGGCACAGAATGTCTCATACCTCTTACCTCATTGGCTTTGCACAACTATCAACTCCAAGCTACCGTGCTCTCTCTTGGCTCGCCATGGCAGCGGCCTCATGTCTGATCTTCCTGCCTGCACTCCTGCCTCCTCCAGTGGACTCCCAGGCAGTAGCCAGGGTGACCTTTTCAAAATGCAAGTCTCATTAGATTGCCCCGCGGAGGAGAAGTGGGGCTTCCCATTGCTAGTGGGGTAAAGATACTGCTCCTGAATGCAGCCCACAGGGCCCTGAAAAGCACACTTTCTCTCTCTCTTTTCTTTAAGTTTCTTAATTTTAATTTTTTTATTTTAACCTGCAGCCATAACCCATGAGGGGGCTAGGAAATCCAGAGTGGTTGGTAAACTGCATTTTCTTAAATCAAAGCCATAGAAAAGGCTAGAATAGAAATAGGACAGAAACTCTCAGAGTAGATCACATTTAAGGTGGCAAGAGTCACTTTTTTTAACCAATCTTTTTAAAATTGGTGTATGCAGGTAATTAAATTCTTTTTTTAAAGATTTTTAAAAAAAAATTATTTGACAGAGAGCACAAGCAACAAGCAGGGGGGAGCAGCAGGCAGAGGGAGAAGAAGGCTCCCCACTGAGCAGGGAGACCAATATGGGGCTCGATCCCAGGACCCTGGGACCATGACCCGAGCCGAAGGCAGACACTCAACCAACTGAGCCACCTAGGCGCCCTGTATGCAGGTAATTATATGTGTGAACACATGTGTATGTTCTATGTTCCCAGTCACCATGCAAAATGTATTTCTCACGGCTTTGTCAAAAACTCTCCAAGCCACTGGTTCGGAGCCTCTGGTCTAGCATCATCTTGCCTACACCCCCTCACTTGTTTAGCCAAAGACAGAGGCCTTTTTCCTGGAATGTTCTTTTTGCCTCTTCACTTAAATAACTCCACCTCTTCCTTCATTTTCCAACTCAAGCACTGCTTCGTCAGGGAGCCCCCCAGTTATCCGCCTCCTGTGCCACCATGGACCCCCTCTTCCAATACTTCTAATGGTTGCCATTTGACATGTGGTCCTGTATGTATTCGGTCAATGTCAGTCTCCCCCACCAGTCGCTGTGCTCAATGGGGTGGGGAGTGTCACCTGTCTAGAGTGCTCTGAGAGGGCAAAGCAGGTTCGCTTTGGCTTGCTATCATCCCCTGTACCTTGCACGGTGCGTGATCAGAGTACGAGTTCTGCAAGCACTTGTAGAGTGAATACATCGGGAGGGGCAGAGTACCTGCTGTGCTCTTTACAGGGGAGGAAACTGAGGCACAGAAGGGCTTAGAGGGACTTGCCTGAAGCCCCAGCAGATCACTCACTAGGAGCCCTTCTTCTCTGCACTTCCACGGAGATGAAGTGACATGCCAGGCTCCTGGTGTCAGTCCTGACCGCACCCCCCCCACCCCCCCACCCCCCGCTCCTTCCCGCGCACCAGCTCCTTCCCTGTGAGCTTCCTGGCTCCACACCCAGTGTTTCTTCTCCCTCTCCAGCTGGCTGAGCACGATACATGGGGTGGCTGGAGGAGGCACAGCTCAGAAAGTGACAGCGACAATATTAGGAGTGAAAAAGATCAATTAGGCCCATCGAGCTGATTTGTGAAGCTGATTAAATTAGGAGCCTCCCTCGGGGCAGAATCGCGCTCAGGTTCACAGACCAGCTGCCGGCTGCGCTGTGGGGGTACTTGCCAGCTTGCACAGTGGGGTGGGGGCCACTTCGCCCTGCTGTGTGTGTGGAGAGGGGACGAGGGGAAGTGACATTGGGAGAGCATGGACCGGGCCAAGCTCTGCCCTGGCCCGTTTCTCCCATGTTTTCTCTTGGAATTTGCCTAACAAGCCTTGGGGGGCTGGGTGGGTTGGCCTGACCTGAGAAGAAGACGCTAGGCCTCAGGGAGTTGAGGTGACGTGTGCAGGGTCACCAGCTGGCGGGTGGAGGTACCCGGTGGAGCTAGAATTGGAACCCAGGGCTTTTTGTGCCTTCTGTGTTCTGTTCTGTCCTCTTGTTGCTCTGCTCCCACTTCCGGCTCCGGCGTCCTGACTCCGTTTCTTTCCCGCTTCTCTGGGCTCAAGGCTCCCCTCCCCCTGTCACCGTCCCCCTCCCCACTTGACTAGATATAATCAGATTATCTCTCCAGTAACCTGACCCTTCTGCCTTGGCCTCTCTTTCATGGCCTGTCCCCAGGGCAGCTCTGGCCAGAATATCCTTGTTCTTTAGAATTCATCCCCCTCTCCTGGCCCCTGGGCAGGGGCTGGGGGACCAGAATTTGGACAAAGGCACATGTGTGTGTAGGGAAAAGGGAGCCTGGGGAGGTTACCGAAATGAGGGCAGCTTCTCCAGAGTACAAGGGCTAGGGTAGTGAGGGCCTTGAATGCTGGGCTGCAGAAAACCGTTTTCCTCAAACCAAACCTTTAGTGGGAATGAGGAGAGGAGAACCCCTAAAGACCAGGTAGCCATGGGGTGCTGCATTTATGGATGGCAAACGAAGGCCGCACAGGAGGCAACCGATGGAGCGGCGGATGCCCATGAGGGAGCACTGGGGCGTGGGTCAGGGGTGGGGGGTATAGGAAGGCTTCTCAGCAGAGCGGGTCAGGAAAAGGACAGAGAAGCCTGGAGGGGAGAGAGGTTTTTAAGGAGCCCTGAGGGCCCCTCATCTCTGGGTCAGAGATGCGGCTGCGGAAAAAGGGAGCAGATCTGCCCCTCACACAGGGTCTGGTATCTCACACCCTGGCCTGTTTTCTTTCTTCCAGCAAATTTGTTACAAATCTGTAATTTAAAAACATACACACGAGCAAAAACAGGCTCGGGGTCATGCAGCCGTCAGTGGACCCAAGTCTGTGGGGCTTCAGAGCCTGGTACCCTTCAGTGGGCTAATTGCCAAAACCTGTAGAGTTCTGGAAGCCTGGGGGCAGAGTCAAGGAGACCCACAGTCCTTGAAAGGCAGGAGAGCATGGTGTCCGAGGGCACAGGATTTCAAATCAGTCTGGGCTCACTGTCTTTGCTCTGCGACTTGCTTGCTCTGTGGCTTTGGCCAAACTGGCTAGCCCCTTTTTGCCTTACTGTCTTTCTCTGTAAAATGGGGATGACAGTAGTACCTACGTCATATGGTTGTATGAGGATTGAATGAACGTACACAGATAATTGAGAATTGCGCCTGTCACTCAGTAGGTGTCAGCCACTGCTACTTGGGAGGGATCCAGGATGCAGAGGGCGAGGCCAGGCCCGGGAAGGTGCAGCCAGGCACAGACCTCGAAGAGAGTGTTCTCTGCTCTGCACCCTGCCCCACCCCCGGCTGGGCCCCAGGCTGTCTAGCTGCAGAAGGTGTCTCCCATCGTGGACGGATGCCTGTCCAGCTCCACATTTCAGTCCTGCAGTCTCCTTCCATTCCACAGACTTGGAAACTGAGGCTCAGACAGACCGCCGTGAGTCTGCTGTGTGACTTTGGGCATCTGGATCCTCGAGCCCTACCCTAGACCCAGATTCCGAATCCTGCTTCAGGGTCTCCACTTGGCCCCAAAACCGGTTTCATTTTTTCGGGGCAGACATCATCCTCACGGCAGAACATTCTTCCATAATCTGATTTGCAATTGCTAATGAGAAGCAGGGCTGTTCTCCGCTTCTAAACCTCACCCTCGTCTCTAATTTGTTTCCAGAGGCCGAGGCCGAGGCTTCTGCCGCCTCTGTGAAATATTAGCAATTATTTCTCAATTACTTCCCAACTGGAAAGCAACTCTTGGAGAAGGGCTTTGGAAGCTGGAAGAAGCCATAAGGATGATGTTTTTTTGATCTGGCGTGAACCTTGCCGAGAGGCACACATGCTCGTTGTCCCCGCGCCAACGTGAGGGCCACGGTGGGTGGCATATGACTCTGTCCTCTTCTCCTTCCTCACCTGGCCTCCAGCCCAGCAAGGCTTCCAAGCGCAGGGGCTGCAGCGAGTCGCAGACACCACGGAGCAGGGAGGAGAGCAGGCTGGAGAGGAGCCTTCACTGTCATTACCGGAAATGGCAACTCCATCCCCGCAGCTTAGGTCACAGGCCCGAGGGCCACCCTTGGCTTTCTCCTACACCAGTTCCAATCCATTAGCAAATCCTTTTGGCTCTGCCTTCAGCTCACTCCCGCCATCTGACGTTTCTCACCATCTCCACGGCTCTCACCCTAGTCCAGGCCAACATTATCACTCACCTGGCCTGTGTCGGTGACATCCTCCCTGTGGCCCTGATGTCACCCTCCTCCCCTACAGTCCACAGAGGAGCCAGAGTGGCTGTTTCAGGATTCGGTTTTAATGCAGTTATATGACCTTTTAGCCATACTGTTTTGCATTTTTAAAAGTGGGTTTTTTTCTTCTTCCTGGGGATTACAATATAATCCTGAACTTTCCATAGTCCATTTAGAGTGACTATTTTACCACTTTACGTAGAATGACAAAACTCTTGCAAACATACGCCATCCCCCCATCCTGTGTGCTACAGTTTTCACAGGTGCTATGTCTGATACATGATAAAACCCAGAAGGACAGTGTCACCATTTTTGCTTTAAACTATGTCATGTGCATAGTAGAGGGATTAAGAGGGAAAATCATCTTGTAATTTTATATATTTACCATCGGATGCTGTTGGTTCTTTTCTGAAGATCCAAGTGCCCCTCTGGTGTCATTTACCTTTAACTTGAAGAACTTGCTTTAATGTCTCGTATAGTTTAGGTCTTCTGATGACACAGTCTCTAAATTTCCTCTTAAATGAAAATGTCTTCATTTTGCCTTCGTTACTGAAGACCATTTTCATGGGATCTAGAGCCCTGACAGGCTGATGGGTTTTTTCCCTTCAGGTCTTTAACGATGTTGTTTTGTTTCTTCTGGCCTCCAAAATTTTTGATGAGGGGTCTGTGGTTATTTGAATCTTTGTTCCTAGATGTAATGTGTCTTTTGTCTCTGGCTGCTTTTGAGACTTTCTATTTCTCTTTGATTTTTAGCAGTTTGAGTGTATACATGAATTTATGTCTTTCATTGGATTTGGAAAGTGAGGTTTTGTTTTGTTTTGTTTTTGTTTTATTTTGAGATTATTTTGGCCATTATTTCTTCAAACATTTATTTTGAGCAAAAAAATATTTTTCCCCCCTCTATTCTTCTGTTCCTTTCTTTCTAGGACTCCGATTATGGCTATATTAGATGTTTGATGTTACCCCACAGATTCCTGACACTTCAGTTTTTTTCAGGCCAGAAAACAGTGTTTTCTATTGGACTTTAGGTGTCCTACACTATACCACAGTTGCAGTCTGCCCTCTGGAAAAAGCCATAAATGTGGGAACTTACCACATGTTGGCCACTTCTTCGAAATTTTGACATTCTTCCAAAGTTTGCCTGTTTTGGAGAATTTTCCAGAACCTTCTAGTGGTTATTTTGGTATTATATCCAGAGTTTATAGGTGTTATAGGGGAAGGTGGTTCTGTTAGGAGCTTATACTACTATATTGGAAGTGGAATGCCTGGAGTGTTCTTTTTAAAATTTCACAGACCCTATTACTCTTCTTCTCAACTGCCCTGCTAGCATTGGCTCCCATTCCACTTAAAAGCTGAAATCCATACAAGACCCTCAAGGCTTTGAATGATCTGGACTCAGACTTTTTCTGACCTTGTGTCTACCTTTACTCCCTTCATTCTAGTCACGATAGTGGCCTCTTTGTTCCTCAAATATGGCCACCTCACACACATGCCTGCAAGAGACCTCCGTGGCCTACAAGGCCCTGCACAGTGGCCCCTGACTACCTCCTCAAGCCTCATCTTTAGCCATTTCCCTGACTCTTGACATTCCAGCCCTGCTGGCCTGTGGTCAGTCCTGGGTCATGGCATGTCCCTTTCTACCTCAAGGATGTTTCTTCTGCCCATAGTGCTGTCCCTGAACTTTTCTTCTGTATAATTCTTTCTAGTCCTTACCTCTTACGAAAACGACTGCTTCTCAGAGAGTCTTTCCTGAGCACCCCCAACTAGGTGAGATGATTTTAGCTCTTGGGACACTTTATGCTTCTTCACAGCGTACTACACACTTGTAGTCATTTATTTACTGTTTGCTCACTAATCTTACGTGCTGTGAGGGCAGGTGTTCCATCTGTTTTGCTCATTCCTGCCTCCCTGCTACCTAGTACACAGTAGGCACTCAATAGATACCTAGCAACTGGTTGTCAAGACCCAGGATGGGGTCGGAGGCTGGTAGGGAGAGGACCTCTTAGAATCTCTACTGTGTTTACATAACCTCATGGTGACCTTGTGTAGGTATCACATCTCTGTTTTACCCTTAGAGGCTCTGAGAGGAGAAATGACTTGCCCAAGATCACAGGTCAGATTCTAGCTGAGCATTTCATGGTGTGAGCTCAGACCCATGAGAGAGGTCAGACTGCACCCAGCCTCAGCCTCCCTGTCCCACCTGCCCTTTGCCCCATGGGCTAACGGCAGGGTTGTTGAAGGCCTGGCAGAGTAGTTCTCTCTTTTTTCAGTGTTTTCCCCCAGGGTTTGTAGCTGGGCTCCACACGCTGAGTTGGAGGGAAAAGGCTCATGTGAGCACTATGTTTTATACGATGGGTGGGGGTGGGGCAAAGCACCGAGGCTCCGAGGCAGCACAGGACTGCCAAGTTGAGAGACCTGTTTCTCTTCTTCCTTTCACCATGACTTCTTGTTTATGGCCAACATGTCTCTCCCAGAAAAACAGCTGAGCTTCAGGGGCCCTCAGCGCACATCCAGGGCAGCACCCATGACCTCGGTGGTGAGGGACCCGAGACCCGCGGGAGAAGGTTCAGAACACTCTCTCCACGCAAAGCCCCTTTTGCATTCTGGGTTGAATACTCAGCTCTGAGTTGAACATCGTCCTTGACGCAAGTGCTCACAAGACTTGGCAGTGCTTCTGACTAATTGCCATTTAAAATATCTGTGTTCTTGGGGCGTCTGTGCGGCTCAGTCTGTTGAGCATCCGACTCTTGGTTTTGGCTCAGGTCATGATCTTGGGGTCGTGGATTGAGGCCCATGTCCAGCTCCGCACTCAGCAGGGAGTCTGCTCGAGATTCTCCTCTCCCTCTCCCCCTGCTCCTCCTCCGGCTCGCACGCAGGTGCTCACGCTCTCTCTCTCTCTCAAATAAATAAATAATAAATCAATCTTTAAAATAAAATAAATAAAATGTCTGTGTTGTTTTAATGATAGATGATTGGTTTACCAGTAGTTTATCTGTCTTGTCGAATACTATGCAGTCATCAAACACAAAGATGTAGAAGAGTTAAGGATCTGAGGAGGTGCTCAAGCTTTGTGATGTGAAAAGAAAAACAAGGTTTCTTTCAAAAAAAGAAACAGCATATGTTTCTATTTTTGCAAAAATACGTATCTACATAAATAGATAATGTATACTGTACGTAGGAACAAGCCTGGAAAATTTACACAGGATAACAGTTTTCAGTGATGATGGAATAAAGGGTAATTTAGAAAAAATTTCCTATTTTTTTTTCAAATTGTTTCAAAGAATATGCATTACTTTTGTAATAAAAATTTTAAAATATAGACGTTATTTTTAAAAGGAAACAAACAAAACCAAATACCATGGAGGCCGAGTCTCTTCGGGATTCAGGAAGTACTTGCTGTCTCCAGGGCCTGAGTAGTCCTCTCCAGAGAGGTCTGAGGGCTGGGGGACAGCAGGAACTCTGGCAGGCCACCAGCATTGAGAAGAAGAGATTTCTTGTTCCCAAGGAAAAGAAATGGCTCCATAAATCAACCATCCTCCCCATTCCCACTGCTCCCTCCGCTGAGAGAGACCGGGGACTCTAAGACAATGGCTGAGGTCATGCTGGCACCTCCTCCAGGCAGCCCTCCCTGAATGGTCTGTCTTTGCCCCTCACCTGCCATGACCTACCAGGCCAAGCATCCGGCACTTTTTCTCAGGGAAGCTGCTTTCTCATCATGCAACAACAGAGTAGCCAAAAGGACGTTGCCCCCATTTGTCCAACTTATCCTGTGTCAGGCATGATGTTAAGTGCCTTTATCAGTAACTTCAATGAGCAGTGAGTAGCCCTGACAATAGTAGGAGGCAGTTGGTAGTGATATTATATTGGTTTTAAGTGGGGAAACTGAGGCTCAGCAAGGCTTACCATTTTACTGGAGGTCAAAGAGCCAAGTGAGGGCAAAGCCAGGATTCCAACCCTAGTCTGTCTGGCTTGAGTGACTTTCTTACCTTGTGACAATATCCCCAAAGATCATGGGTCAGCCCCTTCTTGCTAGAGGGCTGTGTGTGTGTATGTGTATGTGTGAGCATAAAGGCATGTACTGGGTGACAAGGGGGAGGGGAATGGTTAGTGGATGTCCATGTGCCAAGCCCTGTGTTAGAACTCATGCTCTCTTTTAACAAGCCCACGTGGTTTATCCTAATGACATTCCCATTTACCTCTGAGGCTTGACTGGCGAAGTGATTCTCCCAGAGATGAACTGGGATTCCAATCTGGGATGGTCTGACCTGATCCCGACCCCGGTGTCCTGCCGCGCCACTGATCTTCCCTGGCTGCTGACATTCTGTAGGGCTAGGGCAGGTGTGGCAACGAACACAAACTAGGGCCAGATGCAGCCAGCTGCCCGTTTCGGTAGGCTTCTGAGCTAAAAATGATTTGTACAATTTTTAATGGGGTGTAAAAACAAAAAATCAAAGAAAAATATGTGACAGAAATATGTGGCTGGGAAAGCCTTACATATTTACCTCTGGGCCTTTACAGAACATTTGTGGACCCCTGGCCTAGGATCCTGAGGTTCAAGAATTCTTTGGGCCTGCGTCCCCATCTTCCACACTGGGACTGGCGGTCCCAGTGTCATACTTGAGCAGGGGCTGTGTACCGAAAGCCCTGGCTGTGGCAGAGGTAAGCATTTTTTTAAATTTTGTTTTTTAATTAAAACAAACAAACGAAAACCTGGGGCACCTGGGTGGTGCAGTTGGTTAAACGTTGGACTCTTGGTTTCAGCTCAGGTCATGATCTTGGGGTCGTGAGAGTGAGCCCCGCTCAGCAGGGCGTCTCCCTCACTTACAAATACAACTACTTGCATCTCTAACATATAAGGATTTAATACATTACCATTTAACCAGATTCTTTGCATAGTATCTATTTCTCGTCAGTTTGCTTTGATGATCTCAAAAAAGCCTTTTCACATTTGCTTTGTTTGAATCAGGATCCAAATGGATGGTTCGATCCAGACACGTGATTATATTCCAGGATAATTATTTTGGCAAGAGGACATCATAGGTGGTGCTTGTACTTCTTATTATACCTGGTCATGCGGCGTATGATGTCTAGTCCCCCGCTGTTAGTGGCGCTAAGACTGTACGGTGGGTTCCAGCATTGCCAGACCGATGGTTCTAGGATGAGGTTTACCATTATGCAATTTTCGCAAAATTGTGATCACTTCCTAGGTGCTTTCATTAATGCGACTTACAAAATGGTGCCTTTCCGAATTCATTTATTCTTTTCCCCCTGCATATATTTGTTGACAGAACATATCCCATCAACGATATCTCTGAAAGTCTGGGGAGGATGCGGGGGAGGGGGGGTGATCCCAGGACAAACATCCAAGTTTGGTAGCCAGGGACTGTGTGGACCAGAGAAAGGCAGGCAGGGAATTGGTTCCTGGAGGAGACAATACCTGTCCTGGGTCCTGAAAGATGAGGCAATGAGCAGATGGGAGGGTGGGATGGGGAGAAGGGTCTAGCAGGAAGGCCAAGCACCCAGGGGGCCGTGGAGCTGTAGCCAGCGTCCCGGGAGAGGAGAGGGCAGGCCCAGTGTGGACGCGGGGCTGTAGGTGTCAGCAGAGGCGTGGCTGTGGGGTCGCCCGGGGTGGCTCGGCCCGCCCCTCGGCCCGCGCGGCCATTGTCTGCGCCAGGCGCCGCCTTGGCAGCAGAAGGTGACATCTGGTGACTAATGGCCTCTGCTGCGCGTGAGCTCCTCCCTCCCGCCGCGCTCGGGGGCAGCTGCGGCGCCGGCCTCCCCTCCGCTGTGCTGCCCAGGCCGCCGCTGCCTGCGCCTCTGCGGGCCCACCGCCCCAGCCCCGCCGCTGTGTGCGTGCGCGCCCCTCTTGCGCGGTGTGGATGCCGCCCTCCGCCAGCTCCAGAACTGGCCGCCGCGACTGCAGCTCCAGAGTGCGTGCAGACACGGGCCCCCGCTGGAGCCCACGTGCATGTGCAGTGACACATGTGTGCACTCACACTCACCCACTGGTTCGCGGCCACGCATGCTGTGGCACATTCTGTGCCTGTGCTTGTTCATGCATGTTTGCAAATGCACACGTGAGGGCTGCGTCCACGTGCTCACTCAGACTTAACCGACAACACATCTGTGCATGCGTTCACATAAGCACACGCATCACTGCGGACTGCTGCAGCCATGGCCTGCTTACACGCGCATCTATGGGAACACACAGGCATGCCCATGCACACTCAGGCACCAACAGGTGCTGTCCTTGTCCTCGCCAAAGGCCCAGGTGACCATGTCTAATCCTAGACGTGACCCTGGCCAAACTGGCCACCTCAATGTTTACACGATAAATTAGTTATCTATATTTAAAAACCTGCAGGTTTCGCATAGAGATTTGCATTTCTAACTTCTCTTGCAAAATTTGGAAACTCTGGCAATTCGAGGCCTATTTCTGGCTGGCCACCAGGGGCTGGGGCTGAGCAGCAGGGGCCCCTTCAGGCTGTACTTGAAGCTCTCCTCCCTCAGCTGTCCCTCCCACCCTCCACCCCCACCCCCTCAGGGACCTCTGCGGCTGCCAGCCCAGGTGAGAGGCCGGGGCTCCCTGGAGCCTTTGTCTGCTAGCCAGGAGTTCCAGCCTGGATCCCCAGCCCTGCCTTTGGAGCCTGATCTGGGGGCAGGGGAGCGCCCATGGTTCTAATAGCTCTAGCCTGATACCCATAGTGAGAAGACCCTCTCCTCTGTAGGGTGTTGGCGGGTGCTGCCCGCGGTGGGGAAACTCTCTGCCATCTGCATAGTACCTTTGCGGTGTGAGGACCATCCATCCTCCTGAGAGCTCTGAGAGCGCGTGCCATTGCCTCCGTCTTAGGCTGAGAAGGTGGCGGGCTGGGAGTGCTCTTACTGCCTAGTCAGAAAGTGCAGGAAGGGTGTTCTGTCAACATCGCCGGGTGGGTGGGTGCGAGCAGAGCTGCGGAGTCCCCCAGGTGGGAGGTAGAGAAGGTCCTGCGAAGTACAGGTGTCTCCTTTGTGCCCCCTGAAGCTGTCTCCTGCCTGACTCTGGCACATCGCTCTTCCTTAGGCCATTCTCAGGCTCTCTGGCTCTCTCTGTGGCCTCTGCCCTGGTGCAAAGCCTGGGTCCCAGAAGGAGAAACTGGTTCCTGAAGGTTCCTGGGTATCCGTCTACTACCGGGTTCTGGCTGAACCAGCAAATGGCAGCCCCAGGGGACCATTGGTCAGCCCCAATGACTGCCCACCATCCCTCCCCCCAGCATTATCTCATCCACTCAAGGGCTCTGGCAGCCTCTGTGGGTGGACATCTCTTCCACTGGCTCACCTGAGCCTCTGGTCCACTTGCTGTTCTCTACCTGAAGTCTACAGGCTCTTAACTCCTAGCGTGTCTGAAGCCAGCCCATCAAGTAGGGTGACAGATTGGTCATGGCCTGAGCTCAGATCCCAGCTGTCCTGCTTCTTGCCGTGTGACTCTGGGCAAGTAGTTTAACCTCTTGGTGTCTGTCTCCTCCTCTGTAAACTGAGGACAGTAACAGTACCTGCCTTGAGGATTGCTGGATGAGGACTCATTGAGGAAATCCATGCAGAGTGCTGATTTTGGTGCCCATCGCAGAACGAGTGCTGCAGAAGCACCAGCACTTACTGACTTGGCTCCCACGCTGGTTCTTCCTGCCATTGCCCCTTCCTTGTTGGGGTTTACTTTCACTAGCACAAGCCTGGGTCCTGCAAATCCCACCTGTTCCCAGCTTACATCTTTCCCACACTCACCGCATCCAATCTGGCCTCCCAAATCTTTCTGGAATGTGCACTGTCCCCTCCACCCAGGTGGCCTCTGCTCTGCTTTGGTTTGGTGTCACCCCTGGCCTGCGCAGTTGTGATCCCTGCCTTCCCCCACCACGGGTGGTGGAAGGGACAGGCTGTGGGTGGGTCTAGAGCGGAGGGTTGGGAAGTGAAGCCGGAGTCTGCTTTCTCCCTTATGATTCTGCGTCAGCACCTCATACTTAGCCCCCAGTGGTTCCTGCGTCCCCAGTGTAGTGCATGCTCTTTCTCCAGTCCGTGCCTTTGCTCCAGCTGTGTCCTCTGCCCGGAAGCCCCCTTCCCCCAGCTCTAGCTCGGCTTGTCTGTCCTGAGCTCACCTGTCCTGCCCCTCCCTCCCTTCCGCTTCCTGTTCCCTTAGTTATCTCTCACCACGTTCTCCGTTCTCCGTGCATGGTTCTGAGGTGGCACTTACTTCGTTTGTTGTATTTCTCTGTTTACCTGTCACCTGGATCAGTGCTTCTCAAACGTTAGTGTGCCCATAAATCTCTCAGAGATCTTGTCCAAGTGCAGATTTGATTTAGCAGGTGTGAGATGGGGCCCAAGTGTCTGCATTTCTAACCAGTTCCTTGATACGCTGCTGCTGCTGGTCCCAGGCCATATTCTGAATAACAAGAACTTAGTGAGTCCCTAGAGGGTGGTGACTTGTACACAATTCATCTTGGTATCCTTGGTACTTCGCTGAAAGCTTGGCAAATGGAAAACCAAATAAATGCTTGCCGAAGTGGAGGGAGGGAGGGAGGGAGGAAGGAAGGAAGGAAGGAATCTCATGCAGATGAGAGGGTGTTGGGAAGTCTTCTGGAGGAGTTAATGTCTGAATTGCATCCTCAGGGAGGGGTAGGATGTAGCTGGGTAAAGAGGGCCATGGTGGATTGAGATATTTCAGGTGAAGGTCAGGGCTAAGGCACAGAGATGTGCAGAGCATGGGTGCAGGATATAGCTGAGAAGACTTGAAGCCCAGGAAGGTGGGAGGGGCCAGGTCACTAATGGCCAGGGGTGCCTTGCTGCGGGTATGGGGAGGCTGGTGGCCTCCATCTTATTTTGGAGCCTCTGGGGATTGGCCTGATCCCATCTGTGGGCCGCTCCTGCAGAGGGATAGGATGAGGTAAGAGAGAGGAGATGCAAGAACAAGCGGTCACTCATGGGCCTCCCTAGTCATTCACGTGGAACTCAGGCCATGGCAGTGAGGCTTGGGTTAAGGCCACGGAGTAAAGAGGAAGTGAGGAGGAAGAATGGATAGGACTTGGTGGCTGATTGGAAAAGAGGGTGAAGGAAAGACTCCCACTTCTGGGGGGGCACCTCGGGGAATGGTCATGCCATTGGCAGAGGCTGGAGTATGAGAGGAGGAGCTGGTGTGGGGAGAAAGAAGACAAGTTTAATTTCAGTGCCGACTGGGTGTGTGGCGCCCATGGGACGTCCGTGGCTTCTGGGTTAGGAGCTCCTGAGAGACCAGGGCCGAAAATGACAGTACAGGAGACACTGGCTGACAGATGCTCATTGAAGTTTTGGGAGAGAATGAGATCATTCAGGGAAATCCTAGAGTAAGAAGAGAAGAAGGCAGAGGAGGGACCCTGGAGGAAAACTTTTCATTTAAAGAGCAAGAATTAATGACAACCTGTTGGAGATAAAATGGGAATAGAAAACATTTATAATAGCAACAAAAAAGATTAAAAAAAAATCCTAAGAATAAACATAACAAGAGATGTACAAAATCTAAGTGGAGAAAGCATTAAAATGCTTCCAAGGGACAAAAAAGCATTTGAATAATGCTTTTGAATAGGACTAACATCATAAAATTGTCTGTCCTATCTCCGATAATTTAGAATTTAATAAGATTCTCCATAAAAGTGAAGACTTTGTTGTTATTTAGGCTGATTCTCAGGTTCCTGTGGGAAGATAAGCACGTGTTGAGGGCCCCTTCTCTGTAGATGTTTCTGGATGAGCAGAAGCAGTGACCACCTTTGTGCCAGACTGTCTCCTCAGGGCTGTTTGCATAGTGAACAAGCTTGGAAAGTAGAGACAGTGTTTCCCTCTGGAGAAAAGAGCAAGTTCCTTTCCTGTCTAGTGTAATAACCGTACGCTCTCCCTCTGGGGCAAAACCCAGGCAGGCTTATTGCTCACTGTAAAAGACTCCGGCTCCCCGAACTCCAGGAGGTTGTGACCCAGCTCGCTCACCTGCGGGCATCCCCTGGACTGCTTCATGTCACCCTGTGGGACCTGGCGCTCGTGCAACTGTCACAAACACTGATACTCTGGCTCTTGCTCTGTCGTGAGTAACAAAGGCCTTTGTGTCTGACCCCAAAGTCTCAGATCTTTTGCCAGCATCCAGGAAACGTGGCAAGTTAACTTCTTGGCTTGCAAGCAGACTAAAAACTCACTCAGACTCTTTACATTCCTTGACAGCACTAATAGCCTTAAAATTTTTGAAAAAGAATAGTAAAGGGGCACCTGGGGGGCTCAGTCGGCTTAAGCTTCTGACTCTTAATTTCGGCTCAGGTTATGATCTCAGGGTGTTGGGATCGAGCCTGGCATTGGGCTCTATGCTGGGCTCTCCCTCTGCCCCTCCCTCACCTCTAAAAAAAATAGTAAAGAGGGAGAACTAGCTGTATCAGAAATCAAACTGTATTGTAAAGCTCTATTATATGAAACAGTATGGTACTGAAAAACTCAGTGGAACAAAACATAATTCCAGAAATCATACATGAGAATTTGGTCTGAGACAAATAGGGTAATTTGAACTGAGTGAGAAGATGCGTTATTCAACAAATGGGGTTGGGACAACTGGAGAATCATCTGAAAAAAAAAACTGAATCCATACCCCATATTTTATAGTAGAATAAATTCCGTATGAAACAAAGATGTAAATGTAACAAAACAAAGCCTTGAAAGTACCAGAAACATCGGAGAATTTTAAAACTTTTTAAGTATGATGCACATCGAGAAGATGTAAAAGAAAAGACTGATAATTTTAACTGTCAAAACAGCACTTCTGCATGGCAAAGCCCAACACAGGCAAAGTCAAAAGACACACTTGGAAGGTATCTGCAACTCCAGTGACAAAGAGCTTATTTCCCTATCATATAAAGAATGTCCACAAATCAGTATGAAACAGAAGAACAACACAAAAGAAAGATGGACAGGTGCAAAGACTTACTGAAACCTATATATAAAAAATGTGCCCCGTTGTTTGTAATAGCAGAAATATGATTAAAGTTTCGCTGAGACATTGTTTCATCTCTCTGGCTAAAATCAAAATAGAGAGGCTCCATGCATTGCCGATGTGAGTGGAGATGGTGTGGCTCAACGCGGGGGATTGGGCAAGATCTTCTGACATGACAAATGCTTTTGATCTAACCCCTTCTAAGAATTTATCCTACGGAAAGATTCCCACACGTGGAAAGTGATGCCTGTGAGATTATTACAACATTGCATTATTACAATGAGCTATGTACAACATCGTTTACAATAGCAAAAGATGGAAAGCAACCTAAAACGGCACCCGAGGGAGATGATAAAATTAATTGGGCACATGCATGCAGAAGAATACTATAGAGCTGGAAAAAAGGACAAAGAATTTGATGATGTACCGATATGAAAGACCTTCAAGATATATTGCCGTGAAGAAAGCAAGGTCAGTTTGGATGTATGTAGAATGCTGCCATTCTTGTGGCGAAAAAGGTTTGTGTGAGGGGGAGAATTTGTAGATGTGTGCGTGTTTATGCATAATATGTCTGCAGAGGAATATATGAGAAGCTCGTAATATTGGTTGCCTCTGGGGACGGGAGTCTTGTGGTTGAGAGATAGGAGTGAGAAAGGAAACTTTTCACTGTACACACTTTTACACCTCGGGAAAGTTGAAAACATACTACATCTATCTGCCCCCACAAAAAATAACAAAGAGTGTGGGCCGAAGATAAGGCGACCGTGATGGAGACTAAGACACGCCATCCCAGGTTACAGAGGAAGCCGGGGGCGGGCAGCCTGGAGAAGCCAGGCAAGAAGAACATTCTGAGAAAGACTCGGTGGCTCATGGCATGAAATGCCACAAAGAGATGAAGGGTTTAGGTAAAGACCTGGAGATGTGTGGTTGATGTGTTCAACAGAGAACAACCAGTGTTAAGAGGTAGTGGAGACATCGGAACCTTTGTGCCCTGCTGGTGGGAATGTAGACTAGTGCCGCCCCCGTGGAGAACAGTACAATAGTTCCTCAAATAATTACAAGTAGAACCACTGTATGATTCAGCAATGCCACTTCTGGGAATATACCCCAGAGGACTGAAAGGACCTCAGAGAGATTGGGGCACAGCCGTGTTTATAGCAAAATGATTCACAAGAGCCCAGACATGGAAGCAGCCCAGGTGTCTATTGACAGATGAATGGATAAGCAAAAAACAAAGCAAAACAAAACAAAAAAACAAAAAATGCGCATGCGTGCGTGTGTGCACACGCGCACACATATACACACACACACATACACACAGAGGAATATTATTCAACCTTAAAAAGGTAGGAAATTCAGATACGTCCTGCAACATGTCTGGAGGTTGAGGACATTATGTTCAGTGAAATAAGCAAGTCATAGAATGACAAACTCTGCATGATTCCACTTGTAAGTATGAAGTACTTAGAGCATTCAAAATCATAGAGACAGCCGCTGGTGTTGCCGGGGCTGGTGGGAGGCGGAGAAGAGGGAGTTAGTATTTATTGAGAACAGAATTTCAGTTTTGCAAGATGAAAAGGGTTCTAGGGTCACCTGGGTGGCTCAGTGGGTTAAAGCCTCTGCCTGCGGCTCAGGTCATGATCTCAGGGTCCTGGGATCAAGCACTGCATCAGGCTCTCTGCTCAGCAGGGAGCCTGCTTCCCCTTCTCTCTCTGCCTGCCTCTCTGCCTACTTGTGATCTCTCTCTCTGTCAAATAAATAAATAAAATCTTTGAAAGAAAGATGAAAAGGGTTCCGAAGATGGGTGGTTGCATAAGCCATGTGAATGTATTTACTACCACTAAGCTGTACACTTAAAAATGGTTAAGATGGTAGATTTTATGTTATGTGTATTTTACCACAATAAAAAAAAAATCGCAAACCAGAAAGAAGGGGCTGGTCTGCATTTATGATTTCAGAGTAGCAGAAGTAGGCCTATTGTAGAGTGTGGCCGGAGATGGGGTGGCTGGCCCGGAGAGGAGGAGAAGGTCGCTGTGGGTGAGGTTAAGGAACTCAGTGTCCGTAGTGCTGGATGGGACACCCATGTGGAAACGCAGGTCCCCAGGGTCGGGTCTGGGTGGAGATGAAGGCTGTGAGCCCAGCGCAAAAGTCTTCAATGATCCTGGGGAGGGGCCGGAAGCCTGCCGGGTGGCTCAGAGAGGATTGGAGGGGAGGGACTGGAGCCAGGTGGCACGAACCTTAAGGAGCAGGGCTCTCCCATGGGGCGAGTCAAGGCGAGGAGTGAGAGAATGGACCCGTTCCCGGCCTGCCGTGTGCTGAGTGTGGGATGGCGTGGTCTTTGCTGCCCAGGGCTCTGGGAGCAGTGTCCTTCCACCAGGTGGGGTGACCAGGTCTGGCTCTACCCTCAAATCCCCTCCTATCCCCTCGTGTGGCTGTGCAGCCTGGCTCAGGCAGTGAGGACAGATTGCAGGAGGAGGAGTGGAGAAACCTAGTATGATTCTGTCCATCCTTGCCGCCCTCCATGGTGAGCTTCTGAGCCATCATCTTGGTGGCAACCAACCCACCTCAACTCACATCCTAAACAGGTGACATCGGCTAAGAGGACAGCACTTCGGTTCACCTGGGGCAGGGGAATGATGAGGAGAAAGGGGAAGCTCTGGAAGCCAGGGCTTCAACAGCCCAATGTGGAGCATCCACCTGTCCAAGATGGCAGTATTCTTATGCATAAACCCCTCAGCAGCCTAGAGAGTCAGCTTGGGGGAAATCGAGCAGAAACAGGATGCTCACTCAGTAGGGGTGAGTGGAGGGAGAGGGATGTGTGACCCCTTCCCTCAACGTCCTAGAAGAAGGGCAAGTCTTTGTGACACCCAGAAGCATGATAGAAAGGCCAGAAGGACATGAACTCATCCACAGGAATTCAAAAACATAAGTCGCAGTTCTATTTATCTAAAAATGGCAGATTTCTCATCAGGAAGGAAATTGAAAACAAAAAAGAGTGAGGAGCACTTTAGCATGATTTTGTGAGAATGAGCCTTCAGTGGTGGGTCTCTGTGAAGCCTGCCTGACCACCCCTGACTGGTCTGGTCTCCCCAAATCCTTCTCTCGTGTTCTACCCCTGAGTGTAAATCCCAGCAGGCTTCAGAGGTTTGGCCTTTCTGTGAGGGCAAGTGAGGGCACCACTCAGCCAAGGTCTATTGTTGTAAGTAATGGAAACTGACCTGAGTTAACTTCAGCAGGGAAGAAAATTCATTGGAAAGAATCTGGTTTATCTCATGAAAGCAAAGTGTAGCCAGACCTCTGGAGGGATGGGGTTTAGAAGTCAACATTTGCCACAGCCAAAGTGTGTTCCATGGGTCACTAGTTCTGGCAGATGCCTGAGGAAATGAAGGGCTCTGTGGTCCAATGAGTTTGGGAAATGCTACGTGTCTTTTGCTCAAGGCCCACTGGCATATTAAAGACTCTGATAAGTCCTGCAGCAAGAACCCTTCTTTAATTAGCTAAGCACTTCCCCCAAATATTTGTAAAGTATAGTTGTTAACAAAGGTCCAAGGACATCACCTGGCCTCACCCTGTTGTGATGGAGTGGACGTTGCAATGTAGAGGGGTATGCTAGAGAGGTAAAGAGTGTGGACGACCTGACTCTGAATTCCTCCAGCCATTCCTTCCTTCCTTGCTGTGAATGCTAGACTAGCCTGGTAAGGGCAAGGGGGAGTTCCTAATGCACAATATCCAGCCAACTCATGCAGCTCTTCTGTTGCTTCCTTCTAGTCTCAAGCCTAGAGGGCAGTAGGCACATAGGTGAAATCTTCTATCTCCATAGGGATCATCAGGGTTGGAGCCTGCAGATGGGTTTAAATGAGGATTAAATGAGTTAAAATGCCTGTGTGATCCCCAAGAAAGAACTAGGGTCTGATTCCACCACATTCTTGCTGAATGGTTTAGGCAAGTTATTTCACCTCTCTGAAGCTTAGTAGCCTTTCTGCAAATCAGGATACTAACAGTAATATCTCTTGAGCTTGTGGTGAGGATGAACTGAGCTTATTAATAATGCCTTCAAGCTCTCTGGTTCATAGTAAGTTCTAAAAATATTTAGCTGTTATTATTGTTATTATATTACTATGGATTGAACACACACCCTGCCATGAACTTCACAGAGTCTAGGGGAGCTCATGGTTCTGTCTAACCATCACTTACTAGTGTCCACTCCCCGTGGGGACTGGGATACGAAGCTGAATCTAGTAGTTTGGCCTCAGCCCTCAAAGAGTTCCCAGTCTTGTGGGGTAGACAAAGTTAAGAGATAACTACGGAGAGATCGTAAGAACGTGGTACTGTGATAGCCCACAGGAAGAGCTTAGAGCCAGGGACATGGAGGTAGGCTGTCGCAGACTAGAGGCATGAAGGTGCCTGACCTCTTTGAGTAGCCCAGGCAGTTCGGCGTGACTAGGGAAAAATGTGAGGATGGGCGGCATCGAAGATGTTGGCAGGGACCTGCTGGGGGAAGGCCTTGCATGCCAGACCAAGGAGCTGGGATGTTATCCTATGGGTACCTAGGAGCTAATAAGATGTTTCAATCTAGAGAGTGTCATGGCAGGTGTGTGGCTAGGACGCTCCCTCTGGCAGCTCGGAGATGGGTTGGAGAGGCACAGACCAGAGGCCAAGAAACCGGCTGGGGTGCTGGTTATGGATATCAAGCTGGGACGGGGAAATTCTTGGCTAGGGTGACTTGTTGCCACCAATTGAGTCGGTGGTAGTTGGTGCTGGTTTACAGGGAGGGACCTGAGCTTGAGTCACGTTGAGTGGAGGACCCTGTGGGCAATCCAAGTATAAGAGACAACAGGCAGCTGGTTGTATGGGTCTGGAGATTTCAATCTGGGAGCCATCAGTATTTCGATGGAAATGGAATCCATAGGAGTAGATGAGGTCGTTCGGAGACGTTCAGGATCAAGGCAACCCTGGGGAGCTGGATCCCCGAGGGAAGAATTCTTCTGCGAGAGCAGAGGCTCTGCAGGCACTGAGAGTCCACATCTCTCACAAATTCAAATTCTCAAAGCCATTGCTTTCCCTCCTCCAGGAAAAGCTGCTCTACCCTCAAATCCTGTCAGTTTATCTTAAACCCGGGCTGTTATGATTAGTCCCCAGCATGAGAAAACTCAGGGTCCTAAGCTGTTTAGGCTTACCTCGTCATCACGATGCTTTGCCCATGCTCCTGGATCAGTTTCCCCATCCTGCCAGTGGAGACAACTGGCTCTCATCACCTGCTTCCATTCTAGAGTTGCTGCTGTAGACACAAGAAGGATGCAGCTAGCAGTGTGGTAGCTGGGGAGGTGGTGCAGATTGTCCTCATTTCTGGGGACTTAGCCAGGCCTTTCTGTCATCTGGGGAGCCTGAACATTCAGCCCTTCCTTCCTTGCAGACCTTCAGTGAGAATGAAATGAGCTAAGAATGCCCGTGTTATCCCAGAGGTAGAACTAGGGATCCCAGTGGGGAGTGGTGGAGGGAGTTACATGGAAACAGTCATCCTTTGCCACAGGAAGCATCTTCAGAAGCAGTGTTGGAGGCAGAGCAGACCCCTTGCCCATGGCAGTGATCGGCTGGCAACTCAGTCTCACTTTTCTGCTTCCACGCTCTCCCTTCTATACAGGGAGCTAGAAGCCCGAGAACTCCGTTTCCAAGAACCTTGCCACATGCAGCTTCCAGGTTAGATTCTTCCAAGGAGAGGCAGTTGCATGAGATTCGGAAAGTGGGAAAGAAGCAGAAGCCCTACCATTGTCCCATCAGCCGTGGTGGGCGGATCGGTGGGCGTTGGCAGATGGGAGATGTTCAGACAAGCTCAGGATTCTCCTGCGAGTGCACAACATTGGGGGCGTCTGTGAGCACTGCAGCAGTTCCTGTAGCTCTTGCGACTTCTTTACTTCCTGAAGGATTGCAGAGAAGCTCTATCCTTCCAATAGCCAATAACCCTAGCCATTCTAAAGGTTTTATAAGCATCGTATCAGGTAGCTTTTGCCGAATAACAAGCCACACGGAAAGTTAGTCATGCAAAGTAACATAACATATTTAGCTTACAGTGTTGTGGATCAGAATTTGGGCTGGGCTCAGCTGGGCAGTTCTTCTGGCCTTGGTTGGGCTCACTCATGGGTCTGAAGTCCGTGTCAAGGTGGTCCACAGGCTGGACCGTCCGGAGCGGCCTTAGCTGGGATGACTTGTCTCTACTCCATGGGGGTGGCTCATGCTTGTACACATGGTGGTGGCACAGGGTTCCAGTGGAAGAAGGCAAGGTTGCTTGAGGGGGAGGCTGGAAAGGTTTCTTGAGGGTGGAACAACATAATGTCTGCCATATTCTGTTGACCAAACTAAGCTGCAAGACCAGTCCCAATTCAAAGCCCATCACATGGCCACAGGGAGGAGGATAGTCGTGGCCAGGTTTGCAAACGGTCTACCATGGCACCTTTTTCCTGTTTTGAATCCTTTCCTGCTTGCAAGATCTGGGAAATTTCTATGTCCCTGAGTAAACCTCGACGGATATATGCAGCACTCTGCATTTCAGAAGGCAGTCAGAAAGCAGAAAGCTACTGAGATTCGGATTAAGTGTGGGCACGGAGGTAAGGATTTGGCTTTAAGTCCTGGGCTGCACCATTTACCACAAGTTGACATTGGGCCAGTCTCTTCACCTTTCAGAGACTTGAACCCTTTCCTCTCAAATGAAAATGGATAAATTTATGTGCAGTGATCCAATAAATAACTCTTAAGAAAAGTTTGAATAATAATGGCCATCACTTGCATTCGAATAACCCGAGAGCGTAAAACCTTCCCCCCTAGGGGCTGTTGGCGCAGGGGCCAAGGGAGCAGGAGCAAGAGCCCTCCTGATGGGATGGATACAAGTCAGAGATGTTGGTCACTGCGTCTCCACCTTCTCAAGGACCCTGGTACATTGTGGGACTTAGAAGTCGAGAATGACTGCCAGCCAAATCATCCATCTGGGGCCTGTGTGTTGGAATGAATCCAGAGTTTGGAAAAGCCCCAGAGTTGCTGGAGCCAGAACAAACTCCAGGGCTGGCACGAGCCACCTCCCATCCACTGCTCCCATCTGCCCTCTTGGCTCTGGGCGCCGTGAGGCCCTGCTTGTTCTGGCCCGTCCCCTCCCTGTGCCTCATGGGCACAGCTGCCCGCAGGACCAGTCCTCAGCGTCTCTCGGAGCCCCAGCTCCAGCTGGACGGGATTCACAGGGATAACGAGCTTGCAAATAAATTCCTGCTGCATCAGCTCACGAGGCTGAAGGTTAGGCTGGGGACGCGGACCAGGGCAGGCGAGGGAAGGAACACACCCAGAGATTCGAATGGCCCCCGTCGAGGCTCATGTCACCCTGTCTCCTGGAGCAGAGACCCTGCGTCCCTGATCTCATACCCTCCCCTGGTTCGGGAGTGTAGTTCCCCTGGAGACAGATTTGGGAGGCCAGGGTGCAGGGGCTGTGCGTTCATCAGGGCATAACCAGGGCAGCAAGCCCTGTGCGTGGCCTCTGAGGACGGGGAATTTGTTCAGAATTGTTGGGGGTTGCCAGTAGAGAGAGGCTGCCGGAAAGTGAAAAAGTTCAGAGCCAGCCCAAAATAAAATGAAAAGTCCTAGAAGGAAGTACACTTTCTGTCAGTGGAAATGTATGAGGAAGGGCTAGGTGAGTCCTTGCAAACATCAAAGTCGGGGGGATGTGGGAGACAGCAGCTGAGGGATGAGTGGATGTCTTTTGAGACCCCTTCAAGCTCCTTGTGTCTGTGAGTCGTGGGAAAGGCAGTCTGCTCTGGTGTTTTGGCCATGTCTGTTTCTGCTTAAAACCCTCCAGTGGCTTTTCATCGCCCTTAGAATAAAATCATGAAAAATTTCCCACATTATTAATAACTTCAGTATTATGTCAGACCATTCTCTGCCCCTGTCCCCCCCACCCTCCATTTTCCTCTCCATTATTCATGATGCTCTATGCCCCCTGCATCTTTTTCTGATTCTCAGAAACCTGCTGTAATAGTTAGGAAAATGCTACAGTAACAAATAAACCCTGAGATCTCAGTGGGGCAGCCCCTTTGTGTATGTTTCTTCCTTATGTGCTATCACACATATCACCCAGGGATCCATTTCATGATGCTGCCGTCACAGTATGTAGCTTCCAGAGTGGCCACGGTGGGAAATTTATTTGGCCCCAAAGTGATGCTTGTCACTTATGCTCATGGTTTGTTCTTAAATGCAAGGGAGGCTGGGCAAAGGAAAGGAGTTCATGGATGTTGGGTAGGCACTTACACAACCTCCGTCATGCTAGCCCGTGTCAGTCAGGGTTCTGAATAGCAAGCTATAGAAAGTGACTTCTCGTGTTGTTAGCAGAAGAGAAATTTAATAAAACAACATTATGGAGTTCAGCGACTCTTCAGGATGCCCGGACAACTGAGCTTGGAGGCTCTGCAGCTGGATATCACACCCCAAATCAGGCTGCAGAACATCTCTGAGATGCTGCTTTTGAGCACAAACACCATGGCCATCCCCACCAACAGTGCTGGTATTGGCCATGAACTCTGTCACTGGAGCCCTAGCCACAGACACCCCCCTAGGGACCACATGGCAACTGTCCCAGGGACACCCTGGCCAGCCTGCAGCGGGCACAGCCCAAGCTTCTTTTTGTCCCTCACTTCTGACTCAGTGTCTGGGGTCAGTGTGTTTGATCGAGGACCCTCCGTGAGCCATGTGCTGACTGCAAGGGGGCGGGGGCTGATGAAAGGAAAATCTGATGTTTTGTGTTCTATGGAAGTGGGCCCTGACTTGTAAGAGGAGCCCCAAATAAAGTGATGAGTACTTAATACACTGTCTCTGGGCCTTTGCACTTGCTGCTTCCTTGGTCTGCAGGTGTCTCCCAGGTGTCCTCAAAGTGGGCTCCTTGATGATCAAATCTAATGAAGTCTGTGCCATGCAGTCTCATCCACCTGCTTCATCCCGAGCTGCAAACGCCCTGACCATTCATTTGTTTGATTAATTTCTGTCTACTCCGTCCGTGGTTAAAAACACAGGACCGTGTTTGCAGTGGTGGGTTCCCACACTAGCCCCCTTCTAACTCTGCGCCTGTGTGTTTTGGGGCAGAGGGGGCTGTTTCTTTACTTGATGAGATTATGAAATAACCCTGTCTAGGGGATTCCTGGTATGATGGACTGCGACGCTCTTTCTAACCTCTCCCCTTTGTCTCTCTGGCTGCAGTTTCATCACAGAGAGAGTGGGGTGGACTAAGTGGGACTAAGGCAGAGTGCAGAGTGTGTGACCTCAGGTGACAGGAAGGGAGAGTTGAAATGGTCAGGCGCAGGCAGACATTAAGATTTCAGGGGCAGAAGGAGGGGCAGCGGGCCCACGGCAGGGGGGCGGGCATCCCTGGGCTCCATGAACACATTTTGGTGTAAGACACAGTACCTCCCTCTGCCTCCTTGTCCCCTAGCTGTAGTGCCACCCCAAAGAAGGCTGTCCCCCCCAAGTGCACGGAGGAGCTGTGAAGGCTATGCGGACGTGGCTTCCACCGAGCTAGGGGGAGCTGTGTTTTCTTTGACCATGGAAGTCTCATTTACTTTTCTTGATGACATAAAGCTGGAAGCATGGAGGTTGCAAGGGGCTGAAAACAGGACAGTAGGAGGAGACTGCCCCATGGGAATGGATGGGGACTGCCCAGGGAGCTCCCCAAGGAGCCTATAAGCCAAACTCGCTAATACCCAGCCCAGCCCGGGGCTCTGCTTTGGGACTGGGCTGCATCCACTGGGGCTCTGGCAGGCCCAGCACGAGGGCAGCCAGGCCTGCCAGAGGGAGGTCTGTAGAAAGCAGTCTCCGCGCAGGGTTGAGAAGAGGGGTCACTGAGCAAACACACTTGACTTTTTGGGAGAGGAGCATGGTCCTTGAGTTCCAAAGCCTGTCTGCCCTGTGCAGCCCCAACCTGAAGCTTCCTGCCTGGATTTTGTGGGCAGCTTTTGGTCCTTCGGAAAGAGACAGAGATGGATAAATCATATAATGCTAGCCGATAGCAGGGGTCCACGAACTTTGTAAAGAAAATGATTTTGGTTTTCTGGGCCATAGGATTTCTCTTGCGGTTCCTCAATTCTGCTGGTCCAGTGAGGCAGGCAGCCATAGATGATAGGTAAATGAATGAGCATGGCCATGTGCCAATAAAACTTTATTTATGGGCACTGGAATGTGAATTTCATATAGTTTTCATGTGTCACAAAACATTCTTTTGTCCCGCCGCCCCCCAACAATTTAAAAATGTGAAAACCATTCTTAGCTCCCAGGTTGTCCACAAACAGATGGAGAGCCGGATTTGGCCAGGGGGCTGGATTTTGCTGACCTTTGAACTAGATCATCTCTAAAGACTGTTCCAGAGAATGATGTCTTTTGGTTCCTGGATGGGATGGTCACAAAACCTGTCCGAACTGCAGGATCTGACAATGAGAAGAGACAGAGGAGCTTCCGGCACGCGGGGGCTGTTCGGGGTCGGGGAAAACAGCAATGATCGACGCCACAAGGACATTCCTGTCTTCCCGAGAGGCAGCAAAGGCTGATCATGTGGTGATTTGGTTTTCAGGAGGAGATGCGGGGATGCTGAGTTTATCGGGCTGCTGCAAGACGCAGTCATTACTCATAGCCTGAACACTGAAGCTCTCTTCGCAAAGAACAGTCTTTATTTTACTCAGTGGTGATCTTTAATGCTGTGGGGGCAGTTCATACCCCTGTGGGCAGCTCATTGTTCTCATAACTGAGGCTTAGCTCCAAGAAGCATCAAGTCTGATGAGGGCGAGGGGAGGGTGGGCATTTCACTTCCTCCTGGTTTGGTTTCCAAGGCAGGGGAAAGAATGGCTGTTCCAAGTGTCTTGTATACATCAAGTGCTTAATAAGAGTCTGATGTATGAATGATACCCTCCCTGCACCTAGCATAGCACCCTGGCTTATAGTAGATTATTTAAGGAACACGGTATTGTAGGTATCCAGTTGCCTCCTAGTTGCTTGCTGACATTTGAAATATATTTGGTAGGCTTCCATTTAATGGTGAGAGATAAAGGTTCAAGAGGGGGCGCAGGCCCTGGCCTGGGACCCCTGGTGGCTGGGGCTCACACACGCTGTATGTGATGCTACTGTGCAGCAGCTTTCAGAGATGAGTTGGGAAAAAAACAGGGATGGCTGAGCAGGGGGAGCAGGGTTGTGTCCCGAGAAGTAACTGTGGGTAGAGCACTAGCTTCTCTGCTTTCGGTTTCCATACAGGAGATCTCGGAGGTACTTGATTTTTTCCTCCTCTTGCCCTGAACTTGCCAGCAGTAGCATCCAGTTGAATTTCTAACTAACCTGGTGGGCCATGGCCAATGCCGCAGGAAACTGAGGGCAGCGGTAGGTAACTGTGGCTGAATAAGAACATCCTTTCCTGGTGCTCATTGAGGGCAGACATGACCCCTGCCCAGCCTTGTGGTGCAAAAGGCAGCCGGTATGCAAGCCCCTTTGACCTGGCGGGCTCCTTACTTCTTGCAAGCTATGTGGACCACTGAACTAGGTGCCCATGTCCTGATGAACAGGGGGGTGCTGGGGGACTGCGTCTACCCCTTGTAGCCTCGTGTTCATTCCTGGCATTCTTGGCTAAAGGAGCACTCCCTTGAGCCCCATCTGAGGCATGATGCTCACCAGCCTTCTAGCCAAACCCAGCCCTTGGGGATCTGCCCCAGGTCCAACCCATGCCCGGAAAACCCAGAATCACCTCTCCGTAGCTATAGTTTTGAAAGACCAGCTTTCCATAGAAAGGATGACCTTGATGATTTTAAAAATGTTTATGAAGGACATGAGTGGGGATAGGGGATATATGGGAAATCTCTATACCTTTTGCTTAATTTTGCTGTGAACCTAAAACTGCTCTAAAAAAATAAAGTCTATTAAAAGATGTGTATGAAGGTAAATGATTTTCTGGAGTATAAATTGAGTTTAATCCCAGCTCTGCCTCAACTAGCCATGTGACCTTGGGACACATGACCCGTTCATTATCCTAGCAGTTAGTGTTGGAAGCAGGGGCTATGAGTAAACAGACCCAAGTTTGAATTCTGCCTCTTTCACCTCCTGGATCCAGTGCCCTGGGCAGGTTTTGTTGTTGTTACTGTGTGTGTTTTAAATTCTCTAATCCTTTTAACTTCCTGAAGTGTGAAATGGGGGTGGCGACAGTGGCTGCTTATAGGATCGTAGGGCCATGTAAGCATGTCAGAGTAAAAGTAGCAAACATTCATTGCATAGTTACTGTGCACCCAGCTGGTTTTTTTGCTTCTGCTGTTTCTATTAATCCTTAAAACAGGCTGGTACCATCAACTGTCCCATTTTACAGATGACAAAACTAAAGGATGGAGGGAAATAGCTTTCCCAAAGCCACGAGGCAGCTCCAGAGCCGTGGACCTGGGACTTAGGGCAAAGCCCTGTAAAGGGGCCTGGCCCAGAGAAATTCTCCATGGCAGCTTCCTCCTCTATGGAAGGAAGGGGTTGGGTGTGATGAAAATGGAAGGGTCTAGATTTTCATGATCCTCAATCCTCTCCCCTCTTCCCATGCCCACAGCATAATGGATGTTCTCTGTATGCCAGGCCTGTGACGAACACAGAAGATGGTGAAGAGCTGGCCTGCCTAGCTCCAAAATACTTTAAAATACATAATCGACCAATCTTTAAAATGCATGTTCTGTTGCTTTTTATTATTACAATTATATATATTGATTATTGAAAATATAGGTTGGAAGAGTAAAGATGACAGATAATCCCACTACTCAGATTTAAAAACATCGTTCAGTATTGTATTGTGGAATCTTTGAGATTCTTTCCCTATGCGCGCATATTTGAAACAAAAATGGACACTTAGGGTGCATCTTGTTTTGTAAACCTTCCCTCTCCCCAGATTGATATACAATCAATATCTTTTCATATTAATCTTCTCTCCCCTCGTTTTTAATGGTTACTTAGTTGTCCGTGGTATGGATATTCTGTAATTTATTGAACCAGTCCCCCATTTGGATACTTAGGTTAATTCTAAGAAGTTACGATGTTGTTGAGAAGACAATCAAGCCAATACAAAATAGTTTCATAAAAGTAGTTGGACCTTGCCAGGTGCAGGGTGACAGAAATGTGGTACAAGTTCTGGAGGGAAGGCATGTTTATTGAATGAGCCGGTGGGCAGGGAGGTTTTAAGGGGTAGGGAGCATGGGAACCAGGCCTGGAGGGAGAGGCTGGATTTCATCTGTTCAGAGAGTGTGTGCTAAGGTGGGATCTGACAACAGCCAAGGTGCAGAGCGTGAGGGTCGGGGTAGGCATTTAGTCAGGAGGACCCCTATAGGGGAACAGCCCTGAAGAAGTCTGTAGAAGGAGGGAGAGGCCTAACTTTAGGGAAGGCCTTAAGTGCGAGTCCAGAAAGAGCGAATTTTGACTTTTTGGGCAATGGGGAGCCGCAGAAGGTTTTTGAGCATGGCTGTGCCATGAGGAGGTCCTGTGTTAGACAGTCACTGTGCAAACAGCTGGGGAGGGGATAGACCTGCAGGAGATGGTCTCAGAGGCAGGAAGATTTGTTACAAGGTGGGGACAAGTCAGGAGAAGTGATGTGGCTGGAATCCCAGCAGCAGCAGGAGGTGAAGGGAATGGAGTGCATGTGCGTGGTGAGGGGTGCCTGCTGCCTGATACCTGCAGTCCAGGGGAGAATTAATGGGTGCATGTGGGCGAGCTAATGGGGCCTCTGGTGGGGCTGACTCATGGGAGCATCTGAGCCAGTTATTACGAATGCTGGGGAGAGAGAGAGAGAGAGAGAGAGAGAGAGAGAGAGGGAAAATATAAAAAGCAGAGCAGTGGGAATTCTCTCGGATGGAGAAGTTTCAGGGCTGGCCTCCCATTTCAGATGGGCGGCATTGGAAGGAGGGACCTGCTGCGTGGGGGCGAGCAGGAGGGGCGCAGCTGGAGGAAGTGACATTTCCATGGCGTCTGCCTGGAGCGCAGACTTGGCCACATCTTCCCTGCAGGGTACAGCCGGGGCGGGCTGAGTCTTTCCCAGAACAGCCCAGGTTTTCCAGTGCCACCCAGCGCACACGCAGGGCAAGGGAGCTGGGCTGGAGGGCCGGCGCCAGGGAGGAGGCCAGGATGCAAGGTGTGATTCTCTTTATGTAGACACCGGCCCAAGTCTTGATCCTTTGGGTGTCTCCTTGGATATTTAGATGCTTAACACGCGGCGGTCAACCTCGTTTGCTGGAAGAGAGCAGCACGGAAGGCAGCCTTGCCAGCCAGGTCGATGGGGACACTTTCTGGGGAGGCAGCACGGGAGTAGCTGAGGTGGCCTCTGCTCCTCCTTCTCGGCGGGGGCTCCTGCTGGCTTTCCCTGTACGAGTGGTGGAGCAAAAGCTACCCAGGGCTGATTGGGCCCCATTCTCACGCCGCCTGGGTGGGAAACCTGGCCGGGCCCTTCTCGGGTGTCTCATGAAGGCCTCGCTTACCTGCAGGCATGTGGCTGCATCTGACATTGCTTCTGGTGTTTTCCAGCTCATTGTTTCTAGATGGGCATTTTTTCTTCCAAGCCTCGAGTTTGGGTGATCATGCCTCTAGGCTCTTCCTGGTCACCAGGGCATGGGCCTTTGCCCCAGGAATATAGAACTCCACCCCAGCGAGGCCTGCTGGTTTAATCTGGATCCTAAAGGACAGAGTCTGTGCTCAGGCATAGGCAATTTTGGGCCATGTCTTTCCCTCTGGGGTTCTAGCTGGGGGTGGGTTCCTGTGAGCCCTTATGCCGTGAGGAGGCCACATAAGCTGCCTCAATAAGGAGTAGCGCCAGGTGTGGGGGCGACGCAGCTATCCTGTGCTGGGGTCTAGGTGGGTCCTATTGTGACGCCGCCCCCACACCTCAGCCCCACGGCCCACAGGCACCACCCTCTCATTTTCATGTTGAGGCCACTCCTATGGCCGACCTCATGTTTTGGGGCCGGGGCTCCTAGCCACCGATCCCACACGCTAGCAATGGGAGGCCAGACTGAGACAAGGGCTGGTCAGCCAGTTGTGGTTCTCTGTTCCCAAGGCCCTGGGGTGGCCCACCCACTAAGGTCTGGGACCCAGAGGTGGAACCTAGATGAAATGGCCAAGGTGCACAGGCTCCCGGGTGACCCTGGAGGTCAAGCTCAGAGCCTGCGTGGAGGCCGCAGGGAGGAGGAACTTCCTAACTGGGGGTGTTTATATGCCTCCAGATGGAGGACCTATCTTATCAAGAGGGGAAGAAGCTGCTCTCTCTTTGATCTGAACTCTGTCCTTGGAGAGGTGACATCATTGCTGATTCAGTCACCATGTGTTTCTGGAGCATCTGCGATGTGCAAAACACTGTGCTAAGGACTGGGGACATAGAGACATACGAGGTATGTCTGGTTACTGTGGACATGGGGCCCACTGTGCAGGGGCGATTCAGGACCCAAGCAGCCCAATGATGAAATAAATACCCACCGTGCTTAGTGCTTCGGAGGCAAAGCCCAGGGTCTCATAAGACAGGGTAACTCTCTGTTGGGCATTCTCTGAATGGAGTCAGGAAGGCTTTGGGATGGGAGGGTGATGGTGATGGTGAGCCCCGAGGATGATGGGAGATACCCGGGCAAAGACTCACAGAGACAAAGAGCACGGGTGATGGCTCAGACGCATTCAGGTACCTAAGGAAGGTTGGGGGCAGGGGGTGGGTGACAGGAGGCAGAGAGGACATGGCAGGCTGGAGTGAGCTCAGCAAGTATGGTAGGACCAGAGAGTAGGAGGAGTGCAGCGTGAAGCAGGTGGCTGATGGACACCCCTCCGGCTGGATTTCCTTCTCCAAAGTGTCACGGCTCAATGCATGCTTTCTGAGCCACTGAGTCATGTGAATGACTGGGGTAGAGCAAATAGCATCAGGGAGAATCATCTTCCTCCCCGAGAGTCAGCTTCCTTGGACTTGGGCAAGTCCCCAGACCTGCTGGGAAGCTTTGCCCAGGCCTGAGCAGTAGGCGGCAGCTTGGGTGTACCGGACGGAATTGTGTCCCTGCCACCCCAACTCATAGCCATCCAGCACCTGTGAATGCAGCCTTATCTGGAAATCGGGTCTTTGCAGATGTGATCAAGTTCAGATGAGGTCATGCTAGAGTTGAGTGGGCCCTAATCCTGCATCCTTATAAGAAAAGGGAAGTTTGAACACAGACATGCACACAGAGAGGAAGGCCATGCGAAGATGGACACAGTGGTTGAAATTAAGCTGCCATGAGCCAAGGAATGCCAAGCATGGCCAGCGGCCACCAGAAGCTAGGAGAGCAGTCTGGAACAGATCCTTCCCCAGAGCCTTCAGAAACAGCATGACCCTGCCAACACCTTGATTTGGGACTTCTAACCTCTAGAATTGTGAGAGAATACATTTCCCTTGTTTTAAGGTACCCTGTTTCTGGTACTCTGTGATGGCAGCCCCAGGAAACTAACATCCCGGACCTAGGAAGGGGAGCCCAGTGCACTAAACCCACCCTATGTACTGGGGCCACTAAATTCATGATCTCGTTTAGAAATGTAATGAAGTTCGCACCACCATCTCCATTTTATAGAAGAAGAGCTGGACAGTCAGAGAGGTGAGTGACATATCCAAATGTCCACAGAGACATAATGACAAGGTTGGGATTTGAACCCAGGTTCCACTTGGCGCTGCTCTTTCTGTCCTGACTTGCAAGGAGGTTTTTGGATTGTTCATGGCCTTTTACAAGGAGCAGTCAAGGTGGTGGAGTGATGATGAGGAGTAAGAGCTGTGTGGATGTGCACTCGGCTATTTAGTGGTGAAATCCCATGCCTTGCATTTGCCTTAAAATTCTCTAAAAGAAAAAAACCCCAAAAAACCCAAGTTGTGGGGATGGGGAAAGATGAAACAGAACAACAAGTTGTTGGTAATTGTTGAAGCTGGGCGATGGGCCGTGGGTGTTTATTGTATTATTCTCTTTACTTTTCTCTATGTTTGAAAACTTCCATGGTATAAAAATATAAAGTCACAGAGATCCAAGATTTAAAAAAAACAGTGAAGGAAAAAATAAAGAATGAGAGCTCTAGAATCAGAGTGTCCAGGATTTGAATCTCAGCTTTATTAGCTGTGTGATCTTGGACAGGTTACTTAACCACACTGAACCTTGGTTTCCTCTGTCTAATGGAGGTCTCACTACATCAAGCCTCGTGGGGTGGCCAAGGAAATAAAAGGTAGCATCAAAGTGTTTAGTCCAGGGTGGGGCCCACAGGAGGCATTCTGGAAATCCTTGCATTATTACGATTATGGCATGTGCACCCTATACCAGCCCCGAGTCAGCTTCCTTATCAGTGAAACGGGGAATGAGGACAGGGCTTGGAAGTGGAGGGGCTTGCCCAAGATCCCATAGCTAATAGTGACAGAGGCAGGTCAGGCCCAGAAATCTCTTCCCAGAATAGCTGGGTTTCCTTTCTACCCAGAGCTGCTCAGAGACCTGCCGTCTTGGGGGTGCTTAGGGCTTTCCCCCGAGGAGGCTAGCTTTCTGTCCCTTGGTTTAGAAATGAGCGCTGGAGAGGGAGGCAAAGCCACCCCTGGCTGACCCCGGTGAGTCCTGGTCACTCTGTGTTTGCTCAGCTGCGGCGTGCAGGTGGCGGGAGTGACGCTGTGGGCCTGGCTGATGTTTTCAAAGGTGACAGGCCTGTGGTAATGGATGGTCACTGGGGGCTGTTGCTTCGCCGGCATTGTTGGTTTAAGGATGACAAAAATCTGACACACTTGCCACAGCAGAAACCAGAGCAAAACAAAGGAAGCCCAAACTGGAAAGGGCCTGGCCTCCCCTGGCTCTGGGAGATGTTGGCTCTGATGATTCCCAAAAAGCTGTGTGCTGGGTGTTTCTCGGCCCTCCGCTGCCTGGCCGGAATCCTGGCATCCCGGAGCGCTGAGGTCAGCCAGGGTGGAGGAAGTGCCCCACGGCACCTTGCCAGTCCCGGCGTGGGCCGGGAAAGGAGCCAGAAGGAGCGGCCCCGCAGGGAGGCAGGGAGGCAGGGGCAGAGGCTGCACCCTGAGCTGTTTCTGGGCCTCCCCCTCCCAAGTCGACATTGCTACAGGGCAAGGTGCAGGCCGGGGACCTCTAGTCTGCGTCCCGTGCAGAAGAGGGTACAGGGCGGAGTCTGCTGAGAAGAGGAGGTGCCGGGGTCCTGAGGGGTGGCGGGGGCCAAGGGGATGGGTAATAGGAGAAGCAGGCCCTGGCGTCAGAGGCCTGGGTGTGAATTCAGGGCTTTGGCAGGAAACAGAATTCATTCCAGATGGTTCCAATGAAGAGACCGCTGCAGCGTGTGGGAAGCATTAGGGGAACACACAAGAGGTGACGAACATCACGACTGCCCCCGAGGCTGAAGGGGGCAGGAACCCCGGGAGAGCTGGGCACCCCGAGGAGGCTGGGGAAGCAGCACCCACCCGCTTTCTCCTCTGCCCTCCCAGCTGGCCAAGGAGGGGCTGCTGCAGCCAGTAAGGGCCACCTCCCAGGCCAGAGCAGGGGGAGGGGGCGGGGCGGATGAAGTGTCACTAGCACACCTCCCTTGTCTCCCCACAGTGGGGACAGTCATGCTTGCCCACAGATGGGCAAGGAGGATCGGTGATAAGGAGTGTGAAGTTCCCAGCACAGGACCCGACGTGTGACGGCCTGAAGGACGGAGCTTCAAACTCTCTCTCAGGCTCTCTCTCTCACCCCCAACCCCACATTCCTCAACTCTCTGAATGGCTGTCATCAGGAAGAAGGAGCAGACAGGTTCCAGGAGGGCCAAGGGCAAGCCTGAGGACAAATCGTGGAGCTGTCAGAAGACAGTGGCTCCTGGACCGGCCCTGCTCCGGGGGGCACTGGTTCTGGCCCAGAAGGCGCCGGGCCGCTTTAACCTGCACCGACGGCTCGCGAGGGCCTCCTGCGGGCCCGGGCATGGGCCCCCCTCTGATCCCCCCAGTCTCTTGGAGCAGTGGATTGTTATTCCCCAGTTTTGCTGGTGAGACTGCTGGCCTCAGGGGGCGAGGCCACCTGCCCAAGGTCGCCCGGGAGCTGGGCTGCTCCCAGTCCGCGTGGGGTAGGTTTGACCTTACAACAGCCCCCAGCGGCTCTAGACTGCGACGGTTTAGTTCCCGTGTTATACGTCCATCTGGGGTTGGCAGGGGGGGCTCTGCTTCCCATCACCCTCGGTCTGGGACCCACGCTGTCAAAACATTCCTGGTTCCCATGGCAGAGAGGAGGACAGACTTTTGGCGGGGCTCAGACTGGAGACGAAGTGCTCGGCCCGGAAGCTGCACACCTCACTTCTGCTCACAACTCATGGCTCACCCTGGTTACGTGATCCCCGTCCAGGCTCTAGGGCCAGGATGGGCCATCCTAGCGTGTGTCCAGAAGGCGCAGACTGGGAATACTTGATGAACAGCAGTGCTGGCTCCTCGGTGAGCCGTAGGTTTATCCCAGGCCTGGGAGATGTCCCGCAGCTCCACGGGTGACCGGTTGTAGCAGAGGCTGGTGGAGTGCGATGGTAGAGCAGGGGGCCGTCTGGAGCAGCGTCGTCTCAGATCCCTTGGAGGTCTTATTCTGAGACCAGCTAAGCAGGGAAGCCAAGGTTCTCAAGAAATATGCCCCTTGGACCATTGGAGCAAGTTCCACAGCTGGAACTGAGTGCCGGGGGCAGGGGAGAGGGGTTTGGGGCCCCACTGGCCTTTAGAACCCCTGCGTTTCTGTCCTTCACTTTCCTTGCCCTGTTTCCCGCAGATGGAAAACCCTTCCCTGCTTCCGTAGGCGGGACCCCTCTCTGAGGCTGTGTTTCCAGCTGAGTGTTCTCGGACAGGCTGTGAAATGCGTCCCGATGAGGGCCAGATGAGCTCATTCACTCCGGCTGCCGGAAAACTGGCCGTGCGGGCCCTCTCCTGCCGTGACCCCAGCCCGTAGCTCGCTGCAGTTGCTGCACCCATCCTCCCGATTCAGGGGCCGGTTTTAGGAAATCGAGGAGTGTGATTCTACGTAGGGAACAGCAGAGGCAGGAGGCAAGTCAGCCTCCTGAAGGCCTGCCCCGCGCCTGGCCCTATGAGGGGCTCGCTTGCTGGTTGCTTCCCCGTGCGTGGTTACCCACACCCACTCAGCCACTCCGTTCCACACACTTTTGGTCTTCTTGAGAGACTAGTCTTCACTCCCCGATGGATGCCACTTCCTCCCCAAGCCACCAGTGGCTCCATCTCCTGTGACCTTGCAGAAGCAATTGACACGACTGGTCATCTTCTGTTTCCTAGAATGTTCTTCATCTTGGGCTTCCGTGCTGGTCAACTCTCCCCCTGCCTCCCTGGATCCTCCTTCTCAGCCTCCTTCATGGAATCTTATTCCCTTTTTTTTCTCTCTGGCCCTTGTGCTGTGGTTTCCAGGGTTCCATGCACAGCTCACTTCTCCCTCTTCTTGGTTCTTGTCATTGGCCTCTACTGTAGCTGATCCTTTGATGAATTCCAAGGTCTAGACTTGGGATGCATTCATCCATTGGCCTAGCTGACACATCCACCTGGCTGTTCCATAAGCTCCTCCAACTTCATACGGCCGTTTCCCCCAATTTGCTTTTTCTCCAATAATTCCTCCTTTAGTGAGTGGCGTACCCATCCCCTAGCTGTCAAAGCCACAAGACCAAGAGTCATCCTAGCTTCCTTCCTCAGCCTGTCCCACCCTGGCAGGTCCTGAATCCTACCTCTCCATTACACAGACAGTTTCCAACCTGGATTGTCCCTATAGGCTCTTTGGTGCCTGTTCCTTCCAGCCCATCTTCCTGCTGCCACGGGGATTTCTAAAACTTTGGCTGTATGAATTCCTTAATGTTAAAAACCTTCAGGGCTCCCTTCACCTCAATTTATAATCCAGACTCCTAAGCAGGGAGTTCAGTACATTTGTGATCCAGTTCCTGCCTTTCCCTCCCCCACCATGGACACCCAGGACCCCATGCTCACCTTTCTACCTTTGTATATACTCTTTCTCTTTCCTGGAATGCTTTTCTCTGTCTCCTCTTTGTCTGGATGGCTAATTCCCGCTCATCTTTATGACTCAGCTCTTCTAGGAAATCTCTTACAAATCCCTAAAGTAGGAGCCCCTCCTTGATGCTTCTATAGAATCCCATGTGTAAACACAACGTGGGAAGTTAGACATGAGTGCTATTTACTTACACTTCTGACTCTCATCTTGGTTTTTTTGGAGGACAGTGTCAGGCCCAGAGTCAGACACAATGCTTGGCATCCATCTGGTAGTCAGTCAATTCTTGTCAGTAAGTAGACAGGAAAGCTGCCATGTCCCCAGAGTCCCTTGACTGTGGTCTCAAATCCTAGAGGGACCTTGGAAATTATGTAGCTCCATCATTCACTCCATGGATGAGAAATGTGAGGTCCAGGGAGGTGGATTCCCTCATCGGCCCACAAGGAGTCATCAACAGAGTGAAGATGGGGATGAAAATGGATAAACTTCCTCAGGCCAGCGTTTTTTACATTGTACCAATGTCACATCGACTATTTCTTTTATTGATTTTATATGGAAACACCGAATGCTCAGTTGAAAATCATGCACAAAATATAGACAGGTCAAAAGAAAAGTGTGAAATTCATCTAGCAGTTGCGCCACCTACCCAGAGAAAGCCGCGCTGATTACTTAATATGTCGCCTTCTCACCTTTTCCCTGGGGAGTTCAATGTATGTCCATTCTTTAACCCACTATTATGATTATACTATAAATATATTTCTCCATGCTCTTAAAATTTTCTTCTTTAATATCTGTTCATATTTGTCAAAGACTGCCTAGTTGTAATGTTTTTAGGTGCAGCATAATGTAATTCAGTAATCAGACAGGAGGGTTGAATGACCTTAAGGTTGGTTCCTTTTTTTTTTCTTTTTCTATTTTAAACTATACTATATGAAAAACATCATTATAGTGAAATTTGGGGCCCATTCCTAATTATTCCTTTAGGATAAAGTCTTAGAAGTAGAACTGGGGCTTGAAGGATTTACACTTTTTCCATCTTGCCAAATTGCCCTCCAAAAAGCCTGACTAATCAGATTTTGTATTTGCCAGTTTATCATTGAATCAGGCTGAGAGCGAACGGTTTCCGCTGTACCAGGGATTGAAGGGCCTCGATGTGGTGGCAACTTTCCCTCAAGCCACCTGTGGCTTGGTCTGGAGGTTGCAATCTGGCAGCCCCCTATTGTCTTCTTTTGAATCTATGATGCTTAAAAATATTTGAATCAGGAACCAACTTTATACATCAGTACATTTTATATTAAAAGTCTAAATTCCCGGCTCCCATTTCTGAAGGGCAACTGTGGCTCCCCCTCTAGATGGGGCTTGGACTCCCCCATTTTGCTACAGTCCCCACCTCTCCCTGATGCCACCCCTCCCGCTTCATTCATTTACTTGCCCGGCCCCTGTAGGCATTAGGATTTGCAACCCCATCACCGTTACTTTTCCCCATTTAACATCGGCCCACCAGCAAAGAACTCCATGCTTTTCATTCTGATTAACTACAGAATTAATTTTTTAAAAAACAAATCCTATTTGTAATAATAATATTCAGGTTAATCATTTAAGAAGCTGCTCTGGAGAAACCCCGAACGTCTTTAACCAATATAAAATACCATGAATCACTTTGGACTCCACAGTGCATTATGTATTTAAAAACAGAAAATTAGACACAGGAGAATTCATCTTAACTTCATTATATATGAAATATTAATTCTCTTCTGGCTTTCATATTATTTACATATTTAATAACATGTTAGCTACAGTCTTTGACTGAGAGCAATTAGAGGCCAGGGGCTGTCTCCTGCCTTAATCTTAAAGATGCCAAAATGTTTTGATGTTGTGGGGAGAAGGAATTGCTAAGGAGAGTTGGATGTTGTTGTTTCCGTTCCCTTTCTCACATGTCATAATTTGTTAACCGTATTTTCCTCTTCAACAAGATATTGATGACTTTGGCGGCCCCCGTGAGAATTCTGGTCCTCCATTCCCATCTTGGAGAGATTATGGCCATTTTGTTTCTCTAAAAAACACAGGCAAATATTGATCCAAGCCAAGATCCCCTATTAATTAGATCCTCTTAGGACCTCAGTTTTCCCAAAGTAAGATGGGGGTCAAGGAAGGGATGCTGTCGGATGTCATCAAGGGGACCTCATGAGGATGATCACATAGTCCCATGTCTCGCATGGGGCAGCTGCCTGACGGGAGTTTCGTGTCCCTTCCTCTCCCTCGCCACAGTGAGGGGCAGAGCCTCGGGTCTCTGCCGTCTTTGTGCACAGCCCAGCTTGCGGTCCCTGCTGGCACATCGATGATAGTGCACACTAGGGCCGTCGGAAGCCTGCCTGATGGACCTCTCTCTGGAGGCCACACCTGCAAGTCACAGCCCTGCGGATCGGGTGAGGGAATGTCCACCCTGGCCCTGAAGGTCGGTGGACAAGGTCAGGCTTGGCCAGGGACTGGAAGGGTGGGTGAGTTCGGACAGAGGCGCTGGAGAGAAAGGGCGTGCACAATGTGTGCAAAAGCAGAGTGGGCGGCTAGCTCGGCACAGAGGAAACGGTGAACAAGTCAAGGGGTGGTGAGGGGGAGGGGAGGAAGCTTGTGGGGCATATTGTGTTTAAAACCATAGAGTATCCAAATTATAAGGGACTTTGGGAAAAGCCTAGAGCGGGGGTCACTGGCTGGTGGCTCTGGGCCGGATAACTCACGCTGTTCAGATCTGGTTTGGCCCATACGGTGTTAATTACCATTACTACTTTTGTTAATTTTCAAAATCTTTCAGCTACAGCCTGCGTCTTCCAGTTGCCCCCAGTCTCCTTCACTCCACGCACTGATGTTACTTACCCAGTCCCCGCTCTCAACCAAGTTCCTCCTTCAGTTTTAAGAATGAGGGAACTGGGGTCCCAAGAGTGCAGGTCACTCGCTCAGGCTGCACCCTGGCTGAGAGGTAGAGCACGGTTCCATCACAGGCTGCCATGGCCTGGTCCAGGGCTCTCAGAGGAGCTCGGACGGGGCCCCGTGGGGCATAGGGAGCCCCCGCAGTCTCCAGAGCAGGGCGGTGAGGTCTTGGGGCCTGGACATCATACAGCAGGGTGCCATTGGTTGTGCAGCTGACACTGTGGCTTGAGTGCAGGCTGGTGTCTGGTCCCCAGTGCCCTGCCGCTCCACATCAAGGGCAGGCTCCCAGGCAGTGGCTAGCTCCCTGCAGTCAACATCGGCTGGCCTCCCACCCCCAGGCAGGGGCCCTAAGCCTCTCTCTTCCGCTCCATCCCTAGAGGGACACTGAGACACTAGCATGTTTCCAATCACATCTCAATCCCCTGACAAAGAATTCCTGGGACTTGTAGAAAAGGGCGTCCCAGGTATTCCAGAACGAGACTTCACAGCCTAATTGGTTTGGGGGGTGGGGGAGACTGGGCATGTAGAGAGCTCTCACCTTATCCCCCAAATGAGTCTATCAGGATTAATGTCACACTAATGAAGGTAGGAGGAATTAAGCATGATTTGTTGCTGGTTGTAAAGTGCTTCCAGACATCGCCAATCCATCACAGCCGTTCTCCAGAAGCAGGAGGCCCAGTGTGTCCGTGAGGCGCTGGGGGAGAGAGCCAGGCTCCCTGCTGATCGGCCCCGGGCTCCCATCCCAGGGAGCAGCGGGGCTGGGATAGAGGCCCAGGCTGACAGGGGCTCTCAGGCACACTGGAAATAAGAATGCCACCCCAAACCATGCAGCAGGGAGCAGTGCTCCTCCTCCCCTGGGATTCCTGAACCCATGTGCCCATCCTCTCCCCCTTTCAGCACTAGGGCCGTGGTTTGGGCGATTAGGGCTGAGGGGGGGCCCTTATGTCACAGAAGGAAAAATTGAGCTGGGATTCTATACAGCCTCACACCTGTGGCAGTTAGAGAACAGTTCTTGTTCTGGCCCTGACACCTGTGTGCTGTGTGACCTGGGTCCGCTTAACTCCCCTTTCTGGGCCAGAGTTTCTGCACATGTAAAAGGAGTTAGGATAGAGGATGTCTTTTTTTTTTTTTTTTTTAAACAATTCTAACCAATCCAATGTTTTAGAGGACGTAGAATTTTTTAAAAAAATACTTCTAAAAACTTTTTATTGAGATATAATTCGCATATACAATTTACCTGGTCAAAGCACGGACTTCAGTGGGTTTGGTATATTGACAAGTGTGTGCAACCATCACTGGGGTCAATTTCAGAACATTTTCATCACCTCAAAGATAAACTCTATACCCGTTAGCTATCACCCCCCTATTTTCCCATCCTTCACCCCTAGCCCTAAGGATCCTAAGAAACCACTAACCTCTATTCTGTTCTGGATTTTCCCATGAATGGAATCTATGACTTCTGTGACTGTTTTTTCACTTAGCGTAATGTTTTCTGGGTTCAGCCGTGTTGTGGCGCGGATCAGCACTTTGTTCCCCTTTATGGCGGAACAGTCCGCTGTGGGGTACATCACAGTTTGCTCAGTCATTCATCTGTTGATGGACGTTTGTGTCATTTCCACCTTTTAGCTCTCATGAATAATGCTGTTATAAACTTCGGTGTACGTGTTTCTGTGTGGATATATGTTCTCATTCCTCTTGTCGTGGGATTTCTGGGTCGTATGGTAACTGTTTAAGGTTTTGAGGGCATGGCCAGACGGCTTTCCAAAGTGGCTGCGCCGTTTTATCCTCCCCCCAGCAGTATATGAGGGTGCTAATTATTCCACATTCCCGCCAACATTTGTTATTATCTCACTTTGATTTAACCACCCTGGTGAGTGTAAAGTGACATCTCACTGTGGTTTTGATTTGCAATTCCCTGATGACTAATGATTTCGAGTATCTGTTCATGTGTCAGTAGGCCAATCAACCATTGCATATCTTCTTTGGAGAGATGTTCCTTCATATCCTTTGCTTATTTTTTAATTGGCTATTTAGTTTTTAGTACTGAGTTGTAAGACTTCCTTGTATATTCTAGATACAAAGCCTTATCAGATATATGATTTGTATGTATTTCCTCCCATTGAATGGGTTGACTTTTCACTTTCTTGATAGTGTCTTTTGAAGCACAAACATTTTAAATTTTGCTCAAGTCCAGTTTTCCTGTATTTCTTTTTTGCTGTGCTTTTGATGTCATATCTAAGAATCACCAAACCCAAGGTTATGAAGATTTACCCAGTCATTTTCTTCTAAGAGTTTTGTAGTTTTTCCTCTTACATTGAGCCCTTTGATCCATTTTCAGTTAATTTTTGTACATGATGTGATGTAGGGGTCCAACTTCATTCTTTTGCATATAGTTAATCTATTGTCCCAACATAATTTGTTGAAAAGACCATTCTTTCCCCCATTGAATGGCTTTGGCACCCTTTTTGAAAATTAGTTGAGCATTGACCTATGAATTTATTTCTGGATTGTTCAGTCCATTGATCTATATGTATATCCTTGTGTTAATACCACACTATCTTGATTACTATTGCTTTGTAGTAAGCTTTGAAATTGAGAAGTGTGAGTCCTCCAACTTTGTTTTTCTTTTTCAAGGTTATTTTAGTTCTTCTGAGTCTCATGCAATTTTACATGAATTTTAGAACCAGCTTGTCAATTTCCACAAAGAAGTCAGCTGGGATTCTGATCAAGATTGTAGTGCCTCTGTAGATAGTTTGGAGAATATTACCATCTTAAATTAAGAACATGAGTTTTTTTCACCATTTATCTTTAATCTCTTTAACAATATTTTGTATTTTTCAGAGTATAAATTTTGTGCTTTTTTTGTTAAATATGTTGCTAAATATTTTATTATTTTTGATGCTATTGTGAGTGGAATTGTTTTCTTAATTTCACATTTGGATTGTTCATTGTAAGTATACAAAGAATTGATTTTTGATATTGATCTTGTGCCCTGCAACCTTGCTGGACTTGTTTATTAGTTCTAATAATTTTGTAGTGGATTTATTAGGATTTTTGATATACAAGGTCTGGTCATCTGCAAATAGAGATAGTTTTACTCTTTTTTTTCCAATCTAGTTGCCTTTTATTTCTTTTTTTCTTGCCTAATTTCCCTGGCGAGAACCTCCAGTATAGGGTTGAATAGCAGTGGTGAGAGTGCCTGCTCTTAGGGGGAAAGGCATCCAGTATTTCACTATTAAGTATGATGGTTAGCTGTGGACTTTTCATAGGTATCCTTTATTAGGTTGAGGAAGTTTTCCTTTATTTCTAGCTTGTTGACTGTTTCATTTTGAAAGGCTGCTAGATTTTTTCAAATGCTTTTTCTGTGTCTATAGAAATAATCATGTGATTTTCACTTTTTATTCTATTGATAGGATGATTGAGTTTTGAATGTTGAACCAACCCTGCATCCTTGGGATGAATCTCATTTGGTCATGGTATACAGTTCTTTTTATATGTTGCTAGATTCAGTTTGCTAGTATTTTGTGGAGGATTACTGGGTCCATATTAATAAGAGATATTGATCTGTAGTTCTCTTACAATGTCTTTGTCTGGTTTTATAAAATGAGTTTAGAAGTATTCCTCCTCGTCTCTTTTATGGGGGAATTTATGAAGAACTGGTATTAGTTCTTTGAATGTTTGGTAGAATACAGAATTGAAGCTTTTGGGGCCTGAGGTTTTCTTCATGAGGTAGTTTTACAATTACTGATTTGACCTCCTCATTATAGGTCTTCAGATTATCTACAGAGAGGCTCTCGTTTTGTTTGTGGGCCCTTCTGCAGCTAAAGGCATCTTAGGGAGCCTAGGCTCTATGGATCGTTGTGGTCACTGGTGAGCCCTAGTCCCATAGCAGGGGACTTCTGGGTGTGTAAGCACATGGCTCAGGCTCAGGACAGCCTGTGATATGGGCAGGTCAGTCCACCAAAGGCCAGAGAAGACTCCAGGTCGGTCTGCCTCCTGAGAACAGCAGGCAGTGTGGGAGGAGGAGCTCTGGGATAGCAGTCTGCAGGCTGGGCTTTTAGGGCACTTCAGTGACAGGGATGGCATGCATCCCAATTCCGTGCAGCAGGATTGCTGCTCACGAGCCTGGCCTGTGACTTCCTGGCCCTTCTCACATCCCCCCTCCCTCCCAAACCCCTCTGTCTTATCTCCGTATATCCCCAGTGTCCTGTAGGGCATGCAGGTGAATGGCAGGGGCTTGGGGTGGCCTGGGGGTTCTCAGGATTATGTGTTGAATGGAAGAATGGTCAGCGCTGCCTCCTGGTTTTTGTCTTTGGGCAAGCAGCAGGCAGACTTGGTCGGCAAATGCACTCTTCTGAGTTAGTGGGCATCAGGTGTCTTCCCCGGCAGGCACGCAGGCACGATACCTAACTGCGCTCGGGCCGTCTGCAAGGCACTGTGGAGGATGACGAAACATAATACTCCTCGTCCCTGCCTTTGAGACGCTAACAATGTAATCGACAGGGAAAAAAACAAAAAAGCAAAAAACTACAGCAGATTCAGTTGAACGAGTCCTCACATGTCCCCTCTGCCTCAGTCCTGTAGTGATGGCCATTGTTGTTCTTATATTCTTGGTTCCAGTAAGGGTGCCCGGAGTGCTGATGCCAGTTGGTGCAGGACTGCCTAAGAAAGTCCCTCTGCTCTCTGGGCTTCTCTTGTTCTCCCCTTTTCTTGGTGGGTGGCCCAGTCTCTAATGCCCAGCTTCCTTTGATCTTGTCTATCTGCAATTGTCTGCCTTGGCCAAGTCTAACTGTCTCCCTGTCCCTACCCCTCCAAGACCCCTGGGACATTGTGCTGGCAGCCTTTGGCAGCTCTGGCCTTAACCTCACAACCCCTGGGGAAGGTAGATGGAACACACACACACACACACACACACACACAAAATCTCAATTCTTCCACCAGCAAAGAGCCTCCAGATCACATTCCTTACCACCCACTGTGGCTCGGGGTTGGAGAATTGGGTAGTCTCTCTGTGTGACTCCATTTCTGTGTTGGTCTCAGAGGCCATTTGGGAAAAAAGTCAAGGGATTTGGCATAGTTTAACTGAGTTCAGGCAGGAGCTGGGCATTAACCTCAGGCATCGTCGGATAAATGGGCTCCACGGAGGAACCATGAGGGATGGTTACTCTCTGTTCAGGAACTGGAATCCAGCCCCCTTTGGGGGCATGGGTACTGAGCAGATGGGGTAGGAAGTCAGATCATTAACATCTCAGGCCTAGGATGGGAGACGGTGGCTTCTGCCTGTGGGGGAAAACGGTGCATCCAGACCCCACAACACGCTTGCAGTGCCGGCCGCTGATCCCGCAGATGGAGGACTGCAAGTCTTGCCCTCCCCCTGTTCTGGCATTTTCAGCCCTGACCCAGGGGCCAGTGCCCCCAGGCTGGCCGTCATCCTGGGCAAAGCAGACAGAGCTGCAAGGCTTTGAGAGGTCAGCTAGTTAGCTAGTCAACAATAGTAGTTAGTGCTGACCCTGTGCCAGGCATCCCTCTAGGCCCAGGTTGCTAAGCTGGGGACCGCTTTGCCCTCCATGGGACATTCGGCAATGTCTGGAGACCATTTCTGATGGTCACAACTGGGAGGCGGAGGCTGCTATTGGCACCCACTAGGTAGAGGCCAGAGATGCTACGAAACATCCTACAACACACAAAACAGTCCCCGCAACAAAGAATGATCTGGCCCAAGATGTCAGTGGTGCCAAGGCCGAGAAACTCTACCCTGGGCACTGGGCTCCCAGTGCTGCTTAATTTAGACCAAATCCCTGTCTTCACAGAAGCCTACTACTGGTGGGGGTAGACAGTCAACAAAGTAGGTCCCTGTCCTCCCAGTTGTGTTGCAAAGATAGCGTGTTTGTTAGTTCATTCATTCACTTCATTCATGCACCCATTCCCCTGCATGTGCTGAGATTTTGCTATGTGCCAGGCCCAGGGCCCAGCCTTGAGGGGACAGAAATGCTGTAGATGTGGTGCCTGCCTTTGAGCAGTCCGTGCCCGATGGGAAACTGGCACGTGTGCGCGCACACACACACACAAGCAAACACCCATACACAAACACACACACGTAATACACAATAACATCCACAAGTGCACAACACACCCATACACACAAAGACATGTGCATACATAAACACACACACACACACAATCACAGAACCAAGTCATAAGGGCAGAGATAGAGGGATGATGTAGGATTGTAGGAGAGGAGGTATTTAGTTCAATCTGAAGGGGGGGTCAAGAAAGTCTTCCTGGGGGAGGAGGGCTGAGTCATAAAGGTCAGGGAGACTTGGGCGGGGGAGGCTAGTCCTCTAGAAGGAGCTCTCTGGAAACCACTTCCCTGTGAGCTCCCGGGAGCCCCGTGCTTGCTGTGGAAGTGTGCCCCAGCCCTCAGCAGGAATCCCTCCTTCCTCCTGCGACCGTGGTGTCTTCCTTCCTCCCTGCCCGCCCCCCCCAATCGCGTCTTCAACTCCTCTGTGAAATTGCGTTTCTAACCTTGGCTGCCTCCAGCCGCTCCATCACTGCCAGGAGAGGCCATCAATCCCCTGACCCAGCCTCAGCCCTGCTTTCCTAACAATCAGAGGGGTTCGGCGGGGAGGTAGAGAGGGGAGGGAAGAGCACTGTGGCCCCCAGGGGCTTTAAATTTGATGGAGGTGCCCTTTTGTGCCTTTTGACTGCCTTGCAAATCTTGTCTCTCTCTCTCATATGTAAACAGCCTTAAAGATAATGAAAGGCCTGGCCCTGCAAGGCCTCACTATAGAGTCTGCTGGGAAGAGAATCAAAAGATGTTCACAGCTGGTTGCCCTGAGAAGGGTCTAGTGGAAGATGCCAGGGGTCTGGGGTCAGCAAACATGGATCCTTGTCATGGCTGTTTCATTATCTTGCTGGGTGACCTCAGGCAAATTACTTCACCTTTCTGGGCCATATGCGCCTCATCTGCGAAATTCGGAGAGAGCCCCATCCCCGGGATATCTTATCATGCAATAATAATGTCTGGTGACATCACTGGCCTTTAATTGATAGGAACAAAGCTGGAAATTTGAGAGAAAATGCATCTGCATTTCCTCCCTGTCCCCTAGCACCCCTGTCCCCCAGAGTTATTAGTGGCTCCGGCTGAGAGCTGATAAGACAGGCTGAAGTCAGTAGGGTACATCAGTCCCCTTACCTTGTGCCTTTCCCATTGCCTGGAATTCCCTTCCCACCCCCTTTTCCCTCCCAGTTCCAACAAGGTCCACCTCAGTGGCATCCCTTCTGGGAAGCCTCCTCGAATCCCCCGTCTGGTGGCCGTTCTGGTCCCCAGTGAACTCTGCTTGCTCTTTCATTCCATCTTCAATGCTCTTCTCCTTTGCGTCTCTGGCCTGTGACAGAAATTCAGTGGCACAGAGGGTGTCCACCACGGTGCGGCGGCTTGTGTCTCCTCAGCAGGTCAGTTTGACCTGAGCCAGTTACCGTCAATAAAGCATGGCAGCTCATGACTT
>CM052894.1:42987163-43006007 GCA_028534135.1 Potos flavus | reverse complement strand
GTTTGGGAGTGATTTGGGAAACATTCTGCTCCTTTCTCTCTTTCCCGCCAGTGGGAAAACTGGAGAGAGAGAAGCCTGAGAGGCATCCCTCCCACACGGCTACGAACGTGAAAGCAGGACACCATGGTCCCTGCCTCTTCCCTGCAGAATTTACAGTGTGCAGCTTGCAAATTACTGGAGGGAATATGGAAAAGCTGGGTAACGATGTGGGAGAGAACATTCCCCAGCGCTGACGTGGGCTTGCCTGCACCAGAGAACCAGAGAGTGGGTAATTGAAGCTCACGTTCTGAACCATTGTAGCAAAGGTAATCTCCATGACGGCATCCGTAATATCCCCGCTGCACCGGGAGGGCTGCGGTGGGGGGGAGCCAGACGCTGACGGAAGACAGAACCACGGAGCCCCAGGCTTGCACTTCTGTGAGGCCCTTGGGTCTCAAGGAACTCAGAACTAAGGCAGGGTTTGTCCCCAGCGGGCCCTTGCCCCGTGCCATGGGGCCCTGGCCTGCTGTGCGGGAGTGGAGTCCAACCTGGTCTGGAAACTCCATGAGGGTAGTGACTCTTGACTTTCCATCACTACATCTTATTTCCAAGCATGGGTCCTGACGCTGAGGAGATCCTTAAGAGTCTTTGGGTCAATGAATAAATGGATGAATGCGTGCATGAATGATGAATGAATAAATTCATGGTTCAAGGATGAGTGAAATGGGGACTTCCATTCCGTCCACGTGTGTTCGCCTCATGGCTAGTGCCTTGGTTTGCCCAAAAGGCAGCTACCAGAATAATGAGGTGATACTCAACCACGTGTTGGAAGAAGCAGTAGAAGGGATTAAGGCTGTCTAGCTGTGAGCATGAAATACCCCCGTGTTCAGGTTTCTGAAGGTGGGAGGGGGAGCGGGCTCTTCTCCCTAGTATTGGAGGCTTAGAACTAGGACCGGGGTGGGGGGGCGCGGAGGACTCAGAGGCAGGTCTCAGCCCCGCCTAATAACCAGCTGCTCACACTTACTGAGCACTTACTACGCGCCGGGCACGGTTACTGTTGCAGATGGTGGACGCTGAGGCCCAGTGTGACGGTTAATTTTATGTCTCAGCTTGACTGAGTCACAAGGTGTCCAGATATTTAGTTAAACATTATTTCTGGGCGTGTCTGTAAGGAAGACATTCGTATTTGAATCAGTGGACTGAGTAAAGCAGATTGTCCTTTCCAGTGTGAGTGGGCCTCATCCCTTCCTTTGAGGGCTTGACTAGAACAAAAACACAGAGGAAGAGAGGAAGTTTCTGCCTACCTGACTGAGCCGGAGAATCTGGCTTCTCCTGCCCTTGGATGGGGACTTCATGCTGTCAGGCCTGGTTCTCAGGCCTCTGGAGTCAGACCGGCACTGACCCACTCGCCCTCTGGGTCTCCAGATTGCAGAGGTCACCTCGTGAGCCTTCTCAGACTCCATAGTTGCATGAGCCAATTCCTTTTAATGAATCTCCTTGTGTATATATCTGTCTCTCGGGTCTGTTTTTCTGGAGAAGGGAGATGAATACTTAGTGAATGTATTCATTTTTAGAGTTGTTGTAACAAATAACCACAAACCGGGAGGCTTAACACAACACAACTCTATTCTTCCGTAAGTCTGAAAGCCGAAAGCCCAAAGCCAGGGTGACAAAGCCACATTCCCTCGAAGGATCTGGGGGAGAACCCTTCCTTGTCCCTTCTAGCTTCTGGAGGCTGCCAGCAATCCTCGATGTCCCTTGACTTGTAAACACATCACTCCAGTCTCTGCCTCTGCCTTCTCATTGCTTGCTCCTGTGTGTCTTGGTCTGGATTTTAGGGCCTACCCTGAAAATCCAGGATGAGATCATCTTAAGATCCTTAATGGAATTATTATCTATGAAGACCCTTATTCCGAATAAGGTTCCATTCCCATCTTCTGGGTCCACATTCCCATCTTCCGGGTCCCCATGTCATTTGGGTGGACTAAATGTGTCTCCCTAAAATCCATATATGGAAGTTCTAACCCCCAAAGCGATGGCCTTTTGAGGGTAATTATCATCAGAGGAGGTCCTGAGAGTGGGGCCCTCATGATGGGATTAGTGTCTTAGAAGAAGAGAACCAGAAAGCTCTCCATCTCTGTGTGCAGACACAAAGAAGAGGTCATGTGAGCACACAGAGAGGTGGCCGGTGCCTAGAAGCCAAGAGAAGAGGCCTCGAACCTTGCTGACACCTTGATCTTGGACTTCCCAGCCTCCTGACAGCGAGGAATAAATTTCTGTTGTTTAAACCACCCAGCCTGTGGTAGTTTGTGGTGGCAGGCTGAGCTGAATGACGGGTGCCCCTTGTTCAACCCAGCATGGGGAGGGTCAACTGTGGTAGAGGTCAGTGCAAACTGGGCTTTTCCCCATTTCCCTGTGATAGCCTTTGAAGGGCTTTATAACTAGTTAGCATGGAAGCTACTTCCCTGGGAGGTAGGGGGTTCTTACTAGAACTGGCTCCACTGATCTTGGGTAATGTGGCGGGATCCCCTTGAGACTCGGGATTCAAAATGGCACCTGGACCCTGCTCCTTGCCCTCTGCCCACTAGCAGTGAGCTCAGAAGGCCCAGGCAAAGTCACCACTGGGGATGGCACGTCAGGCATTTGTCTGATATTTACAGAGGACAGCACCTTCGCAAGGAGGCCTCCACAGGCTATTTTCAGCTGGTAAAAAGGGCTGGTCGGCACCCTGGTTATCACTCTTCTAGGATTAGAGGGTCCAGACAGAGGAGGGGAGTTATAAATTACCCGCGGGCTGACTCACACCCCAGAGTGAACCGGGGAGTCACGGGGACCTTCCAGATCTCCCTGGCCGCTTTGCAGATCTGAGCCCTGGGAAAGCTCTATTTCATGCTGGGGGTGGGAGAGGGAGGTTTCATAGAGCCCCAGGCCTTGCCAAATGTGCAATCAGCATTCCCGTCCAGCCCTCCCCCCAATCCAGCCCTCCCCCTGGCCTCCCCCGACATCTATAATTCCGTTTGTTGTGCTCGCAAACACCGTGTTGGAAGATTTCATGCTAATGAAAGGGTTTCTTGATTAGGTTACGCTGTTACTGTAAATGTTCCCTCATTATCTATGTTATGGTAGGAATTTGAAAAAGTATAAATTGAGCGTCTTGCATAATTTATAAAACCTGAATGTTTCCTAATTAGTTCGGTTAGGTTAATGATGGTGCAGCGTCACTTCTTCCTGGCCCTTGCTAATGACCTTTCCCCTCTTCATTTCGAACACTTTCTGTTATTTACAAACCCTTCCCCACCACCACCAAATCCAACCATCAGCTTGCAGAGACAGTGGCCCCATCTAGCCCCCGGATGGGAGGAAGAAATGCCTTGCAAAATGCGAATAGTGCCTTTTTTCTCTGTGTGCCCCCACCCTCCTTTGAGGCCAAGAGGCAGCCTGCTTAAGGTCAGCCAGGATGAAATTTGGCTCAGGCCGATCCCCTGAAGAATGCCGGTGAAGTGCATTCCTTTGGCGTTTGCGTAGGGACTGGTCCTGGCCTCCATTAGCAGCTGGAGAAGTGAAAATGCTGGAGGAGATGGGGGAGGGAAAAAAACCCTCTCAAAAGGATTCTAAAATAACATTTTGCATCCTCAAGTAATTCCCAGTTCTCCCTGGCAACCATTCATTTCTTCCGAACAGCAGAAATTTGCAATATGAAAGTGGATTGGCTTCTCCCTCCCTTGGGGCCCCTGTATCTCTTCATCCAGCGCCTTGGGTAAAAAGCAATGCATACGTTTACAATATAAATGTGATTTAATCGACCTCCCTGTCAGGGAGAAATGGCAAGCATATCAAACAAGACCAAGATGTTAGAAAGAAAAATCATAAATTATTCCAGTGACGAGTTTCTGAGCCGCCTCCCGGACTACTAGATGATGCTATATAAGGCTGTTCCTTGAAACAATAATTAAGATAATTCTGTATGACAAGGAGAAAAATGTCCAGCTTTGTATGAAATGTGCTTCATGTTAGCAAGCTGAATGCTTGGTATTGATTACACTCTCCCCACCATCCCCCCCACCCGCCACTACGATTCAAGGCTAAAATTAATTGAATGATGCAACATTTCTTTTCTTGAATCCTTATTTACCGTACATGCCTCCTAGAAGCCATGCAAAGTAGGCTGGCCTCTGATTCTCTAAATTGGTCTCTTCCTTCGGCGGCGTCTGGGAGTGCGCTCACATGTACACACACACCCCCTCAGCTGGGTGTCCATTGTTCTCTGCTCCGGAAGGCATGATGTCTCCCCTTGGGGGCAGATTTGATGGACATATCAGCACAGCAGAGCCCTAACTTTTGCATTACGAGGCCACCATGGGGGCTGTCCTCCAGAAGTACGGCCAGCGTCATGGGGGAAGCACGGTCCTCATGCCGATGGGACTGGACAACCTCCTCCCCACCCCCCTCGCCCTTGCAGTCTAGGGAAGGCAACTGGCCTCTGTCTAGCAGAACGTCCTTCTCCCCTCCCCCTCCCAACCTCTCAGGGTGTCCCGTGGGGCTAGATGGCCCCCCCTTCCCTTCTAGCTGCCATATCCTGACTCTGTCGTCCCCCCTCCCATGAGAGGCACCTGGCACTGTCCTGGCAGAGAGAGATGGCTGCTGGCGGCGGCTCTGCCGGCTTTCCCGCGGCTCTCTTTCATCCTGACTGCAGTTGCTGCCCCAGCGGCGGCTGGTGGAGAGGGAGGCACGGCCTCAGGTAGTTAATCCGCATCAAGGCCCCTGGGCACCTGAAGCGAGGCCAGGGCCTTCCCCTGCCCAGGGAGGCTGGGGAGCAGTGGCAGAGGTGGCAGGCCGCCGGCTGGCTGCCCTGGGGGTCTGGACCCGGAGCCGGCAGGGGCTGGATTCCACTGTGCCCTGAACGACTGCCTTCCCTCCTCTGAGCCCAGGTTCCCCACTGCAGAGGGTAGGGGTGGGGATTCAAGGCCGAAGCTGGGCACAGCGCTGCCATGTCGTGCACAATCGATGATTTAAAAAAGAAAAAATAATAAAAACAAAAACCAAAACCCCAAACCAGAGGCACTTAGGCAATTGTGAGATGAATAAATGGCTCTTAGTTTGGCAGTCCTGTTTGTGATGACCCAGAGCCTTGCCTCCAGGGAGCCATTCTTTCCAGAATGATGACAAAGGAGGGCTCTTCTCTTCTACCTTGGATGCCAAGGGGAGCTTGTGGTCTCACTGAGCCCCTCAGAACTGCCCTGTGGGGACAGGCATCAAAGGTGCGTGTGGACCCCCGCCTTGTTCCCCAGGAGACCCGGAACATCAGCCAGCTGTAGCTACAGCTCATGGAGCCTGATGGTGGCAACCAGATCGTGTCTCAGGGCCCCAGTGGGAGGAAGGCAGCGCTGGCACCCAGGGCAGATGGCTGTGGGGGGAAGGCCAGTTAGGGGACAGGGTCAGGCAGAACAGGGTCAGGGAGATGTCAGGAGGAGCAGGCAGCTGCAGCTGGTGGGAGCTGCCCCCGGGGAGCCTTCAGCGCCCATTAACACCATGCCCAGGGCTAGGGCAGGACGGGGAAGAGACTGAGGGCCCCTTAGCCTGCTTACAGCGCTGGAGGGTAAGTTGCACCTGCTCAAGGACCTGGGGCAGCCTGCTCACTCCCCCTGGGCGGAGCACAGCACCCAGCACCTAGTAAGTGTTCAATAAAGGAGAGGAGCATCCCCGTGGAGGGAAGCGATGCCGAAGCACCAATGGGGAGCACTCCCAGCCCAGGTGCCTTGGGACCAGGTGTTTGAAAGGCCACGTGGGGAGGCCTTTTGCAGCCTAAGCTTCCCTCCCTGCCTTCCCTCTCAAGAAGCTGGGGGAGACCCAGATGGCCTGGGTCACGTTTTCGTTGGAAGCCTAATATCTGGCATGCGGCCTAGCCCAGGCAGCGTCTGAACCGTCCTCCTCTGACCCCGGATGATCCATCAAATCCTCAGACATCTCTGAATCCCCTGCGTGGCTCGTACCCCGTAGGAGCTCGACAAGGACTCGCTGAGTGGTTGGCTGCTTGGCGAAGAAGCAGCCCTTCTCTGTTGATGAAAGAGCAATTAAGACTTTAGGAGTCTGCAGTCTAGACGGGGAGCTGTCAAGTCTCCCATAAGTGGGTCTGGGAGCTAGTAATGGGAGAGTAGGAGCTCCTGGAGAGGAGCAGAGCCTCAGACAGGCCAGAGGGAGCCTGGGGGTGGTCCAGGTGGGGCCAGCAGGCAGGGAGGGAGCATGGGAAAAGCACTGGGCTGCTCTCTGTGTTGCACAGGCTTGTTTGTATACTGTTCTCTTTGCCGACTTTGCACCGCAGTCAAAACAACACTCTTGTCAACTTGTTACCTTAAAAATAGTTGAAAAGATGACACTTGAGGAGAAAGCGCTTAGAAAGAAGAGCTACTCCCCGCCCTCCCCTCCACCCCCACTCCTCTGGCTGTGCATCTGGGAAGAGCCTTGTCCGCGAAGAAGCATTTTGAATGCTGGCCTCTGGTCACTGTGTCCCTTTGAGCCCCGGGTTCCTCACCTGTGAGACAGGGTTAAAGCATGGGAACAGATCATTCCTGATGTGTAGCTCCAGAACTGTGTGCTTAGCCCATCTCCTCACACAGCAGCCTGGGAAGGCTTCCTGGAGGAGGTGGTACAATAGAGGGTTGCTCGGTAAAAGATGAAGCCAAGAGTTCAGCCATTGCAGGCTGAGCTTCTGTGTGGCTCCCAGCAGCAGTAAGCACGGATAGAGGGGGGTGGGAGATGGGGGGAGTGAGTCCATTCCCTGCTTTGGTTCTCCGAGCCGCCATCATTGTCTGCGTCACTGTACCCTTCCCTCTACTCTGCATCTCTGGTCCTCAGCACAGCACCCCTGCCCCCTGCATGCTCCTCCTGCAGCTCTCCTAGCTGGCGCAGGGGCGCAGCCTTGGCTCTTGGAATTTGGGAGACGTTTAATTGCTCTCGTTTGTCTGTGGGTGATTAGAGTGACTCCAGCTTAGAGACAATTAGTAAATTATTATTATTGGTTTCCATTGGTGTGATGCTGCCCTTTGAGGAGCCAGCTGATTGAATTGAGAGGGGTAGTAGGAGCACAAGCAGCACCTCTCACTCCACGCATGCCTGGGAAAGCAAGAGTGAGTAAACAGAGGGTGCTCACGGGGCGCTCAGCATTCTGTGCCACAGAGCAAGCCATCTGCATCGCTAAACACCTAGTTCCCCGGGGGCTGCTGGGCCGTCTCCTGGGAGCTGAAGAGCTGGGGAGAGGGGGACATGGCCTTGAGGGCAAGTCAGGGGCCTGGGGTGCTGCCTGGAGGGGGCTTTCTGGCTCCCACCCCACATGGGGCTCGCTATCTCTCAGCCCACCCATGACCTTCCTCCTTCCTCGGCCTCCCTCTCCGTGTAGAATCTAGTCCAGTGGGGCTCCAACCCTGACCTGGGTTAGAATCCCCCGGACGCCTGTCAGCGCAGATTGCTGGGCCCCACTTGCAGGGTGTCTGACGCAGTGCCGAAAGGGCAGGGCCTGAGAATCTGCATTTCTCCCAGTTCCCAGGGGATGCTGCTGGTCAAAGAGCACCCTCGGAGAACCACCTTGTCCGCCGATTCTCACCCGCAGCTGCACATGAGAATCACCTGGGGAGTATTTCGGACTGTTTTCAGCGCCCGCCTCCAGCCAGGGTCTGTTAGTCTCCAGTGAGGTCTGGGGAGGTTATTTTGAAAAGACTCCCCTTCCTTCTGCTTCGTTTGGAGGAAGAGAGCATTCTGTCTCTTGGATGACAGTGGATCTGCTTCTCCCCAGGCCGGAGGCCTCTGCCGTCCCGCCCCTCCCGAGTGGGACGATGGTGGATGCCCGAGAAGAGGGGTTTGCAGGTGATGGGCCAGTTGGGGAGCTGGCTGGCTCTGCTTGTCACTTCCTTTCTCCTTATGGCATCGTTGGTTCTCCTTCCCACGGGAGAGTCCCATTCGGCACCCTATTATTTGCCCACTGTGTCCTCTCCTTTATGTCCTGTCTCCCTCCCTGCCCTGGACATTCGGTGAGCCTGCCTCTCCCAGACCCAGTTCCAAATACTGGGAGGTGTAGACACGTCTTTAGGGCAAATGATCAGGAATTGGAGACAGACAGCTCCCTGCTGTGCCATTGTCCCCAACACCATACCATGCCCCCCACCTCCCCCAGGAGCTCCTGTTCTGCCTAGTACCCAGGTGTTGATAACGGGGGTGGCACTGCTATGGAGGCAAGCCCATGGGGTGTGGGAACACAGGATAGGGCTACCTCACTAACTCGGGGGCCTGTGGAAAGCTTCCTGGCTTGGGGTGGGGGGGACGCATCTGAGTGGGACCTCGAAGGCCGAATGCGAGTTCGCCACTTTATGTTGAGGGGAATAACACAAAAGGGGGGTTGATTGGGGACCCGTGTGGATATTCGGTGTGACTGGGGTGTAGCGGAGGTAGCAGGGAAGCATGAGGACCGGGCTGGGACCGGGCCATGAAAGGCCTTGTAGGCCAGGCGAGGGGCCAGGACCCCCTCTTAGAAACAAGCACCTCCGGGTGGTCTGGGGAAGTACCCCCTCCCTCCGCCCTGACTCAGGCTTCTGTTTTGAAGGGTGTGGTGGGCCACTTTCTTCACACGGTGGCCCCTCTAAAGCCCCAGTCGCTTGAGTGGCCTCCATTCCTGAGAGGAGAAGCCTTCCGTCTTGCCAGCCGCAGGGGGGCAGACACAGGGCGGGGGCTCCCTTCCCGCTGGAACTCCGGTGGGCTTGCAGGGGCGGGAGACCGGAGCCTCGGGACGACCGCTGGCTCAGTCTGTCTGGGGAAGTCTTTGGCTGAAATATGAGTGGCACGAATCTTGGCTGGGAGGTGAGGAACTCACAGGACTCAAATGAGTTACCTAAAAGAAAAAGCAGAACAGCGATTTTTTTTTGGAGGTGGGATTTAGGCGTGACATTTTAAAAATGCGTTTCCATTTCTCATGTTCTATGAGCATATGCTTCCTTTCAGTGGGGAAAAAAATCCACATTCATTCCACAGCCATTTATTCGGTATCAGGTGGGGCCTGCGGTGGGGCCTGTGGTACGCCAGACAAGCTGGCCCTTACCTCCCGGAGGGGGAGCCCGTCTCCCCCTTAGCTGGCCCTGCTGCAGTCTGGGGGCCTCGTTCGTCTTGACGGTGACTCCTGGAGATGGGCATAATGAACGCCAACTTGTGCACAAGGAACTGGAGGCTCAGAGCAGTTAAATCACTTGGCTAAGGTCACACCGTTAAGGAGGCAGCCGTACTGGGATTCAAGCCCAGATGTGTTTGCCTCCAAAGGCTGGGCCCTTCGATGCTGATTCTTTTGGTCTATTGGGCATCTCTGCAGGCCCGGTGTGCCGGGCTTGACCCCTTCGTCCTTGGATGACCCTGGGGAAGTCACACTGCTTGTCTGAACCTCAATGTTCCCACCTATAAAATGGGGGTAATTACACATCCCTTGCAGTTTTGTAGTGAAAAGTGGAGAGAGTTAATAAATGGTGGTTACTTAGGACCATGGTTGATACTAGTGGATGCTGGCCGGTAAGAGCTTCTAATCATAGTAGGTGGGGATATGGATTGGTGTTGGGGTTCTGCTTCCTGTACCTACAAGGAATCCATTTCTCTTCTCTGTTTCCAGTTCCTAGCTTTAGAAGGTACAGGCTGTGGCTTAAGCCTCTATCCTCAGACACAGGAAATGGAACCCAGGTGGGAAATAGAGGACCAACCCTGTCCTCATTCCCCGGTCCCCGTCCCCCAGTTCTCTCCCACGGCTGTTCTTCTCCCCCCCCCCCCCCAGGTCCAGGCTCAGCCAAGTCCTGAGCCAGCCCGGACATGGCTGTCTGCATAGCAGCAGCCTCTACGCCATTCAAGGAGACCTCAGGATTAGAGACGCCACAGCCAGGGTGGACCGCAGGTGGCCGGACTCGTAAATACTTCTTTCGCTGTTAACAACCAGTGCTGTTTGGAATGCTCTATTCTGCGCCAGGTACTTTATACGGGTAATTCATACTTCGTGCTCAGTGCATGTCGGAGTGGGTAGCTCGACCGATCCCCGGCACACCGGGTGTTTGCCCTGCTGGCCGGATCCTCCCTGAGCCGACGGTCGTAAGCTCTCTGCAGTCTGGAGAAGCAGCACCTCCATTTCTGGAGGGTCACCGGAAGGTTGTGCGCTCTGCTCGTCCCAGGAACCTCCGTACTTTAACCTTCATTCCGAGCCAGAGCGTCTTCTCCCTTGGCGCCCATGGGGTTCCTGGTAGAACTGCCTCGTTGTGCTCCCCTGGGGTGCATCGCCCTTGGCGCCCTTGACGTGTGCTGCAGGGAGGGCAGTAGGGGCATCAGTGCCGAGAACCTCGTTACTGTGCCTCTGGCGGGAGGGGTGCTGCCAAGGAAAGTGTTAGGTGGCCTTCTCTCACTCTCAGAACTGGGACGAGGAGAGCCCAGGGTGGGGGTTTCTTTTTAGCTCGTGGAAATGAGTCTGCACTCTGTTGTTTCTTCCTCTGGCTTTGTTCTGCGAGGGAGCACCGATGTGGGCCCTCTGCAGGGGAGCCCAGGACTAGTATCACCCACCCCTCTGTGTGCCCACCTCACCCTTGTCCAGGGCTTGACGGGGGCATGCTGGTCCCTTCGGGCCCTTCTCTGGGCTGGCCTTTGGGGGTCCACCTCTGCATCTGACTTGGTTCTCCCCGTCCCCATCAAGCAAGCTTGGGAGCACGTCTGCCTTGGCTGCCTCCCCTCCCTGCAGACCTGTGTCTTCCTGGCAACCCAACAGACACAGCTGACTTTTCCCGTTTCCATGGGAACAGAGTCCGACTGTAGCCAGACTACTTACTAGAGAGGCTAAGGAGGAGTGTGTGTGAGTTGAGTGTGAGAGTGTGAGCAGGTGAATGAGTGAGTCAGTGTGTAAATGTGTGTGGGTGTGTGTAAGTGGGTGTGTGATGGAGCATGTGTGAGTGGGTGTGTATAGACGAGCGTGTGAGCATGTATGGGTGTGTGTGAGTGGGTATGTGCACATGACTAAGTAAGCATGTGAGTGGTGAGTGTGAGTGTGTGACAGTGTGTGAGTGTATGGGTGAGTGTGAGTATGTGAGCGAGTGTGTGAGGGAGTGTGCGTGGGTAGTGGGGGGTGCTCCGGGAGCCCAGGGGTCCGGCGCAGGCCCCCCTACCCCACAGTGGCAATGCTTGACCCCAGCGGGTACCCCTCTGGGCGGTAATCGCGCCCGTCTGCAGCTCCTACATCTCCATCGCTGACATAATATTGCACCAGCGTCCATCCATCTGCATAATCATCTTAACCTGCTCCCACAAGAGAGTTTAAAAGGTCTGGGCTGTTGGAAAATGACCATAAAGCCTGCACGCAGATACCTTTAGTGGCAGCGCCGACATCTATCACAGGGTAATTACGGGCAGGGATCGAGGGCCGGCAGTGGTGGCGCGGTGGGGGCTGCGCCTGCTCCGACAGGAGCTGCGGGGGGGAAGAGCCGTGCCCAGGCGCTGCGAGGATGGTCCCCGTTCCCGGAGGGGCGCTCAGCTTCTCCCAGGGCAGGGCCCCTGCCTGAGACCGGCTAGGGGCTCCCATGGGACAGGCTACGGTTTCTGAATCTAGAAAAAGGCCACCCAGGGCTCTTCCCTTTCTACCATGTCCTAGGTCCCTGACTGCTCTCCAGGCTGGCTCTGTGGTCCTGACATACCCCTTTCCTTTCTCTGCGACTGCGTTTTTCTGTCCACAGAATGAGAGGGTCGGACCAAGCCAACCTCAGGTTTCCCTCCTGAGGTTCCACGGCTCGGCTAGAAGGGGAAGAGGGCAGGAGGGAGTCACACCCACCTCCTCACTCAGGCCAGGCAGCTTTGTTGTCATTGACCCTCAGTTGGGGTTCTCAGGAAGCGTCTGTGTGAAGAATAGCTCCCTGCCACCCGAAGAGCTGAAGAGCCGGGCGTCCACGGGGGCGTGGCCAGAGGCTCTGGACGTGGCCACTTAGGGAAGGAGTGGTGGCTCCTCTCTCCCCAGGCAGCACGACTACCTCCTGGAAGGTGCTCAGCAGCCCCCTTGGCGCTCATGTGACACCTGTGATGAGCATTGGTTGTCCAGGTTCCTTCTCAAAACTTTGCCTTGGGTCAGTGGATGGTTCGGAAGTGGAGGGGATCCCCGGTGAGATGCCATCGGGGATGCTTTGCCCACGGGAGCCTCCTCCCACTGAGTCACAGTGTGGCCTCTTAGACACTGTCCGATGGGGCAGGGGTGGGGGCGTGGCTGGGATGGGGAAGTGTTGCCCGTTTGGTTAGTAGTGGAGTCCCTTTTCCGATGTCTCTAAGCAGAGGCTCCGGAGGAAAGGCGCTTGAAAGCAGAGCTGCTTGGGTGAGAGCAGGGTAGGGCCCTCCCTACCTCCCCTCCACCTCCATTTCCTTACTTACTCCATAGTCCTCCCTTCCTGCTCGAGAAAACCGGCCTTCTGAGCCGGGTGCCTCAGGCCCAAAAGGGCCGATTGCCAAGTGCCGGGGCGGTGCTGGGACCCAGGTCTCCCGTGCCCCTGGGCAGTTGTTATGCTAGCTAGCTGTGGCTGTGGGGGTCTGAGTGCAGGTAGGCACACACTCCTGTGACGTCCTTGGGGTGCTGGAAAGAGTAACTTCCCGGAGACAGGAGGCTTGGCTGTCTTAGATCTGCAAAGTCGCTGTGTGATGTCGAGTGAGTGACTTGCCCTCTCTGGGCCCCAGCAGCACAGTCGTACAGTGAGTGGTCTGACTCTGGGATCTCTCGAGGCCTCTTCAGAAACCCCTGCTCGGGTACGTTGAGATCTTTCTGGAGGCAGGAAGGAGAAGCATTAGGTGGTGGACATGAGCGTGTGGATTAAGACTGGGGCCTGCTTGCTCCATGGAAAGAGGCCCATGACAGTGCCTTCTCCCTGCAGCTCAGGTCTTTGGGGCCCAAGGGTGAGTATGAGGGTGCTGGGCCTGCCCGCTGCTTCTGGCTGGTATAACGAGCAACACTTCCCTGTGTCCTCATCCCCCTGTTCTTCCTGGGCATCCGCGGGTGACCAGTACTCCCAGTCTCTTCTTGGTGGGAAGAGAGCATGAAATATCTCCCAAAGTGTCAGCAAGCCGGCCCTCTGGATGTGGCCGAGTCCCACCTCTTATTGGGCACCTACCTGGGCCGCTAAGAAATGATGGAGAGGAAGGAGTGCAGCACCTGTCCTCAGGGAGCACCTTGTCTGGTTGGGGGGTGGGGCCCAGCGGTACTGTTTCCATGGTTACGAATCATTGTCCACCCGCTTAGTGGGCTTACGCAAATCACCCGTTCCTGTCCCCTATAGCTCACAGCTGCCTGTATGGCCCGTCCTGTGGGACTGGCAGGAACCCTCCACCTCAGCTCCTCTGGGGCAGTCCTGCCTCCCTGGTGGGGGCATGGTCCAGTGCTCCCACACATTAGAGCGAGGGCCCTCTGGTCATCACCCCTGGGTCCCCAGGACCTGCCACTTACCCTGCCTGCATGGCCCCTCCAGGATGCAGCCCGCTTTCTGCCACCTTCCAGTCCTGTCTAGGGCATGGGCTCCTCTCGGTGGCTGCGCATGGTCCCGAGCCCCCGAGACCTCACGGAGCCTTTGCTCTGGGGTCTTACTTGTTCCCTGTTGGCATCACCAGGGAGGGGTGGGCAGGTCCCCTGTCCTTGAGGGCCAACTGTCATCGTTCTCCCCACCGTCCAGATTGAAGGAAACTCTTTTGGTTTGGGGAGAAGTCATTCCTCACGATTCTTCTGAGATCTCTTGCTTCTTGCTGAGAACTTGGTTCTCCCTCTTTCTCTCTGTGCAAACCCTCCACATTCATCTAATGGATTTAAGCTTTTGGAAGCAAAAGCCAGGACGTCCTCTAGGCACCACTTGCTTTCCGCTCTGCAGCAATCCTCCCATGAAGCAAGAGACCACAGGGCAGGAAAAGGGACACAGAAAATTCAGGAGGAAAAAGAACTCCATGAGTTGGTATTTTAAATAGTGTCCAGGCATACTACCTGGAGGCAACATTTGTGAACACGAGTGCCCGTGAGTGGGCTCACGACTAAGGTGACAAGCAGAACTCAGACGGGCCCGGATTCTGCCGTGCTGGCTCGGCCCTGGGGTGGCAGGACAGGACAGGCCCTGGGCTGACTGGGAGCCATCCGCGGTGGCAGAACAGCGTGAGGCCAGCCTTGGTCCAGGCAGGATGCTCGCCAGAAACCTCAGCGTGGAGGGGCTCTGCAGAGAGAGGGCAGCCAGGTCCTGGGTGACAGGACGTGAGATTCAGACAAGAGGGGAAGAGGGGGGCTTGGGGAGTGGCCCCAGACAGGGCCCAACTCTGCAGGTCAGGCCGAGGGCTTCAAACCTGGTCCTTAGGCCATAGGGAGCCACGGAAGGTTTCTGAGCAGAGGAGTGGGTGGTGAGAGGTAGAAAGGTCCTGTCAGTTTGAAGAGAAGAGAGGAGTTGGTGGTGTTGGGAAGGCTTCTTGAAGGACTCCTTCACTCCTTCACTCCTGTATAAGCTCACACTTTCCCCGTGCGCAGACCCTGTTCCACAGCGATGAACAAAATAACCCAGGAGTCTGGCTTTACGTTGTGGTGGAGGGAGGCAGATAAGACTTAACTGACATACCAGCATATCTGACACGGGCTCAGAGGGAAGATCCCACCGGGTTAGGAGGCTGATAGGGAAAGCCACGCTCTTCCGTGGTGGGGGTCCAGTGTGAGAGACCGATTCCTTCCTGACACTTGCTAAAGAGGGTAAGGCAGACTGGATTCAGGGGGGTGTTACTACAATGGGTTTGGTTAGGGGAGAGAAATTGGCCTCAATGACGAATAAAACAGGGAGAGGAAGAGGGGATTTGCAGCCAAGGAGCAGGGTGGGGTGCATGGACAGAAAATTGCTAAGAGGAATCCCTGGGGGTCAGGGTGTCCTGGCAAAATGACCCCACAGGATTCTTGCTGCAGGCAGGCCGGGGTGGTGAGACATGCAGGTGGATAAGGGCGATCAGGTGTGGAGGGTGGGGATTCTGATTAAACGCACTGAGCGGTTTTCTTGCTACGGTTGGACCGTGCAGAGATGAACAGGGAAGCCCCCAAGTCCACGTCCGGTGGGAAAGAGGATTCCGAAGAACCTGACTAGTGCCTGGTCAAGGAGGGAATCTTGGTCGGTCCCCCTTTCGCTCAGGCCACGGTCGCATTAGAGAATGAAGAGGATGTGGGTCACAGCTGAGATGGATAGGTAGTGCATTCTGGGCCACAGAAATCGGGGAGCAAAGCTTTTGAGGGAAATTCATAAGAACCATAACCCGCCAGTCTTGCTGGCACAGAGGGCCTGTGGGGCGAGCTTGGAGTGATGAGGTTGGGAGGGAGGTGGTGCCATTTGGGGCAAGAGCACTGAGGCCAGCCTGGGGACGCCCGCCTTGCTTTGAGCCTCGGAAGGTTACTGAGCAGGCGGGGCGCAGTGGAATGAAAGGCCCTGGAGTCCCAGCAGAATGCTACCTTCCAAAAATACAGTGGGGGAGGTCGGGACAGGAACCCCGGGAGCAGACCGAATGTGCTCAGAGCGGCCCCTCCTTTGCAATTACAAGCCTGAGTCTCAGGGCAGGGCCAGATCAGACGAGGATCTTCTCCATATCAAAGGGGAGATTAGCTCAGAGCCCCTAACAATGTTAGATGTGCTGCCCTCACTCCGTGGCGACGCCTCTGAGACTGTCAGCTTTATATCTGCTTCTTTTTATCAATACGGGCAAATAATTCTCTAGACATTTATCATTTTAAACTGTCACAGTCCAGTGCCTTTCCCGAGGACCAAAATCAATACTGATCTTGGTTTGAATACTTTTCTGACAAGGTTCCTATTTGTAGATTCACAAGTAGAACTAATGTGTGTTAAAGCTATTCAGTTTGGCATTTTGCAGCTCCATTGACACTTTAAATATAGGCGTTCACCACGACGATTAACCTTACAACTATTAAGTAATAAAAATCCCGCATACATATTTATTAGCTGAACATCCTATCCAGCATGATGCCTTCCCCAACCAGAGGGGAGGCAGAGAGGGTGAAGACAGCTGCCCGAGAGATGAGCTCACTCCTTGCAGGCGCTGTCAGGAGGGACTCGGGGGTCTCCGGTCCTTGATGGAAGGAGGGGACAAAGGCCCACGTGGATCTGGAGCTGCCAAGGGGTTGAAGTTGGTGGGGGCAGAGCCGAGGGGTCCTGTGTGGGTGGACCCAGCAGTGACCCTGGAAAGAAAACCCGGGGCTCCTCATTCCTGGTGTCTTCCCGGGCCTTACTTTCCTCATCTGTGTGATGGGGTCGGACTAGAATCGCTGCCTGCTGACCTTCCTGCAATGTCATGGCATGCGCAGAGAAGGATACACCTGCACAGCATACTAGGGTCATCAGGCAATCTGGGGGCTCGCCCTGCCCCTGGGCCTGCCCTGGCCATCAGGAGGATCAGGGGATCGACATCTCAGCTGGCTGATAACTCACTCCCTTGGCATAGCAGTGGGGACTGTCCAGCAGATGAGCCAGGCGTCCCTTTTAGGGGAGTGCTCTGTGCCTCCCAGTTCATGGATGGGGCACCTGCTTGCTGGATGCTGTCTTTCCTGAGCTAGCATCAAGAAGGGTCCCGAAGACCTACCTATGTCCTGGCACAGGAGTGCACGGACCCCAGCATCCCGGATTTGGGCTCAGCTAGAGGCACGGCAGACACCTACTTCTGTCTGTTGCCATTGTGATAGGTGGTGCCTGTGCCTTTCCTATTCCTGATAATCGGAATATACCCCCGAGCAATGGGCTTCACCACTGTACACGTGAGGGCTCCTGGAGTCAGCACTCCCAAATTCAAATGCCCTTGCCAGCTCCTGGGTCATTTGTCTGTCCTCACATTTCAGCAATATTCATGAGCTCTGGCACCGTCCCTGGCCCGGCAAGGTAGGGGGGATGGGGGAGCGGCGAGGCACCGCTCTGAGTGGAACTCAGTGTCGGGGGAGGGGGCAGAGATCAGAGAAGGCTACCTAGAGGAAGAGTCCTTTACTACAAGACTCACTGGACAAGCTGGGATTAGTCAGGCTAATCCTGGTGGAGGGGAGTATTTTGGCAGAGGAACAGCACTTGGGATGGGGCACCTGGGCTCTGTGCTCTGATTCCCCTGGCTGTGTCTGCGACTGAGTGTGGCCAGGATGTCCCAGGAGTCAAGGGATGTACTCTGACCACTGACTTTAGCCCGGCCACACCTTCTTTAGCCTGTACGGTGCCCTTCCTTTTCTCCTTTACCCACGGCCAGACCTGCACTGGGACGCGATGGCCTTTCCTGACTCCCATTCCACCTCGCCAGGGGTTTGCCTCATAAATCTCTCGCCTGTTGCATCCCATCTTCGGTCTGCTTTCTGGAAGGCTGGGTCTAACGCGAGCAGGAAGTGCTTCAGGAACTGGGGCGGGGGCTTGGAGGGGGGCACTGTGTTCTGGCCTCAGGGGAAAGTGGGAGGGTGGAACTGTCATTTCCATTTTACAGAAGAGGGGACACATGTTCAGCAAAACCCTAGATGCAAAATGTTTTTTCAAGTGCAATGTGGTGTGCGGAGGTGGGGGCCAAGTCGACTGCTGTCGAAGGCATCGGGCATGGAGGAGACCCTTCCTGGGAACCCAAGTGCCCATCCATTATGTCCTAAAACCCTCCCGGTGCCTCTGAAAGGTGAGTGCTCTGGTCTCCGTGAACATTTCGGGAGGTCAGGGCCCAGAGGTGTCAATAGACGTCTGATGGGCGATCAAAATCTGTCACCTTCTCCCGCTCTAATCGACAGCACGCTACTTGCCCCCAGGCTCCGTTTACAGCCGCGGGAACCTTGGAGAAACAAGGACTCTCGAGCCCCATGCACAGCAGCTAGGAGGTCGAGGCCCATGCAGGCGACTCTTCCAGCCCTGCGGTTTGTCTCAAGACCCCGGTCCCTTGCCTGGGCCCACCCTCCTCCTGCCCGCCCCGGGGCCCACACCAGCTTTCTCACGACCTCGAAGAGGAAAAGTCAGGAGGCCTGGTGTGTGGCTGCTTCTTCCACTGCTGAGCAGCCAGGTCAACGTGCGAACCCGGCACCGTCTCCGTTTCTCTGAAACCTGGAAGGCCTGCCACGTGGAGGACGGCCATCAGCTGGAGCTGGGGGCAGCAGGAGGAGCTGACGGGCCACGAGGCTGTGGGGGGTGGAGGGATCGTGCAGCCCTGCCCTCTAAGGCAGAGGGACCCCAAGGCAGTGTGCTTGCTTCTCCTTTGGGTGAGGCCAGGGGAGCCCCGATCACTCCCGCCTGCTCCTGGGGCTCCCTCCCCGCCGTGGAGGGTTGGACTGAACCACAGTCGGCTGGCGTATGCTGAAGTGCTCCTGGTTTTTCTCTGTTTCTATTTTCTATCTTGACAGAAAAATTGTGATTTTCACACTGTCATGAAACCAATAGGTCCCTGACATATGTTTTTGTAATCTGTGTAGCTGATTTCCTGTACTTCTGACAGCTCTATTACATCTCTGACAGTTTTATAAAATTTTTCCTCTGGGAAGTTGAGGGGGGCCTGTGCCTCTCCCCCCACCCTCACTCCCTGGTCCCTCATGCTCGCTTGTGTTTGCAGATGGAAGAGCGGGGTGGCTGCTTTTCTTGTCCCTGCCCCCGTGTTAGCTGCTAGCCACCTCTGGGAGGGCCGGGAGAGGGGTGCCCACCACCAGATATGGCAGCGGGCCCTGAAGGCCAGGTGACACTGAACAACGGAGGAGCCGGGAGAGGACCCCAGGGCCACCCAGTGTTGACTCAGGGATCCCTAGGGGTAAGGATGCTCCCTCACTGGGCTCTAAATCGGGCTGCTCCCCTTTGAGCATTGTGCCTTTAAACTTCTCAGATCC
>CM052894.1:42872519-42986663 GCA_028534135.1 Potos flavus | reverse complement strand
TTTCCTTTCCTTTCCTTTCCTTTCCTTTCCTTTCCTTTCCTTTCCTTTCCTTTCCTTTCCTTTCCTAGTAGGCTCTACACCCAATATAGGGCTTGAACTCAGGACCCTGAGATCAAGAGTTGCCTGTTCCACCATCTGAGCCAGCCAGGCTCCCCATTCTTTCCTGTTAAATGGCCTAGGGGCTGAGGTGCTCCCTAGGAACGAATCCCACAGCTCTCATTGGCCTCTCTTTGGGGATTGAGCTTGAGGAGGTATTCTCCCTCTGCTTCCCCAAGGCGGTCACATTGTTCCTAGAAACATCTTGGCCGGGGAGGCTTTGTATGCGGGTGGTGAGGGGTCCCAGGCCAGCCTCCTCTCACAGCCGAGTCACGTGGGAGTTTGCCACTCCTGGACCACAGGTAAAGGCGACAGGTGAGCTCTGGAGGGGAGCAGTTGGCATTGGACCCTGGGACTTTTGAGAAACAATAAGGCTTATGCGCACTGCATGTTATGTGTAAGTGATGAATCACTAAATTCTACTCCTGAAACCAATCGTACACCATGTTAACGAATTAGAATCTAAATACAACCTTGAAACATGAAAAAAACATAGTAAGGCTTGTGTCAGACACAGAGAAACCCGCCGTTCCCCCGGTCCGAGAGGGCAGCCTTCCGTGAGGTGTTCAGGGTCCACGGATCCACAGATCGGTGCTGGTCTGCAAAATGTCAGTGGCCCCTGAAGAAGGAAGGAACTTGCGTCAGAGGGTAAAGCAAATACAACACTAAGCACATCCAGCTGAATGTGTCTATAGGCACATATGTGTATACTTGCCCGTGTAGCACATTTTTGGAGCAAGACTTGCTCAGTGAAGGAAGCCGCACTGGTCTAGGTTCTGGTGCAGGTGTGGAATCTCTCCGCGGACAGGCTCTCTGAATAGCACTGCTCGAACCCACCCCTCGCCTACCTCCCAGCGTGAGACGGGGGGTGCCGCTCTGTGGCTTCAAGCCACTGTCACCCGTTTATTGGCCTCTAGGAGCCTCCCACGGGGTGTCCCTGCCTCCAGCTGTGCCATCCTCCAACACAGCGTGCCCTCCAGCCGCCAGCCAGGACGAGGGCTCCAGAATGCGGCCCGGGTCCTGTCGCTTTCCTGCCAGCGCTTCCCGGTGGGTCTGCAGCTCTTGGAGTAAAGTCTAGGTTTCTCCACATGGTCAGAGGGTCCCGCACAGCTCGGTCCTTTGCTGCCTCTCTCATCTCATTGCTCACCTGCCTTACTTTTACGAAGTTTTCTCTCACTGTCGGGACTTGCCCCTAGCTGTTGTTCCTTTCGTCTGGCCACCTGGATTAATTAGGAGGCCTCAGCTGTACGGCAGAGACTGTTTATTGCTCTCAAATAGCCTTCTTTTCTTCCTCATCAGTGACTCCTGCAGTTTGGTTAAGCTCATGGCCACCCAGAGTAAACAGGGTCCCCAGTCTCCCTTGCAGCCAGGTATAGCCAGGCCACTAAATTCTAGTCGACGCGATATAAACAGAAGAGCTTCTGGGAGGTGTTCTTTGAAGGATGGGCACACTCTTCTTCCACCTCTCTTCTTTCTTCCTGCTAGCTGGAATACAGATGTGATGCCAGGGGCTTGGGCAGCCATCTTTGATCAATGCAAGTGGAAGTCACGTGCTGAGACTGGCAGGGCCGCAAACAAAAAGATGCTTGGCTCTCTATGACTTTAAATCTTCCCCATCACTGTGGACTGCTTATCTTCATTCGGATTTCTTTTATATGAAAGAGAAATGAACTTCTACCTTGCATAAGCCATCGTGACTTTCGAGCTTTCTGTTAATCCCAGTTCAACCTCATTCTAATTGATTCAGGTGCAGGTAGCTGAATATCTGAACACAAGAAGACTTTTTGTTATTCCCGTTAGCAAGAAATCTGGAGGGAGGGCTGTTTCCAGGTTGCTTTCCCAGTGTCCATTCTCTCAGCCTTCTCCTCATGGTCACAAGACGGCGCCAGCAGCTCCAAACATCGTGTCCTTATCGGGCAACATCCCAGGTGAAAGGATGAGGATAGGTTGAAAAGGTAGAGGGAAGCTCCTTCACACCTGCTCGGATAACCTTGGATGGAAACCCTTCCCAGAAGCACCCAAGCCAACTTCCCATGCCATCTCATCGACCAGAACCCCAGCTTCAAGGGAGGCTGGGACAGGGAGTCTCTGACTTCTCGGCCTCTGTAATGGGAGGCAGGTGAAGATGGGAACGGCTGGTGGCCAGACAAGCTACAGACTTCCTCTTTGCCCTTCTGGGCGCACCACTGCTTCCCACACTGGGTTCCACTGCCCCCTGGCTTCTCTCCAGAGCAGGAGCTCCGTGAGGACAGCCATTGCTACCAGAGACACAACAGCAGAGCATCAGGAGTGCACATCTTGGATTCAAATCCCGACTCTGCTCCTCTGCCATGGCTGAATTAACATCTCTGTGCTTCATTATTGAAAAGGGGATCATCCTTCCTACCTGACTCCGAAGGCTGTTTGAAGATGAAGTGAGTTCCTATGTATGGAACACTTAGAATGCTGGTTCTCAAACTCGGCTGTGCACTGGAACTGGGCAATTAAGAAATTAATGGTGCCTGGGCCCCACTTGCAGAGAGACTCAGATCTAATGGATCTAGGGTGTGGCTTGGGCATTGGGATTTCTAAAGCTCCCTAGTGGATAATCATGTGCAACCAAACACAGTGCCTGATCCAGAAGCTTCTAACAAATGTTAGCTCTGATGGATTGGTTCATCACCGTGGCCCCAGTTTCTAGCCTGAGGCCCAGTGCACAGTGGGCCCTCAGGGATTGTTTGTTGAATGAATGAATGAATGAATGAAAGTTCGGAGGCCAGAAGAAATGGTTGAGGTCGTTTGGTCCAACCCTCTGGCACCGGGATTACTGTCTGCCCTTTCAGTCCTGGACTATGTGTAACCCCCCCCCCCCCAAGGGCTCCAGGGATGCCCAGCTCCTCCTTCGGGAAAGGGCCCCAAGGGTCTGTGCAGCCCCGCGCACCATCCTCCCTCATCCCCAGTCCACAGAGAGGATGCACCCTCCTCCCCCACTAGGGGCAAGACTCGGGGAACCTACACAGAAGCTTTGTGCTGGGGCTGCCGGACCCTCCCATCCCTCATCTGGCCACCAGTTTTGCTCCCAGCTGCAGCACTCCTGGGGTTGCGTAATGGGCCTTAAAGGGGGCGCTGCCCTTTTCAGGGGTACCGTCCCGGCTGGGTGGTATGGATTTCTGCTGTAAACATGGCCCATCTGGGAGAAGGCCAGGTGCCACATTTTGAACAGCTCTGAAACTTAAAGCTCAGAAGGCTTTGAAATGCAAATATTTTGAAGGAAACATAAGGTAAACATGAGTGCTTATTTCCCCCTGATGAAAACAATATGCTGTTTGCTCTGAAATGTAAATAGGGCCTAGATCGCTTTTAAAGAAAGCCATGGCTCATATTTTTAGGTCCAGGGTAATAACATTCCTAAAAATATATGTATCCGGCAGTCTTCCCACCCCGCCTGCATCCACACTCCCTTTTTTGTCCTGGATGCCCCTCATTCCAGGCATTGCTATCTTCTATCCTCACTGTTCTAAACCACCTCCCCTCCTTCCAATCTGGAATGCCACACTCCCACTTCTCCATCCTCATCTAATTTTTCCAGCACTCTCTGAGCGCTTGAGAGTTCTTTTGGATAGAACTGGGGGGGAAAATCTGTAGCCAAAGGCATTTCACTGACTTGAAAGAGATTTTATGGTGCATTGAGTTCTAATCAACTTTAATAAGTACTGAATGCAGGAAGAAGACTTCGCCCCCAGCCCCAGGCCAGCCAGGCGTGCACATGGCCCCCTGTTGGCCATGGGAGAAAGGACCACTGGGAGCCCCTGGTTTGGGTGGGTGCTGCAAGTGACAGCTGCAGAGAAACGAATAATTAGCGATTTCAACCCCTGATAATGAGTAGCTCCATGATCCTTCTTGCAGCCATTAGGAACATCTATCTTATTAATGATCCCGCCAGACAGCGGCAGGCCCAGGCGCTCGGCGCCTCTCCGATGGGGCTCTCCGGGCTCATCTGTGCATGGAAAAGCTGAGATGGAAGGTGGTCATTTCATCCTTCTCAGTGGTGGGGCTGGGTGGGGCTTTTTGAGCTGGCGGTACCCCCAGGGGTGACCTGGGGAGTCCCCACCCACGCCCCCGCTTCATCCACATCAAGTACCCCTTCTCCATCCCACAGAGGGAAATGGTAAACACACCCTTTGTTGTGTGAACAGTCAGCACAGCTTCTGCTGGTGCCCACCTCGTGCCACACGAGGCCAGGAGGGGTGTTCACCCGCAGCACTCTCTGCTGTTCCCTCTGCTGTTCTCATATTCATGCAGAAGTCTGCCAGGGGGGCTTCAGGACCTTATCTCAGTTCACACAGCTAGTAAGGGCCCATGCCACCACGGGAATGCCTGGCTTCTTGATGGGTCTTCCTCCTGCCTCATGCCATCCTAGGAATGAGTTCATGACGATGGCTGTCCTTCCTGGCTAGGTTTTCTCAACAGATTTATTTATCAACAGATTCCTTTTCTTAAACGGTAGAGCAGGTGATAGGAAATATCATGGTTAAGGTTGGCATAGATGCAGGATCCCATTCACTTGGACCCAACCTTCCATCTCAGTAATCCTTTGAAATTTGTGGAAAGCCTAATCCCACAGAACATGATTTGCAAGTGGTTTTGACTGAGAACAAATGAATGGCAACATTCCCAAGGATCCATGGAATTCAACAGAAGATGCCCTGCCTAGAGCCAGCACCTTGGAGATGAAGACCGGCAGAGTTTGCGAAGCTCGGAGACTACTGGAGAAGCCTAGAAAGGACAACAGACTTGCTCATGCTTGCATAGAAAATTAATATCTTATCTTTTGCCCTCTGACCGGTGATCGAGCTATGTAACTTCTCTAAAAGCCTATGTGGAGGTCAGCTCATTCTAACGGCTGGAGGAAAAGGTGGGAGAACAGGATCCTGTGAAAAGAAATTTGTTTCCCTGACTCCAATTTAAGTTTCAGGAGAGCAGGGATTCAGGTCACCTAACTATGTGCAGCGTCTGGGTGGCTAAAGTAGGGGCATCAGAAGTCAGCAGGGGCATAGAGAGATCATGTGCCCGAGGGACAGGCAGGATGGGGCAGTGGAGGGCAGGCCAGGGGACATATCAGGAATTAGGGTGTCAAGTGTGGCATAAGCATGTGATTAAGGAGCCTGGGGAGGTAGAGCGAAGGCTGAGTCTGGTACTTGACTCTCAAGGGCCTGGAGATGGCCATAGGACTGGTAGCAGTGGGAGCCTTTGTGGTCCCCGAACGGGAGAGTGGCATGAAGAAATCTGTATTTAAGACAGCCACGCCGAAGCAGGACAGAAGAGGCAGTGTTGTGCTAGTGTCAGCCCGGTCACAGCAGGAGAAGGGGCCCTTCTCTAGGGCCACACCCTGGCCCAGTCACCTGCCCCATTCCCACTGACTGAGCCATCAATAGAGGCCAGAGAAACGGAGGCCTCTAAACACAGGGCAGCATCTGCAGGAGTCTAGTGGTGGGAACAAGGAGAACAGAAACTTCTGGAGGGTGGAGGATACTTAGAAGAAGGGGGATGTTCCAGATGCAGTGAGCAGAGGTTTTCCAGATTTCCTGTTGGGGCTGTTACCCATGGCCTCGTGGAACTAAACTGTGTACTAAGAGCTTTGGGATCTACATGGCTGACCTGGGGCTGATGTTCTGATTGGGCTCTTTCACCACCACTGACGAGCGCCCCCTTCCCAACACCACGCTGTTAGCGTTCATGCAAATGACCCATGTCAATCTATACCTATTTAACAAATGAGGTGACCAGGTGGAGGGAAGTTAAGTGACTTGCCCTAGCTAGGAAGTGGCAGAGTTCTATCTTAAACCTCATTCCTTTGACTGCAGGTTTGGGGTACTCTTGGAGGGGAGGGGCACAGGGAAAGGGAGAGAGAGAATCTAAAGCAGACTCCACACCCACCCCAGAGCCCAACACGGGGCTCGATCTCACAACCCTGAGATCATGACCTGAGCCCAAATCAAGAGTCAGAGGCTTAACTGACTGAGCCACCCAGGTGCCCTGGGTTTGGGGTACTTTTTAATATAATCAGCTATTTCTGTTATCAGATACCGAATAGACCGAGAGACCGGAAGGAAGGCTTTGCAAGTGACTCCTTATGTATCTTGCTTCTGATTCGGTTTTTGGACTACAGTGGACAATGTTATGTTATCTACTGGTGTCTGTTCCCCATACTTGGGATATTCCCGTTTTCATAAATGTTCTGCACCTTCCAGAAGTTTTTACGCTCCTTGCTCCCACTAGGCTCCTGTAGATGCTGCCATGTTTTTGGAGACCTCAACTTCTCCAGCATGGGCACTGCCTGCCCTCTGGGCCTGTCAGAATCCCTGCCTGGGATTTGTCAAGATGGTCCTGAGAAGGAGTCCCCCAACTCCCTCCGCAGCGCAGGCTCTCGGGTGGTAAAAGCTCAGGGTACTTGGCCTCCGGGCTTTGCGCCGTGTGGAGGAGTTGGCCTGTAGGGAGAGAGAAAGAAGCCCTGCGCGGAGAGCAGCAGAGATGAGAGACGGAGAGAGATGGTTCTAGTCCAGTTCTGGTTCCTGTTGTTCCGCGGTCCAGCTCCTGCTTTTCCTCAGTTTGCTCATCTAATCTTTTGGCTTCTGTGAGGGAGTTAATTCCCCTTTTGGCCTCAGCTAGTTTGAGCTGGGTTTCTGTCGCTGGCAACATGAGTCCTGACTGACACACCGCGCGTGAGGGAGCATTTGCCGTTGGTACAGGCAGGAAATACTTACAGGGCTCGTCTTGTGTGCGTGGCATTCCTCTCACAGCCGTGAGGGCGTGCGTCGGGCAGCCAGGAGGCTTGTGCAGAGATTTAGGGGTGCAGACAGGACTCCACTGGACAGGACGGGTTGTAGGAGCTTATCATAGACTCTCAAAGACGTGAAGAGACTCCCAGATGTCACCTAGCTCTGTGGCTGGCGTTGGACTCCTGACCCTGAAAGCCGATTGTGATTCTGACATCTCTGTCTTCCCCTTGGAGAGAGAGCTCGAATACCCCCAGGTCTCAGGGAAGAGAACTTCCTGACCCCTTGAGCCAGAGCAAGGTCAGTTGCCTCTGTGATCATAGATGTGTCCCAAGTGCCAAGTACAGTGCCTGCTACACAGGAAACGCTTTGTCGTGGGAGCTGAATGAACGCATGCATGAACACGCAACCTCTCTGAGCTCACCCTCCGCTCGAGGCTGTGGGGAAGGGGCAGCCTCTCAGAGGTGACATGGCCGTTGTGATTTCAGCACTCTGTTTGGTTCCCAAAGCTTTCTCACCCCCCTCCCCCCACCTCTGCACCCAGGAGGGGATGCCGGAGGAGGAGGGTCGAGCGCCTTCTTCCCCCTGGTGTCTTAAGGTCGACTCCTCCCCAGCACCTAGCAAAGTCCTGCCCAACCTTCCAGTCAAGCTTCTGCTGGTATCTTGGTATCTCCCTCCAGCCGTTCCCTTCCCCACCCCCTCCGTCTCTCCAGCCAGGCACCCACTGCGGAGCCCCCACCCCTGCCTCACACACGTTTATGCAAAACCCGAGCTGCCTTGGCACTCCCTGTCTTCGAGGCACTCAGCAAACGTTTGCCGAGCGAATGTGGAGTGGATGAGATTAACCAGATACACTTATCTTGCTCTAGTCTCAGGGAGATGATTCGCTTTTAAAGAGCTCAGCAACTCTTAGGAGGGACGACACCTCGGGGACTGGAATGAAGGATGTCCCCAAGAGCTGGGATAGAGGAAGGTCCAGGGCCCTGAAGGGAGGGACTCCGTTCAGGGGCTCGCTAAAGACTTCCCAGAGGGAGCGACGTTGGTAGCGGGCGGGGAGGGGCACGGATGAGAGTGGACCTGGTCAGGAAGCAGGTGTATCTGTCTGGATGCTTTCAGAATTACAAGTGACAGAAAAAAGTTCGTTCTCTCAAACAGAGGCAGTTCAGACTTCAGGGCTGCTTGACTCAGCAGCTCTGTGGTATGGTTTCTCCCTGCCCACTCTGTCATCCACCGCGGTGCTTTCATTCTCTAGTCAGAAGATGACTGTCAGCAACCCTGGGGGCCATGTGTGTCTCTGTTCTTGTCTTACGGGAGAGGGGGAAATTACTCCCCAGGCGTGGATTGAAATTGGTTGGGGGCCACTATACAGAAGAACCTTGCCCGGATCAGTAAGTCGTCATGGCGGTCCCCTGTGTTGGGTGGCTAAGATTAGCAGGACCCACCTTGGGGAGGGTGAGATCAGTCTCCCTTGAGCCCGTGGCTTTGTGAGGAGACGGTTCCAGCACCACAGTGAGGCTAGCGGGGATGGGGATGGGTCGGCAATGAAGAGGGCTCTGTGGGAGGGGTGTGGGGGGATGTGGGGAAGATGCCCGCTGGGCATTTCTGGTGAGCAACAGTCTTTGTCAAGTTGTGACGTTGGGAAGGGGCATCACATGTTTGGAGGATGGCTGGAGCCAGGTGGATGGGGGGGGGCGGGCAGGAGAAGGGGCTGAGAGGCAGCTGCCTGCTGGCAGAGTCTTGAATGCCATGCTGGGGAATGGGCTCTCCCCAGGCGAGTGGGTTTCTGTAAACAGGAGAAGGAAATGGGAAGTGTGCTGGGCAGGCCTGCACCATTCCCCCCAGCCCCCACCCCGAATCACTCCCTGATGCTATTCCTGGAATCACCATCTGTGCTGGACTGGGTTCTGTCAGCTCGGCCAGGGAGAGGGGGGGACCTGCGTTTCCCAGAATCCCCTTCTCCGTGGGGTTCTGAGTGAGGGTTGGCCAAATGTAGGGCTGCGAGATTTGGAACGTGGAAGCAAAGAATTCCCCATTCTCAGAAGGTTGCAGTGATCAGACGTGATGACAGACAGACCCGGAGGTGCCCAGTAGGCTCCAGATTCCAGTTCATTTGTCCCACTCTGGCCTTGCCAACAAGACCAGAGGCAGTCCCACGCCTCCCACCATGTGCCGGACAATAGCTCCCTCAGAGGCGGCAGCATCCACAGGTGGCTCCCTGAGCTCCCCCTTCGGTGGCCGGGCCCACTGGGGTTTCCTGCCGACATCCACCTGCCCACGTGTGCTGGTGCCTTGGGCTGCTGGGGCCCCCCTCAGGCCCTCTCCCGCACCTCTGCCTGTGGCGCTGTGGAGCGGGGGTGTTGGAGGATCCCATGAGTTCCCGAGACTGTGCGCTCAGAACCCTGCCCAGCACACAGTAGGGGCCGTGTGGTGGGAGCAGTAGTCGTGAACACCGTTCGCCCCGTTCCAGGCACTGGCCAGGTGTCTGCACAGGTGCTAACTCATCTCATCCCCCCGCCAATCCTGTGAGAGTGGTACGGCAATTAACCCCATTTACAGAGTCACACACAGGCTATTAGGTCGGAACATGTAAAATTGCTAGTTTTGCAGGTCAAACACAGCTCTGTATCCGCGGGCGCACGTGGCTCACAGCCTGTGGAAAGCTGGGCCAGCTGCCGAAGCGGGGCAGCACCCCCCTCTTCCCCCCGCCCCGTGCTTGCTGAGTGCCTACTGTGTGCCCGAGAGGATGGGCGTCCTGTCACAGCCACACCGGTCGTGTCACACATGCTGGTGCGTGTGAAGATGGGAGCCCTGGGCTGATTAAAATACCTTAGCTCACTCTTCAGTCTCCAGCACAGACACCCCCGCCTCCGTGAAGTCTTCTTTGACTTCTTCAGCATGGGAAGCAGCCTGTGCAAGGGCAGAGAGGCAGGAAAGGGCCCTGCTTACCTGCAGACCAGGGGAGGCTGCGGGGTCAGGTGCGCCTGTGGGAGAGGTGGGACAGGGACCTGAGGGGCGAGGGGCAGGCCTCATAGGCTGCAGGGAGTTTGGACCCACTGTTGTCCTGAGAACAAGGCACCAGGGCCAGCTCTGCGTACCCTCGAAATATCCCTGCATCTGCTGTCTTTATCTCTGCCTGCTCCTGGGCCTGCTGGGAGGGGGTTCCTTGGCGAGGGCACCTCACGGGGGCGTGGAACGGCCCATCTCACGGGAGGCAGGAGGGGTTCGGGGCCTGGTTGGCATCATGGCAGCCGCCTGCCTGCTCATGCCCACGGGCCCTGTGAGAACCATGGAGGCCCTTGGTCCCGCGTCTCCCTCTGCTTTCCTGACCCCACAGCCCCGGCTTTGTTCTGGCAAGTGCCATCTCAGCCGAGGCCCGGGGCTGCCTGACTCGGCTTCCCTTTGCCTCTTCAAACACCGTCACTGCCCTCGGCGTCCTGCACATCCCTGCGTCTGCCCTGTTCTCCTGCCTTGGGGCAGCTCCCCCTTGTCTGCAGTGAGGGACCAGACGGCGTGGACCAGGAGCAGGCTGTCCCTGTGGGCTTCTCCAGGACGGTCTGGGAGAACCGGGCTGGGGAGACCGGGATGCCCCTTCCTCTTCCGGGTGCTGAAGAGCTCAGACTCTGGGGCTTCGCTGCCCGGCAGGTGTCCTGCCCTGTCCCCTCCTAACCAGCCCCACTCTGTAACCTGGGCCTGCAGGTCGCACCTACGTCGGAGGCCGCACACGTGCTGGTGAATGCTTGCAGGTGTAGCTCTAACCTGAGAGAGGGATGGCGCTTTGTTTCTGTTACCGAATGAGGTGACCGTGAAACAGAGAAAGGCACAGACACCTCACTCGTTCTTCCAAGGCCGGAGTGAGCTCTCTGCTGAACTGGATGGTCGTTTTTGACTGTAGAAAAAAATACCTTTTTTGGGGGCTGACTTACAAAGGAACGGCCACCGACACAGGTGCACCTTTGAGCTTCATTTGTATGATTGATATGCTCTCCATCACTTTCTTAAGTCTGGGAAAGCAACCAATAAATCCAGCCCTGATTTGTGGCCCTTGACTATCTGTGTGACATCGCTAAAATAGTAGGGCTGGGAAGGGACTCTCTGTAGCCACGAGCTCCTGGTTTTTCCACCGCACAGAGATCTAATAAACGTGGATAGCCTTGAACGCATAGAGGACAATAGAATCCAGCAAGATAATTGGGAAGGAAGAAATTTCGAGTATAGATTACTTTTGTTTTTAATAGAATTTAATAGTGAATTTACATAATTTAATTTTTACTTAACACCTATAAAATTCCTGAAAACATAACGCTCTTGTGAGCTGATCCAGGCCAGTGCCTGTATGCCATCCCGGGGTTATCATGGCGAATACATAATTTAATGTTTTCAAAATGCTCAGAAGATCCTGGTATGCAGTAAGCACTCAATAAATGTTAGTTAATCTCCTTCTTATTTATTATGATTATTCTTGATTGGAACTTTGGTGCCAGAAGTACAGGGCAGGGGGTTAGGTGGATTTTCTGCCCTGGGGCAGGGACCTGCTTCTATTTCCTGCTTTCCTCCCCTCCGCAGGTTGCACAGAGCCTGCTGCGGAGAAGGTGCTGGGCAGATGCTCGCTGAGCTTGTATTTTTCCTCTGTGAGCTGGATGGAGTGATCATTTCACCTTGGCTGACCTGTGGGCAGCCCTGGATCCATCCCTGGCATCACAAGCTGCAGACGGCATCAGGCCGAGCTGTTGGCCTTCTCCGGGGCTTGTCTGGAAAATCCCAAGAAGGTGTGCACGTGGGGAGCCCCTGTTCTCATATACTGACCTGAGAGAGAAGGCAGATGTTTTCTTCAGGTTCCCTGCCCACTCGCTGCCCCTTAAAGAGACCTGGATGTTCTCAGGATTAGTTGCAGCCCTGCAGTGTGGCCACTGGGCTAGCCGCAGAGAGGACGGCTCTGATTTCATCTCTCTGCCTACGCCCGTGGATGTGCCAGCTCTGCGCAGGGAAAGCCACATACCATGGGGTCTAAGTCCTGTCCGCGTCCTGCCTGGGGAGGGCAGGTGAGGACAGAGGGGCAGAGAGTGTGGCCAAATGCTCCTTCTTTTAGCCACATCTACTGAGCATGAAGCACGTGCCGGGACTGCATTAGCTTCGAGGGCTGTACAGACAGAGGGCGCAGTCTTCGCTCTTAGGCAGTTTACGTTGTAGTAAAGGGGAACCAAGAGCATAGTGGATGGCCGTCACTGGGCGTCGTATGGGACGCCCCTTGCTCCATCGCACTTGTGCAGGTGGGGGTGCTGGGGAAGGCTCTGTGCAGGGGCAGTGCTTGGTTTGTGGATAGCAACGTGAGCAGGTGCTCCTCAGAGGGAGTGTGCGGCAGGCGGGAGACGCAGTGGAGACGGAGCCAAGGCGATGTGGAAGGTCTGGTCTGTGGCTAACGTGCAGAGTGGAAGGGCGCAGGGCAGGGCTTTGGGGCTGGGCTGGGCAGCAACAGCAGTAGAAGGTGCGCCCTTAAAGGAGCAGTTCATGAAGAGATGGAAAATGAATGGGCCAGAGGCAAAGGAAGACAATGAGACAGTGGTGCCTCCCCTGGAGCAGAGCCCAGACCAGGGCTTGGGTTCAGGTGGTTTATTTGCAAAGTGATCCCAAGAGCTGGAGTAAGGGAGTCGGCTGAGAAAGAGAGAGAGACAGAGAGACAGAGAGGCAGAGAGAGGAAGCAGGCCAGTAGAAGGCTGGTGGCTGCTATGGGCACCTGGGCTCAAGCCCATTTGGACCCCCTCAGGAACTGTAGAGAACACACCTTAGAATTAATTCTCACTCCCAAGGATGAGGTGTTCATCCATCAGCTCCCATCTTCCACTGGTTGATGGTTGCCTCTGGGGGAATTACCTCCATGTCTTAGCCACGCCTGCATTTGAGCTGAGGGATCTGGCCCCAGAGGACACCTTGAGGCAGAGAGGCAGAGGGTCGCCTCAGCACACCAAGTGTAATGCTGACAGCAGATACAAAATGGCCCTCCTCCACTGCTCTGAAATCAGGAGGACCAAGGGGAAGCACAGAAAGTATTTGCTAAAGGAGTCAGAGGAAGAGAAGTTTCAAGAAGGAGAAGCTGGTTGGCAGGGTCAGTGGCTACTGAGGGGTCCTGGATGGAAAAGTCCAAAATGTGCCTTGGATATGCATTAGGACCAAGTGGTAAAGTCTAGGTTGGAGAGGAGGGGACAGAGCCATGTTGCCTGGGAGGGATGCGTGAGAGGCCAGCCAAGAAGCAGAGACAAGAAGCAGAGACACTTAGGTATAAGTGACGTCCCCCTAGACAGTTAGCTGCGAAGGAAGGGAAAGGAATATGGCGATAGCTGGAGATGGGTGTGGGATTCTGGAAGGACCTGCTGAAAGGTGAGGGAGTTCAGAGCCCTGAGGGGGACCTCGATGAACTTCAGGGGTTTCATTCCAGGTTTTCTTTCCTTCAGACGTGACTTTGTTGGTTTGTGTTGGCTGGGACCGTCTGAGGGAAAGAGGAGCTGTTTTTTGTTAGAGCTGGCTGGGGACCGTGGGGCAAGCACGGGAGTCAGATGGACCTGGTGGATAATCCTGGCTGTGCCACAGTGTGACTGGGGCAAGTACTCAGCCTTTGGAGCCTCGGTGTCATCATCTGTAAAATGGGCAATCAGTACTTCTTTCCCAAGGCAAGTGTGGACTTTGATGAGAAAAGGTTTGAAGAAGGGTCTGACATATCAGGTGAAGGCCATAGCACTGTCTGAAATGTGGCATGGTGGTTAATAGCATGTAATTTAAAAAAAAAATTTTTTTTTAAAGATTTTTTATTTATTTGAGAGAGAGAGAGAATGTGTGGTGGGGAGGAGCAGAAGGGGAGAGAGAGAGAGAGAGAGAAGCAGATTCCCTGCTGAGTAAGGACCCTGAGGCTTGATCCTGGGACCTGGAGACCATGACCTGAGCCAAAGGCAGATGCTTAACCAACTTAGCCACCCAGGAGACCCAAGAGCATGTCCTCTTGATCCAGATGCCTGGGTTCTGATTTTGGCTCAGCATTGGTGGTAATGTACATGGCTATGACATCGGCAAAAGTAGGGGTGTGATGAGATATGAGGCTGCCAGAAGGCTGAGGGTGCTTCAGAAGGCAGGACTTGATCCATCTTGGTCTGTAGGTACCAGGTCATTCCATTCTCCTCAGTAGCTTGGTTTTTCCTGCCTCTTCTAGGAGGGAGTGAACTGGATCATAGCTGATAAATGTGTGACTCAGGTGCTAGCACTCCCTGTCCCTAGCAGGCACTAGGAATGGACCTAATGTTCTTTCTGGTAAAGCTTCGACATTGTCTCAGTAATTGGGTTATTTTTTACTATATTATTAAGTTATAAGAGTTTTTTTTTATGTATTCTAGATACAACTCTTATGAGATATAGGATTTGCAAATATTTCCTCCTATTCTATGGATTGTCTTTTCCCTTTCTTGATGTTGTCCTTTAAAACAGAAAAGTTTTTAATTTTGATGAAGTTCAATTTTTCTATTTTTTCTGTTGTTGCTTGTGTTTTTGAGGTCATAGCTAAGAAACCAGCATGTAATCCAAGATCAGAAAAAATTATTCCTACATTTCTTATAACGATTTTATAGTTTTAGTTATACATTTGGAATTTTACTTTACTTTTAGTTAATTTTTGTATATGGTGTGAGGTAGGGATCCAGTTTCATTCTTTCACATATTGTTCCAGCACCATTTTGTTGAAAAGACTATTCTTTCTTCATTGAATTGTTTTGGCACTCTTGTTGAAAATGAATTAACTGTAAATGTGAGGGTTTATCTCTGAATTTTCAGTTCTATTCCACTAATTTATGTGTTTATGCTTATACCAGTACCATACTGTCTTGATTACTGTAATTTTGAAGTAAGTTTTGAAATCAGGAAGTATGTATTGTCCAGATTTGTTGCTTTTTTTCAAGAGAACACTCTGGGACCCTTGAATTTCTATATGAATTTTAGGATCAGCTTGCCCATTTCTGCAAAGAAGCCAGGTGGGATTTTGATGGGAATTGCATTGAATCTGTAAATCAGTTTGGAGAGTGTTTCCATCTTAACAGTATTAAATCTTCCAATCCGTTGATATATGATGTCTTTCCATCTATTTAGAGCTTTAATTTCCTTCAGCAATGTTTTGTAGTTTTCAGAGTATAAGTCTTACACTTCTTTTGTTAGATGTATTCCTAAGTATTCTGTTTGACGCTATTATAAATGGAATTGTTTTCTTAGTTTCATATTCAGATCATTATTACGTGGTTTTTCTTTTGTGGGTCACGTGAGATTGAGACATTAGAAAAGTGCTGATGCACTGATTTTGAGTGACTCCCATTGTTCATATAGACAAAGACTTCCTGAAAATGTCACCTTGTACACACAAGGGGAATCCTAGCTCCTTCTAATTCTGAGCTGTTGTTTTATTACAACAGTTTATTTATTTATTAATTCATTGACTTATTAGTCAAGGGCCCCATGGGCCGGACACTGTTCTAGTGGTGAGGGGCGTGGCAGTGGGCATGGCCAGGTATCTGCCCTAATGGACCTTGTGTGCTCATGGGGGAGTCAGACAATAAAATAATTAGCTAACTAAATACTTAATATAATTTCAGGCAATCCCTTTGAAAGAAAGTGTGTTGAAAGAAAACGAGTTAGCCCTAGTTAGCCCTAGGATAGAGTTGAGTGGCACAAAGGCACCTCTAAGGAGGTGACCTGGGGACAGGAAGAAGTGTGGGGTGGGTGAGTTGGGAGCTATAGGAAGAGGACACCGAGTGCAAGACCCTGGGCAGGAACATGTTCCAAGGGCTGGGGGACTACAGGGAGGCCAGTGTGGCTGGAGCAAAAGGGAGCCGAGCATGGTGGAGGCTGAAGAGTTGGAAAGAGTCCAGGCCAGGGGCAAGTAGGCCACATAAGGAACCATGGCTTCCATCCTGAGTGTGATGCAAAGTCACTGGAGGACTCCAAGAGAAGGAGTACAACAGTTATGGAGAGCTGGAGGCTCAGGGAAAGGACCTGGAAAGTCAAGGAGCTGAGCAGAGTCTTGCAGGAAGAATGGGCATGAGCAGAGACTCTAGGGGAAGGCCAGGCAGGTGAGAGCAGCAGCAGGAAAAAGGCGTCACTGTATGGACTTACCCAGACTAGGGAAAGTGGGGTGTGTCATAGAGCAAGACAGAGGAGGAGAGGGATCCAGTCCAGAATGGGCGGGCTTTCTTTCTGGTTCTCTCACAGCCGATTTAGAGGGCAGCATCGGTTTTAGCTCAGAGTGGAAATCAAGGCTTGGGAACCCTCAGATTGAGCTTGGCTCTAATGCTGACTTGCTGTGTGATTTTAGGCAAGTCGCCCCCCTTCTTTAGGGCTCGATGCTGTCATCCGTGCAATGGTTGTCTTGGTACAAAAGTAGCTCCAAGTACGCTGCCCCCTTGATGCATATCCTTGGGGATCGCTTGCAGCACCAAACCCCGGGAGAGGACCCTCGGTGGGAGAGAGGTCCCTCCTCTGCCAACTGACTTCGCCCATGGCTGCTCTGAGCTAAGATGCTTCCGGTCCGGAGGTGTGGCAGGGATGAAGCAGAATGGTGCTATGACAGCTCTCTCCCTTTCATCACTGCCTGGCTGATGTCATGTACTGTGCTCCATGAGCTTAGCTGTCAAACCCAGGGCTGCCTTCTCTCTAGACCTCCTTTGTTTGTGGACGCAGAACACGCTTTAAAGAAATAATGTATGAGTGGTCCCTGCAGTAAGTTACCCCCAGGACTGAAGGAATAAATCCTGGGCTTTTGAATAGACCCTCTGCTGGGCCCTGCTTTGTGAGGGTCTGGTCACTAGTCCAGGGGACTGGCCCAAGATGAAAAAGCCACCCCCTCCCTGCCTCCATCGCTCCTCCATCCGGTTGGCCTCAGAACGGCGGGTAGCATTGACGGCGCTGGCGATCAGCGCTCACCTACACCGCAGGCGCCATCGGTGCCTCTCTCCTCGCTGGGGCCCTTCTCTGCAGCGTGTCCTCCTCCATTTTCCCATGCCTGAAGCCTGGCCCTTGGCTTCCTCACTGAGCCAAGTCGCTTCAGCTCCTGGGCTCCCCCACCTGTCGCATGGGGCCAAATATCTCTCGCCCCGGCTTGTGGGGAGGGTTAGATTTCAGGGGTAGGGGGTCGAGGCAGTGTGCAAAAGCTCTGTGCCCGTGATGGAGAGCCGGTGCCTCATGCGTGGGGCCCCACGGGTGCTTGCTGCGAAAGGAGCCCAGGAAGGCTGGAGCCAGAGAGCTAGGCTGTTGCTGGAGCCCTGGCGGGCGGGACAGCCACTGAGGATTTAATGAGATGATGAGTTGTGCCTCCGATTCCCTGTGCAGGCAAGAGCCTGCCTCTGGACCTGGGATGTGCGCTGTTCTCGAAGGGCCGCTTGTCCCCAGTGAGCCTCTGTTTTGCCTGTCCCGGCACCAGCCCCTCAGGAAATTCCCAGCAGGTCCTCAGTGCATGCGGCAGAGTGATGCCTGCCCAGCTTGGCTGCCAGCAGCCTTCCAGCAGGGGACTCTCGTTCTGAGTCCTAAGACTGGCATTGTTGAGGTGCTTTACTGGGCACTCTCAAAGGGGGAGGAGAGGGGACAGAGGCGGATGGGCACCATGGAGCTGGGGCGCGCGGTGGGAAAGGCGCAGACCTGGTTCTGGGGTCCGTGAATGCTGCAGCAGGAAATGCAAAACGAGCCTATATCCGTCTGCACGGGTCTCTGAGGAGCCTAGCTTGTCAGTCTGCAGGCAGGCTCAGCGCCTTATTTCTCAATCAGAGTCCCTGGCGCTCACTGGGCTGGGTCGGTGGTGGGTGCAGCCGCTGAGAAGAGCAGAAAGGAAGGTTAATAGTCCTCGTGATGCGGAGATTTAGCATGGGTTCTCGGGTCCTCTCCTTTCATTCATTCGTGTGCTCGTATGCCGTCACCGAGCACCTGCTCCCTGCCAGGCTCTGGGCCAGCCCCTGACCCAGTGGTGAGCGGGAAACCCCTGGCCCCACCGAGTCTCTCACCTGGGTTACTGCCCAGCAGTGCAAGCCCCGAGGTGAAACAGGCAGACCCCGGAGCCAGCCGGGCTGGCTCAGCTCTTAGCTCTGCCACTTCCTTGCCTGTGGCTTTGGGCAGGAAACTTTCTCTGTGCCTCAGTGTTCTCATCTGTAAGATGGGGACAATACTAGTACCTAGCTTGTGCAGTTGTCATACAGTTTCGTAGGTTCATCGGTGTAGAGTAGCTTGGAACAGGGCCTGGACTCCAGTAAGTAAATAACTGAATCGTTAATAACATTGCCGTGTTCCCTCTGTCACCCTCTTCAACTCCATTCTCCACAACACAGCCTTCCGATCTTTCTAGGAGATAGGTCTGATTATGGTAAAGTCGCTCAAAGATCCCACTTAGTTTAAAGTCTAAACTTTTCCGTGGTCAGCACACCCCTTCCTTCCCAGCCTCTCCCCTGTGACCTTTCTCATTCCTGAGGCCACTCTTCCCCCTGCCTTCCTGCATCCAGGTGGCCTGCCGTTTGCTAAACCTGCCACGCTTCTCACGCCCTACTTCATCCGGGGACCCTTCCTCTCCCTTCCTCACCTCCCTGGAGACCCGCGTGGGTCCTTCAGGAGGAGGGCCAGGTCTGGGTTTGAAGGTAGAAGCCTTCCCTCGTGTCTTCTTCCCTAATCAAAGGCAGCCTCTCTCTTGTCGATACTCTGCCCACCCTGGGGTCTTCTGTGCCGAGCAGGGTTTTGTAACAATTGTGTATCTTGTATGGAACCCTGTGTCCCCTGACCATGTCAGACTCCTCTCTGGGCGGTACAAATAGACCCTCTATGAACAGTTGTTGAATGAGCGAATAAATAAGGTGCTTGCGAACACTTTTTAGATTAGAAAGATGCAGGTGATCTCACTTTATCCTTAGAACCACCCCTAAAGCAAAGGAGGAGACACTTGAAGCCAGATGGGACAGACCTGCTGCCTTGCCAGCGTGGGCAACAGCTGGCTGGCCCCAGAGTGGACAGCAGGTAGGGCCCGGGTCCGTCTGACTCCTGAGACAGTGCTCGTTTCTCTTCCCCTTTAGCCCAAGTTCTGTTGCTTGGGAAGAACAGGTGGGTAGGCATGAAAGACTATTTTCCGGAGAAGCCCATCACACTGTCTCGATACCACATGCTCTCCGACAGTCTGAACTTGCCCATCCCACAACAGGAGGTAGACTCCTGTCCCCCTTGCTTTGAATCTGGGCTGGGCTTGGTCTTGCTTGACCCATAGAATGTGGCAGAAGTGATGTTCCAAGACTTCTGAGATAAGGCCATAGGAAGCCTGTGGCTTCTGCCTGGCTCTCCTGGAATTCTCTCCTGGGATGCTCCCCTGGGAAGCCAGTTGCCTGCTACGAGATGGCCACGCCACATGGAGCGGCCACGTGTAGGGGTTCTGGTGGACAGCCCGGCCACGCGAGGGAACCATCTGGGACATCCGGAGCAGCCAAAGCTTCAGATGACTCCAGCCCCCGAGGACAGCTGATGGCAGCCCCCTCTGGGACTGGGAGTGCAAAGTGCCCAGCTGAGCCCAGGCAAGCCCCAGAAGCAGGAGAGATGATGATAAATTTTAAGTCCCTGCGGTTTTGATTGGCAGTCAATCGAACAGCAGAGGAAAGGACTGCTGGGCACCCTGTCTCCTGGAACGACTCCAGAGGGCCTTGGCCTGTGATTTCTCAGGAGGTGAAGGCGGGAACTGGGGGGTGGGAAGCACTGAGTCTCCCAAGGCCCTCCTAGCCTCTGCAATGCTCTCTGATTTGCAGGCTGCCCTGGGACAAAAGGTGGAGGGAGGCTTTGGACGGTTCCATAGTCCAGTCACGTTAGGCTGCAGGAAATAACTAAGGTTCAAGTGCACAGGTGTAATGCCTTTACATGTCCCGCCCAGGTCCATTCTCTGCCCACTCCACCAGGAAAATGGCCAAATGCTTGCTCCGTGCAAAAAGGAAAGAAGCGGTGGCGGAGGGCCTACCCCGTGCCAGGTGGCCCACCTGCATTGTTTTATTTGCCCTTCCCTACGATTTGATGAGATTGGAAGGATTATCCCCCTTGTATAAATGAGGAAACTGGGTTAGAAAGGTGCAGTGATGAGTCCACACAGCAAGCGAGTGGCAAAGCCGACAAAGCCCAGGTCTGCATCTCTAATGCCCATAATGTCACAATGGGCTCAGAGCTGCTGGGAGGGGTCCCAGGCTCTCTGTTCAGTCCCAATCTGCTGGTCAGTGCTTCAAATCCCCTCATCACCGCTCTGCTGCTTTGGCTTAAATCCTGGAGCCTGACAGTGCTAATCCCTCTGGAAAGATGATGCATTGAGTTGTTACTAACTGCTCATCCCAGTCGGAGTGAGGTCCAGTGTCTCCCCTGGAGTCTGTTTCTTTGCGAGGGAGCGTCGGGTGGCAGGACTGCCTGCCAGGGTGGAAGAGAAGAGGGGGACCAGAAGAGAGTTGTAGTGCAGGCTCTTCTCCATTCTTTCCAGATGGACCTAGATGGTGGGGTTCAGAACAGAAAACTGAGCCTCAGTAGTGGCACAGGACAAGCCCCATGCCCTGCCTGAGGTCAGCTTCCCCAGGCCTCGTGGCAGCTCCAGAGAATGTCTAAATCTCCAGCTGATGGCGTCCATCCCCGGCACAGATACGGGCATGTTCGGCATGTTCGTTTTCCTCATTGGCTCCCCCCACATTTGGCCAGCTTCCCTCCAGGGCTCCAGGGAGGGCTGTGTTTAGTGCTGGGCTTCAAACTTAAGGAGCAGCATTAACCAGTTGGTATGGGGCCAGAGCAGACAATCTGGGGGTCGGGGGAGGGGGCACTGATTGCTGGCAGAGCAGTGACCGAGGTCCCTGGGGGAAGGAAAGCTGACTTCTACCCTGAGGGGGCTGGTCAGCTTGACTGTCTCAGGGCTTTGCCCAGTGCTCTTCAGAATTCCCCTGGGGACTCAAGGCCTGGGAGGTAGAGGCTACTCAACATGGGCTGTCCTGATGGGTGGTGAACACACTGTCACGGGACGTGGCTGAGCAGGAGACCTGACCGCACCTGTGGGCTCTGCAGAGGGCTGCCACGGAAGGAGAGGGGACAAGGTAACCTTAGGGGCCTTCTATAGTTGCTTGGTTCACAGTCTCTGGGAAGGCACAAGCCCGTCTGGCCCAACAGGGTCTGAGCTACTTGGATGAAAATGAGGGGAAGAGAATATTCTGGCTGTCCTGGTGCTCACTCCAACTTCCTCAGGTTCCCTTGACTCTGCTCCTTTGCTTGTCTGAATTCCCTTGGGCAAGGAGGCCTTGCTGCTCTCCCCTCCCTCCATTTGCTCCTCCCTTCCTTTCAGTCGGCAGGTTTTTATTGAGCACTTACTATACTGGGCAGTGTGCTAAGTCTTGGAGGACCCAGGGGTGAGCAAAATAAATGTAGACCCTGTCCTTAGGGCCAAACAGTGGGGGGCTACTGAGGGCGGAAGAGAGGAGTGATAGATGGGTCATGGGGGCGTTGTTGAGAGGAGAAGCTGGAAAGCCCGTTCGGAAGGTGAGGGCAGAACCCAGGTTGGAGGTGATATGTATGGGGGGGTGTGTGGCAGCAGGGCCAGCACAAGTAGGTGGATTCGAAAGAGAGGAGGAACACTCCTCCTTTTCTTTGAGGAAAACAAGAGGGTTTGATGGAGGCTTGGCGGCAGCAGGTAGGGGAGGAAGGCAGCGAAAGCGGACGGCTGGGTGGCAAGCGCAAGCACCCGGGTGGGCGGAGGTGCCCGTCGTGGCCCATCTCACAGCCCGGGCTGGCCCCGCTGGGTCCCCGACCAAGGGAAGGCTTCTGCACTAGTGTTTCATCTCAGGCGGGCCTGGGCACTGGGTCCAGCTGCTCTCCAGCAGCTGGGAGCACTGAGGGGCAACACCCTCTGTCCAAAGCCTGTTTCCACCCCTTCTGCTCTTCCCAACAGCTCCCAGGCCCCACCTCATTCCCCGCAAAGCCTCCTAGGTGACCTCCTCCCCGCGCCTCCTCTCTGCCGCTTTGCAGAGCAGTGATGACTGACGTCCTAGGAGGCCAATGAGCTGCCTGGCCCCGCCCGCCACCCCAGGTTTTCCGCGTTCCCGCCCAGCTCTCTGCTGCTCCCCTCCCCCAAGACCTCTCACAGTATCAAAATACCAGAGCCGGTGGGAGCAAGAACAGGCCTGATTTCCACCGAAGGAGAGGAGGGAGGGCCCCGGCCCAGCTGGGTCTTCTCACAGCATCCTGCCGCCCTGGATCCGCCCCACCTGGCCGCCGGATGCCTCGGGGAGGCAGGGGAGTCTCAGGCTTCCGGGCCAGGGCCTGCAGCCTGTAAACATTCCTGCCCCATGTAGATGGTTGCCAGATGGGCTGGAGCCACAGGGGGTGGGGGAGGGGCTTTGGTTGGGCCTGCCTGTGCGCTCGGGACTTGGTGGCTCTCTGCTCTGAAGAGCTCCTCTCCCTTCTGAGTAGTCTGTGTGAATACGCGACATCCCAGGTTCTCCTGTCTGCCTAACGTCATCGCACTCCTGGACCCTTCCCCCTGTGCACATGAGGCCAGTGCATGCTGGGTCCCCTCTCCCTGTGTGCAGGAGGCCAGTGCATCCTGGGTCCCCTCTCCCTGTGTGCAGGAGGCCAGTGCATCCTGGGTCCCCTCTCCCTGTGTGCATGAGGTTGGTGCACCCCTGGGTCCCCTTCCCTGTGAGCATGAGACCAGGACATCCTGGGGTCCCTCTCCCCCTGTGCCTGAGGTCGATGAACCCCTGGGCCCCCCTCCCTGTCTGTATGAAGTCGGAGCACCCTGGGGTCCAGTCCTCTCACCTGAGAGAAGGGAACCCTAGTTTGGGGGCTTGCTTAGTCATTCCCTCAAGGTGTGGGCCTCAGTCTTCAGTTTTGCAGACTGAGGAAACTGAAAGTGAGCCCGTTTATCTACCTGCCTTCCCCGGTTGGGATGGCTCGGCCTAGGACAGCCTTTTAAATATTAAACTCAGTACTTGTCGTGAATGTATGAAATTGTTGAGTCACTGTATTGTACACCTGAAACTAATATCATACTCTGTTAACTAACTGGAACTAAAATAAAACCTTTAAAAAATTTTTAAAAGTTAAACTCAGTGCCACAAGCAGTTTGCTGTATTCACAGCCTCAAGAAGCCAAATGGGGCTTACTCAGCTGTCTCAAATGCGTCGACATTTATGCTAATAGCTACCCTTCTTGAGGGTGTTTTGTACATACTCTTTCATCATAACATGACCTTTTGAGTATTACTGTGCCCATTTACAAACGACAAAACCGATGTGGCAGAAAGTGGGTGGCCAGGCTCACCATCTCCGGCTGAGGAACTGGAGGCTCCGGCCGATCGGTCCTGCCTTTGTTTCAGAATGCGGAGCACAAGCACGTTCCTTGGGCCAGGACTGTTCAGTACCTGGGCTCCTTCCTCCTTCGCCATAGCCTAGTCTGCGTGGCCCATCCCACGTGTACATTCCCATATAACAGATGAGGAGACAGACCAGAGGGGGAAATAAACTTGCCCAGGACCACACAGCCGCTCCGGGATAGAATCAGGATTGGAACTCGGGTTCTCCGAGAGTCCCCGTGCTCATTCCACTCTGTGCCACTTCGGGCTAATTGGGCTAATCTCATAAAGCTCTGGGTGTGGCCTCATCTCCTTCTCGGGACAACTGGTGTGACCTGAGGGCAGGAGAAGGGGGAGGGCAGTGAGGGGTGACTTAGGGGCTGGGCTGCAGTCCCTTCTATGACTGTGACCTCGGACAATTCGCCTCCGCCCTCTGAGCCTCCATTTCCTTGGGTGTCGAACGGGGACAAGGATCTGTGTCCAGCTCTCCTCGAGGACGAAGACGTGGGTATGGGACTGGGTGCTGCAGATGGACAGGGCAGCTTTCTTTCCCACCACAAAGCCCCCATGCCCGGGTCCGCCTTGGCCAGTGCCCCAGGACCAGAGCCCTGTACAGCCTGCCCGCTGCTTGGGCGTGGGGGCAGGTGGGGAGCTGGGCTTGTGGCTCTCGGCTCTCGGAAGGTGGGAGTGCTCAGCTCCCCCCTCCCCCTGCCCAGAGGGCCTCTGTCAGCCTGGAATGTGCCTCCCAGCAGGCTCCCTTTCCCCATGCCCCCGTGGCCCTTCTCAGGCCTGCAGGCCTGGGAGAGCAGACTGGCCCTATCGGAAGACCCCGTCTCCAGTTTCTGGGAATGGGCTGTGCTCTGCTGCTTTCTTTCCCAGGAGCTGGTGCCAAGCAGGCTGCGCCTCGGTGGCTGGCGGGACTCCAGGCATTCTGTGCTGAACGTTTCTCAGCAGCAGCAGGGAGACCGACTTCGCTGGGGCTGGAAGAAACCCAGCAACCGGCCTCTATCTGCTTCGTCCTGGCTATAAAATGAGTGCATGATAGCGCTTCCAAATACGCACTGGGGACTGGCTGGTCCAGTGTGGGGGCCAGGCCCGGAGCGCCTCTCTACCCATGCCTAACTGGCTGCCTTTAGGGAGGGAATCTGCCTGGGGCCTTCGGCTTTTAGGAAGCACTCCCATGTGCATTCCCCATTTCATGCAGGAGGGAGTGCCCACGAGCCAAGGCCACCTGGCTGTCCAGTGCTCTGCAAGTGCAGTCTCATGGGATAGGAAGCCACATCCTTGCAAGGTAGGCTGTGACTCTTAGTTGATTGAGATAATGGACCCTCAGCGAAGTCAAGAACTTGCCAGGGTCACCAACTGTGCATAGCAGAGCTGGGTGGGAACGCAGGCTGGCCGTTCCTGCCTCAGCAGCACCAGGGTGGAGCCTGGCTTCTCCCACCCACAGCCTTCGACCTTGACTTTGCCTTTCTGTGGCTCGGTCACCGCAGGAGCAGCTCCATGCCACAGACATGCAGGTCGCTCAGCTCGGTGTGGGGCTTCGAGTGCAGACTGTAGGCAGGGCACCCGGGAGAAGAAACTCCAGCAGCGGGTGGGGGTGACAGAGGCTGCAGAGTGACGAATGAGGGCTGTGTGTGCTGGCTGACCTGATGGCCTTGGGGAGGGGCAGGGACTCGGCCCTCTCTTCTCGTCCCCTGTCTGGACAGGCAGTGTCACCTATAGACACGTGAGGCCAGGAAGCTGGGGGGGAAGTGTCAGTCTCCCCGTGTCTTCACCGCTGGCCTTGAAAACGTCTCCCCAGGCAGAGCCTATCACAAAAACTCAGCTCTCTCCACCTAAACATTTTCTTACCTGAGGGTTTGAGAGGTCAGCTTCTTTGCATGGCATTCTCGGTTCTCCACTGGTCCCCTGCAGCTGAATTCCTCACCATTCCTTCCTTGCTCCAGGCCCACCGCTCTCCTCCCTGTTTTCCCTTGTCTGTGCCTTGGTTCCAGCGGCTTCCCTGGTCAGGTCCTGTCTGGGCACATTGGAGGGGAGACCTCTCTCCTCCATGCACTCCCCAGCATCTAGGACACGAGGAGGGAAGTGACAGAAGAAGCTCCTTGGGTCAGAACTGGGGCCTTCTTTACCTTCTCCCCGATCGTGAGACCCTGGGGGGCAAACTCCATGGTAGATTCATTTTGATCATTTCTCTAAATGCTTGTGGATTACACGGAAGAAGGAAGGAATGCAGGAGCCCGGGCTAGAGGCTCTGTGGTCAGACTGGGAACCAGGATACGCGAGTCCCTTTCCCTTTAGCTTTCAGTGGGAGACTAGGGAAGATGCTATACATCCCATGACAATGTTATTTTGGGTGCCTAGATGTGTTACCCGTCTGGGGCCTGCCAGCCTTAAGGAGGAGCCTGCAAGTGATGGCTTTTTGGTGCTGTGGCAGACCTGTGGATAGAGGGCTGTGTGGCCTGCCTGGCCTGCGTCACCGAGGGGCAGGGCCAGCCCCGGGGCTCCCTTGGCTGGGTGGCAGCAGCTGCTCTCTGGTGGCCATTCCCAGGAGCCTCTCCCTTTGTTACCCTGCAACTGGGCCTGTTCAGAAGGCATGCTCTTTCTCCTTTGCTCTGGGTCACAGGGTGGTGACATTTGGAAATACTGCTAATAGCCGACATGGACCCGATGCCGTATGCGGGCTCTGTCCTGTGCGGGCGGAGCACTCACCCAGCTTTCCCGCCCCAGCTCCACCCCAGCCCCGGGAGCAAGGCCCAGGGATCACCCACCCCACTCACCGGGGGGAAACTGCATTTGTCTCCACATCTGGCTCCCTCGCCAGGGGCTTGGATTTGCCTGGGGCAGGCAGGGATCGTGCCTGGTCCCGTTCTGTACACTCGCCCCCGGCCTGCCCCTTAGAGAGCGTGGGTGCTCCGAGCTGGTGGGTCAAGCAAGGGGGAAATGAGTGACTCTCTGGGACTCCGACCCTTCCCGTGGGCCTGATTGGAGAACAATTGCTCCAGTGCCATGATCTTAAGTGGGAAAGCAGGATCTGAAGGTGGTGTGTGCACACGCGTGTGCAGGAGGGACGCGGAGACACTGGCATGTGGATGATGATTGAAGTGTGAGTTCTGGGTCCTGCTGTTCGAGGGGGGTGGGGAGTCTTGGTTCTCGGTCTTTCCAGCTGTGTGATTTGGGGCGACAGGCCTAAATTCTCTGGGGCTCAGTTTTCTTTTCGATAACAAAGGGGTAATAACCGTATTTATCTGATGGGGTGGTTGTGGGGGTGAAATGAGTTATTCCGCACGAGGTACTTAGGGCAGTGCCTGCCATGAGCACTGGACAGGGATTTGTTATTGTAATTCGTGAACACTTAGAGACGGAGGGAGCTACATAGCGGGATAGGTAGGTACACCTTTACTGGTACTTGGTGAGTTGGCCTTGTAAAGGATGAGCAGTATATGGCCTTCTTTCTGTGCACCTTAGCAACATGGTCACAGCCCAGGGTGACACCGTTCCCCTTGAGCAAGGTGTGTCGTACTTGAGAGGTGACACAGGGAGACAGCAGCCCACGAAGGAGACTTGTGAACGGATGAGGGACTGAGCAACCTGGGCCAGAGGGGGACATGGACGGCCCCGTGGATGACTGCTGCCCACGTGCCTTCCCTTTACCACTGCCCAAAGCCCCCACCACAGTCCCCGGCACAGCTCAGACCAGCTTTTAGGAATGGTGACATGGAGAGGGGACGGTTCTGAGCTGGCTTGCACTGAAATCTGCATTTATTGAGGAGAGACCTAGAAGCGATTGAATTTACCAGAATTTCACTGAATTAACATTCCTCCTGTTGAGGAGAATGGGACTCAAGACGGAAAAGAAGTTCACTTGTAGGAAAATAATAAAAATGATATTTTTTGCATACATGCCTATGTGGCCCATGAAATTCTTAGCAGCATAGGCATCTATATGTTTTCCTTTCTGTATGGACTTACAATAATGTGTATTTGTGTGTGGCTATATATATATGTGTGTATATATATATATATAAATACATTCATTATGTATATAACGTATATAATAAATAAACATATACATAAATTGAAAAAAGAAAATAAGCCAAAGTTTGTTGGTTATCTCTGGATGAAGAGAGTATGGGCTATTTTTAATATTCACTAATATACTCCATTGTAGGGATGCCTAGGTGGCTCAGTTGGTTAAGCGTCTACTTTCAGCTCAGGTCATGATCCCAGGGTCCTGGGATTGAGTCCCGCATCGGGCTTCTTGCTCAGCGGGGAGTCTGCGTCTCCTTCTCCCTCTGCCGCTCCCCCTACTTGTGCTCGCTCCCTCTCTCTCTCTGACAAATAAATAAATAAAATCTTTAAAAATATACTCTTTCATATCTTTGCAATTTTCTGAAGTAAACATGATCAAAAGGATAAAATGATGAATCACTGTTAACTGTGTTCTTAGCTATGAACTGTGTTCCGTGTCAGGCAAATTGAGCCAATTGATGACGTGTGTCAGGTAACGTCGAGGTTTTAGGCCATGATCTGTGTCCCCACCGAGTCCCTCCCCTCCCCTGAGCATACTGGATTGGGGATCATCTTCCTGCCACGTGTCCACGAGCAGCCAGGCCCCCATGGACGGTCTGTGTCAGATGGGAGAGGCCCCCGCAGAAGCAGGGAGCCCTCGCACCCACCCCAGCATGCCAGCAATGCAGAGGATTGTTGTCTCTGCTTTACAGCTGGGACACTGGGAGCCAGGGAGGGCGGGGACTCACACAGGGCCACATGGTCAGGGCGAGGTGGAACCCGGGCTGCAGCCCAGATTCCCCGACCCCTGGTGCAGGTTTGCCTCACATCACCGCCGTCGGGGGGTCAGCAGGAAGGGGTTCTGGGACACGTCTTGGGTCCCACGTGCTCAGTGCCTGCCAGGGATTTACAGCTCAGGGAGAATAAAAGCGTAAAGGGTTTTGCGACTCTAAGGAGAGTTGGAATTAGAATTCCCTTGCTCCCTGCCAGAATGGAAGGATGCTCAGAAAAGAGCTATGATATGGGAGCAAAGGACCAAAAGAAGGCAAACAAGAGAAGAAAGAGACTACCAGTGCTCTCTGGAACAAAGAACACCGTCCAGCGTGTGTGTGTGTGTGTGCCTGTGTGCACACTTGTGTGTGTGTGTCGGGGGCGAGAGGGAATGGCGTTGCGGCGTCGGGGAGGCAGGAGGTGAGAATGATAGTTGGTGAGTGGGGCAGAGGGAAGGAAGAGAAGAGACAGATGGGAAACAGTCCGTGAAAGCCAAAAACCTCAAGTCAGACAAATGTTTATTTTATTTAGTGTTGATAACAGGGGGAAAAAATGCTGACGGAAACTCACAACTAGCACAGGCTGGTGCCAGCTCTTGAGACCTAGCGGAAAGTGCTGGAAAGGGCCTCCTCCCAGTAGGGCAGGCCCCAGCCTGGCTGGCACACCCCAGCAGGGCCTGCCTGCCAGGAAAGCCTCCCCGAGAAGCGTGCCCCAGGAGAGAGTGCCCCGGAATGGGAGCTAGGGCCCGTAGTGAGCTAGGGCCGGTGGCTGGTCCACTCGCAGGGCGTCAGGGGCCCCCTCTGTGAAGTGGGCATAGCCATCCCTGCTCTGTCCACCTGTTAAAACTGTTGGGAGGACTTCCCTTCTGGCCAGCAGGGAGTAACAGGCATAGGCTCTGCCCTCCTGCCTGAGACTCTACCGTCAGCAGCACACGAAGAGCCAGAATATACGGAACCACAGTTTGCAAGAGCGTGGGCAGCCGAAAGCCGAGTGCTATGATGGGGAATAAACAGACAGCGTCCTGTGGTTGCCCCAGCTCCATGCTGGGCTGTAGCGCGGGGAGGAGGAGACGGGGAGGCAAGCCGGGGAGCCCGGCGGACCACCTGGTTCAAGGAGTCGGGGGCTGAGAGTGCAGGAGATTTTGTGGGCTGCAGTGCTCAGGAGAGACGAGATACAGAGAGGGGACCCCAGAGAGCTGCAAAGGGTCCCCTGCAGGCCACACACAAGCGAGGAAACGACCTGAGGCCCCCCTCCCCCCCGTTGATCGCCAGCGCACCCACCAAAGGTTGAGGGAATGCAACGCACCCACCAAAGGTTGAGGGAATGGAGCATGGACTTCACACGATGGCCATAATGTCTCTTCCCACCAGCCAGACTGGGAAACTCCTAATGCAGGGAGCACCAAGCACACCGCTCTAAGGCTCAAACTGCATTCAAATGTTCCTGCCAGCTTGCAAAAAATGTGACTTTGTTTGAATCATGTCCAAGCTCCACCCTCTATTTGTATTTGGTTTTGGTGGCTCTAAATAGAATGGGCTCTTTGCCCCCCCACTCCCACCCCCTTATTTCTCATGCTTTTGACTCCATGAAGAATAAGGGTCAGTTGTCTCGTAGAATGTCCCACGTCCCGGGTTTGGTTGACTTCATTCTTGTGGGGGTGTCATGCTGGCTCCTCTCTCCTTGGTAACTTCTAGACTAAAGGCTAGACCGAAAGGCTTCACCAGATTCAAGTTCAAGTTTTTTGGCAAGAACCCTTCACAGGTGGTGCTCGTCTCCTTATTTTCCAGGTAGTAACCCTCTGTCATAATTCACAGTGGGCTCCTCAGGCTTGGTTGTTCCTTACGTGAACAATCCTGAATCCACTTGTATTTAAAGAAAATCTTTTCAAACTTTGATCTTTTTTTTTTAAGCCTTAGTATTCATAACAAATGATGGTGATGCATGATGTGTCACAACCCTGAACCATTGAATTACGGGGTCCTAAAGGTTTAGACAGGAGTTTTGAGGTTGTCACTGATGGGACCTAGAAAGTAGGGTGGCCAGTTGGGACCAAGGGGTTTTTCAGAATGTGGGACTTTCAGTGCTAAATCTGGCAATGTCCTGGGTAAACTAAGACAGGGTCATCACCCTATGACAATGTGCAGACTTATCTGGCGACCGGGATCATACACAAGCACCTTGTCTGTCAGAATTGCCAGGCCTTTTCTGACACCTCTTTATACCAGCTGAGAAACTGGTGGTTGTCTGGTCTGCTTTCCAGTGATGGGGATGCCAGACCTACCCTAAGGTGGCCCATTTCATTGGTGAGTAAGTTTGACTATTAGAAAAATTGGGCCTGTCTGTAAATCCCACAAACCCACTGTCAGTTGGAACCTTACCCCACAAAGCCAAGCATATGATGTTGATCAATCAGACCACTGAAACCTGCCCATGTACCATCCAGGCAAAGACCCACAGGTCATTCCTGGTCACGAGTTCATGTCCCCTCATCCCACTTTCCCATCTATGAGCTCAGGACATAGTCCCGGTCCTGGTACAGGAGTGTCATTGGCACCAAAACAGGAACCCAACAAGGTAAGAGAGAATTGTCTGCAGAAGAAATGGGCCTGCTCCCTCCCACTTTCTAGAGTCTGGATCTGCAGGCATTTTCCTTCCCTGCCTCCAATCCTGACACGGTCTGTCCTGTGCTGGGGAGAAATGTGCTATCAAAACGGAGACCTTGGGTGTCCTTACACCCTCGAGTGGCAGGGAGTGCCCAGCTCCTTCCATTAAGGATGAGCCAGCTTTTCTAACCCACTCCAGCGGATTTAAAAGTAGAGCCAAGAATTTAACTTCAAGATGTACTTTACCTCCCGAAATCAAATCATCTCAATTTCAGTGCAGTTGTTGAACAGACTTTACCATTGGGTTGAATGCTGCAGCTTTTCCGGAAACTCTTGTGTGGGATGAAGGTCAGGATTTTATGGGCTCAGAGGTATTTCCATCAGTAGCTGCATGATTGTCCTGAGGACTGACTGTTCGCATTGAAGGTGCCTCTCCTGTCTGGTCCCTGCTCAGTGCCAACTTTCCTGTTTTCCTCTCCTCTCTCTAGGATTCCCTTGAATATGTCTCCTGCTTCTCATCCTTCTGCGGGAAGCCTATGTTCCTTAAATGCCTATTTCATACTAACTTCCCACCCCCAAACCCAGCACCTGGCTGTCTTCCAAGGGCCTCATTCTTTGGCCCCATGGACCGGACCAAACTCCCTCCCTCCATGGCCCCCACCTTCCTTCTTCTGAAATGAATCAGATTCTGTCTGTTCCTACCTTGGTGTTGAATGATACCTCTTTCTAGGTGAACCTCCCACAGGAAGTCTTCCCTGCTTATCTTTATCTTCCTCCTGGACCTCTGCCTCCCCTAGCCTCCAGTGCTACACAAATTCATGAACTAGTTTCTCTTTCCCAGTGGGCCTTTCTTCTCCCCCCTGAAGGACTGGGGCCAAAATGTCGACATCAGAGACAGAGTGCTCACCAAAGATCCACGTTATCCCTCCCATTTCCAGCCGCCGTGCTGGAAGGTGGGGCCGCGGGACTACTTCTAGACAGTGCGCCGAAGTGACATGTGTCACTGCCTGGCTGAGGCAGTTAAGAGCTGGCAGGAGTCCTCCTCCATCCCTTTCCTCCCCTTCTGCAGCGACCACAGATGCTGTGCGGTCCAGATGGCACAGCTACAAGAAGACAGATTCTCTGTCAGCCTGGTTCCCTGCATGACTGTGTGGATGAGAGCTTCCCACTGCCTCGCACTAGACATGTAGTATGAGCAAGAAACAGAGTTTATCCTGTTAAGTCTCTGAGATCTGGGGTTTTTTCTGCTTCCAGCAGGTAGAATCCTTTAACATTAATAGAAGATCTCCTTTGTCCCCCTTCCCCCTGCCCCTATCTCCCCTACCCTCTTCCTGCCAGCTCTGAGCACAGACTGGGCACCTAGCATAGTAGATTCAGGAGATGAGGCTTTTTAGTCTAAATGATGAATTTCAGGGGATGGTAACTGGGACATGGAATTCATAAATGGAACAACTTGAGAGAATGTTCCTAGCAGCAGCAGGCTGGGTGAAAACCACCCTTGACCTTAGCTACCATGCAGCCTGACCTCACTGGCTAAGCTCTAGGAGCCTGTAGCATGCTGATAGACACAAAGCCAGGACGAGGAGCCCCATAGCTTTATGATTTTGGAATAATCCTGTGCTCTCACAGAGCCTTGAGTTACACGTCCACGAAATGACTGAATGATGTCAGTCCGAGGGACCCGGAACCTCCCAGCTCTGCCCTTCTAGGAAGACTTACATTTTCCCCAGAAGACGAGAAGCCAACATTAGTGTGATTGTGTAGGTATGATACCCAACTCCCCCCAGCTCTTGGATATTTGATGTAAAGAAGGCATAATGATGACACAGCAAGGAAAGGCCCTTATGGGGCCAGGAAGCTGCAGACTGTGGCTTGCCATATGTCTAATAATTGCTATTCCTTGGATTAGAGGACGAAGTGGGGCTGGAGCCCTAAAAGGAAAGCATACAGGCAACCCTTGCCCTCCCCAAGAGATCGGTTAGACCTTCCCATTCCACCGTAAGCCCTTCGGGGCCATGGCTATGTCTCTTTCACAATCGTATCCCCAGTGTCCTGTTCAGAGATTGGCCCAGAGAAAGTCTTGGAAGGGTAACTGACTTCCCCCGGGGGTGGCCCGTGGCGGGTTGGTGGATGTGTAAGCTGAGGCTGGATGGTCACTGGGCGGGGGAGTGGTAGAGGGTGTCCTGACCTGTGAGCAGAGCAGGTGAGGTGACCACTAGATTTGCCCTGAGCTGAGATCCCCCAGGGGCACCCCGGGTGAGACGGGGTGGGGGGCATCTGCGAAGCCGGACTTCCAGGCTGTGGGTTTAGGAAAGGCCCCAACGAGGTGACGTTCCCTCTTGCTTCCATGTTGAGGTAGGCGAGGTACGTATTCTTACCATATGTTAACCTTGGAGCTCTGCTCCTGCCGAGAAGCTGTCACAGAGGTATTTCATGGAGGCCACCGCGTAGGAAACACTCCTGTTGTGCTTTGGGGCACTTGCAGCTAACGGGGTGTGTACAAGGAGCCTGTTTGGCCTGGCACCAGAGGAGGGGGCACTAATAATGTCCGGCAGCCAAAGCACGGCCCCCTCAGCTGTCAGATGGAAGGGCGCACAGCTGACATGGGCTGAGCACCTACTGTGTGCTCGCACTTGACTGTCCCGAGTCATTCTCGACACAGCCACCTCCCTCCCCGCCAAAGTAGGCACCCTCCATCTCATTTATGGGTGAAGGAGCTGCCTGTGAGTCGGCAAATCTGCCTCTAATAAAAACGTCATGATTTCCTCGGTGCCCTGAATCCGATGAACCCAGCCAGAAAGTGGGAGCCTGCGTGTGACATTATCTGATGCTGCCTGTCTGTCTTCGAGGTCATGGGAAGAGCGTAACTTAGCCTAAACAAAGATGATTTTCTTTGGCAGCGGTCTTGGGGAAAACCTTCGACAATTGGCATTGGGATCAGACGTGGTTTTCGTCTTAGGAAGGCTGTGCGTTCTGTGGCCTCCTATTCTCCTCAGTCAGTCCCCTCCACCCTACGTGTGCGTCACACATGCCACACGCACATCCACCTACACGGGAACACCCCGAAAGCCCCACACCTGCACCCAATAGCCACACTCCCGTGTGTGAGTACACGGTCCGGATGCTGCTGACACAGACACGCCCACGTACATCTGCACACACGTGTGCCCATGATTTCGCTTACCTTCATGTACACAAGCCACATCCACTTGTCTGCCCCCCACACACATTCCCCCTCACGTGGACATGCTCACCCTCGCACACACCAGGCCTAGATAGAAAGCTCCCGTCATTTGCACATGCTTTCTCTCTGAGCAAAGAAATTCGCTTTTAAAGCAGAGGATGAGGAAAGTGAGCCAGGAGTTCTCAGCTGCTCTCTGCCGTCCCCCATAGCTCTCAATGATGAGCTGGTTTTTGCAGCAAAGGAAAAGGAGGATAGGTAGGAGGGGCCTGGGGCCAGGGGCCTGGCCTGGATCTTCCCAGGCCAAACTGGTCCAAGCCTTTGCTTCCCTGAGTATGAGTTTCTGAATCATTCAGGTGGGGACCGAGCACCTTCAGCCCCCTCGCTTGGTCCCTGAATGCCCAGCGCAGGCATGTGGGGGCCATTCAGAGGAGGCTCTGGTGGGCCCTTCTCAGGCCTGAGTTCCCCGTTCTGGCCTTATTCCCCACGGAGCCCCTGTATCCCTTGCCGGCCCACGTGGTGGAACGTGGTGGTCACACCTTGAAGGGGCATGAATTTGTCATTCCAGTGTCAGAGCCGCATAGGCCCTTAGCCATTGGAGGTTCCCTGTGTTTCTCAGGTGGGGGAAACTGAGGCCAAGAAGGGAAGACTGAGTGTTTAGCACCATGACTGGTACCTTCCAGTTGCTCAGGGAACACTTGGTGAACCATGGCCAGAGGTTTGCTATTTTGCCATTTTTGTACCAACTCATGAGGCCTCTGGGGACTTGGAACATGAGGGACCAGATGAGATAATATTACATTTTATGTAAATGTGCGAAATTCAGATGCACCCCCCGCAGGTATACACACATGCGTGCACACGCACACACATACTCACACAGGTGCAATCTCCCTAACACACACACACACACATACGTTCAGACAGGGAACCCCCTCCAGGTTGGCGAGAATGCACGGAGAAGTAGATATAGCGAAGGACAGTGAGAGTCGCCAGGCTGACTGCTGCTGGGGTCCCAGATGACAGGTCCGGGCTGATCGCTGTTCAAATGCATTAATTCCATGTTCCTGGCAAGTACGGGGTTCCACCAAAGTGAGGATGAGCATGGTCTGGTCCCTCCCCTTGCAGAGCGGAAAGTCCAGTGGAGGGCCCCACGTAGTCACTGACACTGAGGGCTTATTAGGGTGGCCATTTGACTCCCGCCCCGTCCCAACCCTGTGTGGTCAAAGCCTGGGATAGGAGGGTCCAGAGAAGCAATGTGTGAACTGATGGGAAGGGCCTTCAATGCCTTTTGCCAGGGTTTGGCTTTATTCTGTGGGTGGCAAAGTGGGTTCCAGAAGGGGTTCAAAGAGAGAAGGGATGAGAAAGGGTCACCCCGGTGGCCAGGAGGAGCCCTCTGGAGGTGGGAACCTGGCATGGAACTAAAGGCACCAGAGACAGGGGCGGGGTTCCGGGGGAGCCCCCGAGTTCCTGAGGCTTCCAGGCCAGGCAGGCGGGGTTGCAGTAAGGGAGCAGGTGTGTGGGGGATGCGGCCGGAAGCAGCAGAGGCTGCAGGCTTTGAGAGGGGACCCACCGGCAAGGAGTTTCCCAGTCCGACTGGAGGAGCGGTCGCGGAGTGGGAGGCATCAAGGACAAAGGCACACGTTTGGCTGGGGGAGGGGGAGCGGACTCGCCTTCTCCGAGGTGGGGCAGGCAGCCCTGTTAACAGCCCTCCCCAGGCCGCCTCGGGCGGGACCCAGCCATTGTTTGTCAGCCGGTGCTGTGGTGCTGTCCCGGGAGCTGCAGCCCAGAATATTAAAATCTTTCTCAGGTCTATCTCTCCCCCCTCCCCCCCCCCCCCATCTCGCTCATTTGAAATCCCTGCAATTCGGGGGAGAAAGTTACTTTAATCCTCTGGTTCCTATCAGCCTAATTACAGTTTCAATAGACAAACGGGCCTGGCTCTAAATGAGATCGGAGGACACGGGAACACATTATGTTGGCGCTAATAATGATCTGTCTTTGTTTTATCATTTCGTGTTGTTGCTTCTCATTTTGGCTGCCTGAATTCTTAATGCCTTCGAGTGTCTCGCGGAGATTGCTTCCTCTTGCTGCCAGGCCGGGACACAGTTGCAGACTTGCATATGAAAACAGCCAGCCTGGTGCCTGCAGCTAACAAGCCAGCCACCATTTAAATTTCAATCAGCCCTTCTGTTTGTGTGTAAGTTCCTTGGATGGTTGAAATTAGCAATTTTGAAAAATTGATTAAAATTGCTGGTTTCATGAAGCCTCAAAACATCAAAATCAATCTTTTTTTTTTTTTTTAAATACACCGAAATTCTTGTTGGACTCACCCTGTTTGCAGTCTGGGAAAGTGCCAAGTGTGCCAGTGATGCGTTGGGGAAGGGCGACCTAGGTGCTCAGGGGCTTGTCTTGGTTCTAGACTAACTCCTATGTGACCTTCTTAAGTGTTTGAAACTCTCTGGGTCTCATTTCTTTTCTTTTCTTTTTCTTTTTTTCCATCTGTGGAATAAAGGGGTTTGACTGGATAGGGGATATTTAGAAGGCTCTTACAGCCCTGACACTATGTAATTATGTGCTCTGAGTCGGGTTAAAAAAAAGATGAATCTTTGCAGGTAGAATCCGCATTTGGATGAGCTGGGAATACTAACAACTGATAGCATATTCCTGAACATTTTTAGCTAAATCCAGGCACTTTATATGCATTATTTACATCCATTGACGAATCACAAGAAGACTATGAGAAAATACAATGATTATCCCCATTTTTAGGTGTAGAAACAGAGGCTTACCACTTTCCACAGTGCCATGATTTCCAGCCCGGGGGCATGAAGGCTTCTCCCCATGTCCAGGTGATGGCTGCAGGTAAAGGCTGCTCTAACCCGTCCAACAGGGGGCTCCCCCTCTTCCTGGGAGAGTCCCACGTGGCTCCCTGGCCGGACCAGGGCAGTGGACATTTGAGGCATCCCTGGGCTCTCTCTGCTTTGCTCTTTGACTTGATGCCTTAGCAGCTATAGTCATCAACTTTGCAGCAGAGACGTTGCAGAGAAGTGATAGAGCAGAAAAAGATGAGAATGTTTTATTTCCCCAAATAGTGTGAAGTGCTCAGTAGCACATACCCACAGTCCTGGCCACGGTCTTGGCACTTTAAAGAAACACTTTGAAATTATTGCTTGGTTTGAGGAAAAAGAAACTGTGAAGAGAAGAAATAGCAGGCCAAAAAATGGAGTCACTTGTGCTAAGCCCCACTTCAGCAAACCAAGACTTAATACCTAACCTAACTGCAGTTTCGATCTCTCCCTGGAATGTAATCTTAAACCAGTTACTCTGTAATTTCTTGGTGAGTGGTACTGAGGTAACCGCCTGATAGACTCCTTCTGTCCCCAAAAGAAAGATGTAAGTAATCCTTCTTTCCTTCTCCCTGCTCACTTCTGCCTGTAAAAGTCTCCTTTTTTTTTTTTTTTTTTTTTTTTTATACGGCTCTCTGGAGCTCCCTTCTATTTGCTGGATGGGATGCTGTCAGATTCCTGAATCATTGAATAAAGCCAATTTGATCTTTGAAGTTGCTCGGTTGAATTTTGTTTTCTAACAATACTCTGCTGCTGTGGGCAGGAGTAAAATTCCTTCACCTCTTCTGGCCCCACCTTCATGTGCTTCCACTCATACTTGCCTTGTTCAGTAACTGGGCACCATTGCTCCCTCCACTTCACCTGAGTCAGACAAGCGTCAAGGCCATTGTCCATCTACTATAGGTCCCTATGGCACAGCTGTCAGGAGTGCTTAATCACAGGAACCACCAAGCATCCTCCTTAAAACCCTAGAGATGCTGGGTGCTCACACCAGACTTACTGAAAAGAGCCCCAGCCAGTTTGGGAGGCCCTAGTTTCTTAAATACGCTCTATGTGGGCACACAGACGGTATCCCCGTGTTCTTACCTTCCAGTTCACTGGCCAGAGCGTCACTGTGCAGACAGTTTAAATTCTGTTCACAATATTTACGGAACCCCTACAAAAGCTGGAAGGGAAAGCTAGAGGTATTATGGGGAAACCACGTTTTTTAGACCTACACTTGAATACCAACTCCTTGTGAACTTGGGATGCCACTTAAGTCCCTGGGCCTGGTTTCCACAATTTTCAGATGAGAACAATGGTCTCTCCATCTGGATTGTCTTGGGGAGACACATGTGGTATTCATGTGGGTCACCTGGTATAAGGCCCAGTACAGAAGTAGGTGCTCAACCGGAAGTAGCTACTATTCCTACCTGACGAAACCCACGGCACCTCTAAGGGGACGGTTGTAAAGCTTCTGTGAATCCCCAGGTGGCTGGCCTCTCATAGCATATTCAGTTTCACCTTCAAAGGAGGAGGATGCTAGGTGGTAGGCTAAGCTCACTCATCAGGAAGATGCTTGCTCATTTCACTTCTCGTTTAGCTCCTTTGCATTTGACTCAAATTTGTGTCTCAGCGTAGTATTAAGTACTATGTATTATGGACCTACATGGAGTTAAAAAATTGTTGAAATAATAAATATAACACTCATCACAGTCAAGGTACTGCTTTCCTATAAAGCACAGTGGTAGGCACAGGTCATTCTTGTAGGCAGTGCAGACAGCAGGCTGGAAGGGGGCAAGAGATGATGGAGTGACTTTGACCTGGCTTTCTTGTGAGTCCTACATCTGGTCAAGGCCCTCTTCTGTATTCCTTGGTGAATATCTACGGCACCACAAAGCCAGAGTCAATGAGTTCGGAAATCAGCATTCCCCAGCAAAGGGAGAATTCTTTGACTTGGTACTAGTTAGCACTTACTTTTGGTCTGGGAGTGAGAGAAACCCAGCTTAGCCTGGCTTATTCCAAAAGGGAAGTTACCAACTCACGTACCAGGAGCCACACGACTGGACCTAGGTACCATATGGAATTATTGGCACGATTTCTCAGCTTGTAAGAGATCAACCTGTGAGAGTCCACCTTGTGTTGACTTCATTCTCAGGCTGGCTGCCCCCACATGGTGGCAGAAATGGCCCCCAGCAGTTCTAGGCTCATATCCTGCCTGATCAGCAAGAATAGGAAGCCAACCTCTCTTCCCCAGTGGTTTTAGCCAAATCCTGGTGCTGACTCTCTTTGGGTCACTGGGGTCATTCACCCATCCCTGAACAAATGCCTGTGTCCAAGGGAGTGGGGGACACTGACTGCCCAAGCCTGGCTCACTTGTCCACTCCAGAGCCATGAGCAGAGAGTCAGGGTTGGCTGCCTCCTGTAAGAACGGGGCTAAGAAGCTGAGTGGGCAAAACTAAGAGATGTCCACTCACACTGGGCCCAGGCCCAGTGGCAGAACTGGAGATGCCTTCTCATCAACCCTGATCCCCCAAAACACATAATGTTTGAGGCTTTCGCTTTGGAGGCTTTTGCTTTTGACGTAGTGATTGAGATAATTGGAAAAAATTTAAATATTGTCTTAGTTTGGTGTCCTCAAATGCGGATATTGAGACAAGAAGCAGCGCGCAAGATATTTACACGAGATATCATCCTGGGAAGCACAGTAAGGGCTGCAGAATGAAACAGAGAAGGGAGAAAAGCCAGTGCAAACTGAGCTAGTGAATGGGCTCCTGCTGTGGGCCATGGGGGGTCAGTGGCTTGGGGGCTCCCTTTGTGACTGCACAGAGCACACTCAGACATGTCCCTCAAAGGGGCGAGGAAGCTTGAGTATCTACTGACCAGGTCCTGCCTCTCCTTGGTTGAGGGTTGCTCCTGGGGTTTAACTGCCTGGCCCTTTGGACCCGCCCCATCAAGGGGAAAACAAGGGCTTGCAACACTAACTTGCTCTCGGATAGAAATGCGGTTGCCTGAGCCGGAAGCATCGGTGTGGAAGGTATTGCCCACTGGAGCTGCAGTTGACTTCAGGGAGGGCAGGAGAGACAGGAGGGACACTGGCAGTGTTTGCAAAATTGCAGATTGGCTCAGATTTTAAGGAATTACTATTATTTTGTTAGGTGCCTTATGACATTGTAATTAACATAGGACTATGCTCTTATTTCTAAAGGAATTCATTCTGAAGACTTTAGGTGTGAAACGTCATATTTGTAATTTGCTTCCAAATATTTCAGCAAAAATACAATGAAGCGAATAGTGTAAAATATTAGCAGTTGTGAAATCTAGGTGACATATGTATTCATGGGTGTTAATTATGCTATTTCTACCTTTTGGTAAGTTTGAGAATATTTGTAATTAAAACAAAACACCAAACCCTGGGTGATGCTGGGATCTGTTTGTGTTTGGTGGTTGAGCAGTGGCTGCTTTTCTCCCTTTCTCCCTATCCTGGAGCTCAGCACAGTAGTCCATGTCTCTGGCTGGAGCTCCGGCCTTTTCTCCAAATTGGTATGTGACTTTGGAAAAGTGGCTGGGCCTCAGTTTCTCTGTGTATAAACGAAGGACGGGGTGGTTCCAGATTCCTGAGATCTGCCACACCCTGAGACTGTATGAGTCTGTAAGCAGTTTCTAATGTGGTGGAAATTCCAGAATATCCACAGGAAGAACTTTGGATCTCTGAGTCAGCTGTCCTCTCTAGAATCTTGGGTTGGGGTTGTTGGGCCACTTCTGAACTGCTCCCAGACCCAGGCACTGACTTAGAAGATGGTCCCAGTAAGCTCTCAGGGCTGTTCTCTTTCTTCAAGGCTGACTTTGGACTGCTAGGCCGCACTGTGGTTGAGATCCTGGAGAGAGGGGCCAGTCCAGGGAGGAAAGCAAGGCCTTGGGTCTCGTGAAAAGTGGAAGGGAGCCAGTGTAGCTATTCCCACTACATTGCAAGTTTTTACCATTAATGATGTGGAATTGTGTCAAATTATTATTTTTTTTTTTGGATTCTATTAAGATAATCATATGATTTCACTGATATTGAACTATTGAACCAATCTCTTATTCCTAGGATAAATGGCACTGGGTCATGGTTTATTATCTTTTTGTATATTGTTGATTTGCTTATATTTTAAAACAATTTGTGCCCCATGAAGGGTACTGGTCTGTAGCTTTCCATTTTAATAATATCTTTTTCTGCTTTTGGTATCAGGATGAACTGGCTTCAAAAAAACAGATGGGAAGGGATTTCTCTTTCTGTATCTTCTGAAAGACTTTGATAGGTGTGGTATTTCTTTTCTACCTAATTTTTAGAAATAGACTTTACCAGTAAAACTATTGGCATTTAGTGCTTTCTTTGTACGAAGATTTATAACTACCGATTCAATTTATTTAATAGCTATAGGGTTATCTAGGTTTTCTGTCTCTTCTTTTTTTTTTTTTAAAGATTTTATTTATTTATTTGAGAGAGAGAATGAGAGAGAGAAAGAGAGCATGAGAAGAGGGAGAGTCAGAGGGAGAAGCAGGCTCCCTGTCAAGCAGGTAGCCTGATGCGGGACTCAATCCCGGGACTCCAGGATCATGACCTGAGCCGAAGGCAGTTGCTTAACCAACTGAGCCACCCAGGCGCCCCGCTTTCTGTCTCTTCTTGAGTGAATTTGGTAGTTTGTGACTTTCAAGTAATTTGTACGTATTCTCCAAGTTGTTGAATTTATGACATAAAATTGCTCACACTATTTATCATTCTTATACCCCTTTTATTATTATATAATATGTCTTTTTATCTCTACATATATTCTTTTTTATGGGGTCTGCTTTATTTGATATCAGTGTAACAATGGAATGTTTTCATAATTAATGTTTGTGTGGCATATTTTCATCCAACCTTTATTTCTAACCTCTCTGTGTTATATTTATAGTGGATATCTTATTGATAGTATGTAGTCTGGTCTTATTTTTTTACCTAGTCTGGCCTTGCTTTTTTATCTGGTCTTTGGCCTTTCTTTTTTTTTTTTTTTTTTAAAGATTTTATTTATTTATTTATCAGAGAGAGAGAGAGTGTACATAAGCAGGGGGAGTGGCGGGTAGAGGAAGAAGCAGGCTCCCCACTGAGCAAGGAGCCCAATGCAGGACTTGATCCCAGGACGTGGGATCATGACCTGAGCAGAAGGCAGACGCTTAACCAACTGAACCACCTAGGTGTCCGTAGTCTTTAGCCTTTGAATTGGAATGTTTAGACAATTTACATTTAATATGATCACTGGTAAATTGGGTTTAAATATATGATTTTGCTAGTTATTTTCTACTTTCCCCAATCATTCCTTATTCCACTTTTTCCCCTTAATTATTTCCCTGTATCAATTCAGTATTTTATTAGGACTCCATTGTATCTTCTCTATAAGCTTATTTTTTTTTTAAAAGATTTTATTTATTTATTTGTCAGAGAGAGAGAGATCACAAGTAGGCAGAGAGGCAGGCAGAGCAGAGGGAGAAGCAGGCTCCTCACCAAGCAAGGAGCCCGATGCGGGACTCGATCCCAGGACCCTGGGATCATGACCTGAGCCGAAGGCAGCTGCTTAACCAACTGAGCCACCCAGGCATCCCTTCTCTATAAGCTTATTAACTATACTTTTTTGTTTTATGTTTATAGTGATTGCCCTAGAGTTTGTAATATTTACAAACTTTCCATCAATATTACACTGCTTTATGTGTGATGTAAGAATTTTACAACAGTATAATTCCTTTCCCACTTTCTCCCTTGTGCTATTGTTGTCACATATTTTACTTATATGTGTATTATAACCCCCCACGATACATTGTTATTTTTATATGAAGTAGTTAGTTACCTTTTAAAGAAAATGAGAAGCAAGAATACACCTTTTTTTTTCAATCTACCCACATATTTAGCATTTCCATACTCTTCATTCATTTGTAAAGAACTGATTTTTATCTGATATATTCCTTCAGCAGAAGAGCTTTATTTAATGATACTTGTAATGCAAGTCTGCTAGCAATAATGTATTCTCTTGGCTTTTATTTGTCTGAAAATTTTTTTGTCTTTATTTTTAAACAATACTTTCACTGGATGTAGAAATCTAGATTGATGTCATTTTTTTTCTCCTCTAGGTAGTAGAGATACTGTTCCATTGTCTTCTGGCTTGCATAGATTCAGTTGAGTAATCTGTATAATTTTTTAGTTACGTTCCATAAGTGGTATTTTTTCTTTGACTACTTTGAGGATTTTCTCTTTATCATTGGTTTTCATAAACTTGATTATGACGTGTCTTGATGTGATTTTCTTTGTATTTATTCTGCCTTGGGGTTTGTTCAGTTTTTGGGGTGTCAATTTATATTTTTAATAAAATTTAGAATATTTTCAGCTATGACTTCTTCAAAAAAATTTTATGCTCTCTTCTTTTTCTTTGGGAACTCCAAATTACACATATGGTAGACCACTTAATATGTCTTACATGTCACCAAGGCTCTGTTTAATTTATTCATTTTTTTCCTCTTTGTTGCTTTTTTTGAATAGTCTCTCTCACCTTTTATTCAATTTTACTTATCTTTTTTTCTGTAATGTCTAATCTGATTTTAAGCCTGCCGAGTGAATTTTTCATTTTAGATATTGTGATTTTTGGCTCTAGATGTTCCAGGTTTTTTTTTAAAGTTTCCTTTTCTCTTTTCATTATGCTTATGTTTTCCTTAAATTCTTAAAAATATTTATAATAGCTGCTTTAAGGTCTTTTATGTTAATTCCATTACCTTCGTGATTTCTAGGTTTGATTCTGTAGACTAATTCTATTGACTGGGTTACATTTTTCTGTTTTTTTTTGTTTTTGTTTTTGTTTTTCATGTTTGGTTATTTTTTATTAGGTGCTGGACATTGTGAAAATAAGGTTGTTGAGTGTCTGGATTTTGTTTTCCCCCACTGAGTACACTGAGTCTTGTTCTGGCAGCCAGTTAGTTTACTTTCAGGTCGTCTTGTACTTACGAGACTTGTTTGTAAGCACGGTAGAGTCTAGAGTAGCCTTTACTCTAGGGCTTGCTTAGTTCCATTACTAATGCCCTTTATGGGGTTTCTCCTGAATGCCCTGAACATTCAATGTGGTCTCTCCATTCTTTTTGATTAGAACTCAAATGCCTCTCAACCCTGTTGAACTTCAGTATTTGCTTAGCTGGCAGTTTCCCACTAGTTGTTTTTGTTTGATAATTGTCACTTTTCTAGACTCATGGAATATCTCCCTGCACACTTGCTGCTTAGTGTTCAGCCAGACTCAGGGGATCCCTGTGCAGATTTCTGGAGCTCTTTCTCTGCATAGGTTCTTCCTCTTCAGTTCTCTGTCTCACGTAATCCAGAAGTCTTAGGTTTCCCAAAGTCTAATCTCTCTCTTACATGCTCTGCTTGGATCTACATGAATCTTTGCCAAGTCCAATAAATGCCTCTGGGCAGAAATCTTTGGACTCACAGGGCTCACTTCCTTTGTTTTTCTTTTCTCAGGAACTAAAGTAGTATGATGCCTATTGCTCAACATCTGAAAAGAGTTGTTTTACGTATTTTTTCCATGCTTTCGTTTAATTGTTTTAGATTATATAGAAGGCAGAATATGGCTCTTTAAAGATGTCCATGTCCTAATCTCTGGAATCAATGCATATGCTAGGTGACTTGGCAAAGGGAAATTAAGATTGCAGATGAAATTAAGGTTACTAATCATCTGACTTTAAAATAAGGAGGTTATCTTGGATTATCCAGATGGACCCAAGGTAATTGCAAGGACCTTGAAAAATAGAAGAGGGAGGAAGGAGAGAACCAGAGAAATGGCAGCAGAGAAGGATTTGATTCCATGCTGTTGGCTTTGAAGATATAAAATGGGAAACATAAGTCAAGGAAAGCAGGTAGTTTCTAGAAGCTGGAATGGGCAAAGAAAGGAATTCTTTCTGCAGAAGTAATGCAGCCCTGCTGACACCTTGATTTTAACACACTCAGACTCATTCTGACTTCCAGATCTAGAAAATAATAAATTTATATTGTTGAAGCCGCTAAGTTTGTGGTAATTTGTTACAGCAGCAATAGGGACATTGGTATTTTAAAAAAAGTTTCTCTGGTAGTTCTAATTATGCATCCAGGGCTGAGGACCCCTGACCTCATTTAACCTTCCCAATTTACAGCTGAGACCACTGAAACAAAGAATGGATAGAGGCAGATACAGGGGGATCTCAGTGTTGCAACGCCCACCTCCAACAAGAGTACAGAATATGTATCTTACATCCTCCTGGGAAGATGCGTCTTGGCAGCCAGGTATTTGTAATCGTGGCAGGAGGTCTGCAGTGCACTTGGATACAAGATGTACATCGTCCAAACGTGGTAGTGAAGGCCAGTCCATTGGCCGTGCAAAACTAGGGGTTTCTGTAGTTCAGAAATCAGTTTAATCAGCCTTATTACCACAAAAGTGCCCACATACAAACCTGGTGAGAGTCATTGATTGGTTTTGATCGAGCTGATGAGAATTCTGGTATTTAGCAGCCTTCAGCGCACTAGAGAGCCACAGAGCATGTTCAGCCTGGGCTCCTATCAATTCCACCTCCAGCTTTACATCAGCAAGGGCGGTGCTCAGCTTGGTTTCAATCATTCCACGCATTTAAAAAAATTAGTGCTTTCACTGAGCCAGCGGGGGCCAGGCATCGCCTAGATTTTGGTGTTCGGTAGCATTCTGAGATTTATTGATTCCTGTTCAAAATTTCAGGGACTCTAAGATTCCTTGGTGAGATCATTAGGTGAGAATTTTTCCTCCTTTTTTTCCCTGCCTTCCCCTCCTCTTCAATTCCCTTCTCCTTCTTCTATTTTTAAAATTAGCCCTTAGGTTGGTCACACCTGGGGTAGTTGGACGCCTCTGCCTGCAGACCATACGCAGGTTAGTAGACAATTGGATTATCCCAGGGCTCCTTTCCTGCCTTGACATTTTTCTAATTCCATAGCGCCTCTGGATGATTCTTGGCCGCTACCCAGCTTAGGATTTCAGGCTGATAATGACAGCCAGATGACCCCTCTCTGCTCCTCTCTCTGCAGTATGCTCTTAGCTTTTCCTTGGCCTTGACTCACTGTTTAGCTTAGCAAAACCCACTCAGCAAGCTGGCATTTTGCAGGTGGTTGAGGACATGCAGGGAGCGACGACAAAAGTGATGGTTAACATTTCCGGAGCGTGTACAGTTGTTCTCAGTGCTTGGCCAGGAGGGTCAGGGTCTAGACAGATACTAAATATTACCCTCATTTTATACAGGAGACTTCAGACACAAAGGGATTAAGTAACTTTTGAAAGAACACAATAAATAAGTAGCAGACCTGGGATTTGTATCCAAGCGGTCTAGAAGCTTGCTCTTAATGACTAGCCTAACTGTCAAAGGACCAGCCCTGTGTTTGGATTAGGGGAGGTGGTACCAGAATGCCATGCTTCAAAGGGCCAGAAGGCATTACGCTCGAAGCGCCATCATATGCCTGCAACCTCTGTTCTGAGTGCCTTTCGCATTTGAGTACAAGCACCACTTGTTATAGTTTCTGCATCTGATAGACTGTATTCATTCAGATGGACTCTCGGTGCCGCTATTTTCTAGTTTGTGGCCCTGAACCTCAGTGTCCTTATCCGTACAATTAGGCTACTAATACATCTTTCGGAGGGTCATTGTGAGGCTTGGATGAAATTGTATGTGTAAAACACTGGGCACAGAGGGCCCACCCTCAGTAAGGGATGGACCCATGGAAGGAAACACCGTAATCTATTGATTGACATCAGTGCAGATGCTTCGAGAATAGAATATGGACAGAGATTGCAAATATAGTACAGAGAGTTCCTGTATAACCTTCTCCTGGGATCTCCTAATGTTAACACCTTATATAATTTTATGTATTTTACATATAATTATTAAAACTGATAAATTAATGTTGGGTAATATTATTACTAAACTATGGACTTCATTCAGATGTCACTAGTTTTCTCATTCATGCCCTTCTCCTGCGCCAGGATCCAGTCCAGAACCCTGTGTGGAATTTAGTGGCCGTGTCTCCCTAATCCCTTGCAATCTGTGACAGTGCCTCAGTGTGCCCTTGCTGTTCGTGACCTTGACACATCAGAAGGATACTGAGCAGTTACTTCCCAGGATGCCCCTCAATTTGTGCTTGTCTGATTTTTCCTTTGTATTAGACTGAGGTCATGCATTTCTGGCAAGCATGCCCTGTTGCGATGTGTCTTTCTCTGCTCATGACACATGTATATCAATTACAGGTGATGCTAACCTTGCTCACTTGGTTAAGGTGGGGTCTGCCTTGAGTTTCTGTGTTCAGATTGCTGTGTTTTTTACGCCCTTCATAACTGATAAATATCTTGGAGATCTTTTGAGATAATTCAAATCTTCTGCTTCTCCTTAAACTTTCACCTACTAATTTTCGCATCTCATCTACAATAATTATTACTGTAATGTTGTAATAGCAAATTTTAAAAATTTTCCTCATTCATTTTACACATATTAATTGGAATTCTGTTGTAACGAAAAGCTGCCCCCATTTATTTATTTATAACCATATGGCTCCTGGATACTTACAAGTTATGATTTGATATTCTCATTATTTATTTTCTTGCTCTCGTTGTCCCAGCCTTGGCCATTGGGACCCTTTCTTATGTCCTTTGACCCATGGGCAGGGCTTACTGGAGTGGTCAAGGCCAAGAGCCCAGAGTTTGCCTCAGGGTAGTGAGGGCTGGGGTGTGGGAGAGTGTGAGTGTGTTGAAGGGAGAGGAGAAACGAGAATTGGCAGAGCCCCACACCCTTCTCCATAGAGCATCTGCTTCTCTAAGACTTAGGCAGCTCTGAAATTTCCCTGGACCAGTCCTATTTTCCTGCGCCATTCTATAGCCGAGGAAATGGAGGCCTCTGGAAGGGAAGGGACCTGTTGGAGGCCACATGGAGCAGGTTGGGTGGGTGGTGAGGGGCAAGGAGCAGCCTGGGCCATCAGGCGTCTTGTCCCTGCCATCCCAAGCCGGCCCCCATCCCGCCCATGCGGTGCCTCGTTGCGGGATAGCCTGTTCCAGCATCTGGGCAAACCAGGGACTGAGGGAAGTTTGTTCCATCAGCAGAGGCTCAGGAAACAGGAGGCTCTGGTGCAAAGTTTCTTCAGGAAGGCCTGGGGCTGCTGGCTCTGCTCCCTCTTCTTTCTGCCCAGCTGAAAAGGGAGGGTTTTTTTGTGCCAAATCCTCAGCTCCGGCTCAGTGGGGGCTTCTAATCCCCTCCTGGCTCAGGAACGTGGTTGCACCAGGTCTGGCGGAGGTGCCCCCAGAGAGAGGATTTCTTCAGGCCTGGGAACAGGGCACCATGTGGCCCTGGGCCCACCCAGGCAAGGGCTGGCACGCCAGCAGCAGAGCATGGGAAAGAGGCATAGGGCTGAAGCAGACGCTGCATTCTGGGAGAGTCAGGGGCGACATGAATGGAGGGCCAGTGGGCAGAACATGGGAGGTGACAGGCCGGTGTGACACACGAGACCGGCCTGTAGCAATTTCTCACACCTCTGAGCTTTTCTGGCCCTCATTGTCTGCACAAGCTAGCCCTGGGTTGTGCGGAGACAGAGCACACCCAAGCAAAATAGAAAAGCCTGCTTTCAGTCATGATCATGTAAGCAGACATTGTGAGTCCTGCCAATCCCTTGCTAGTCTCCAAGGAACTTTCCTTTCTAATGAGGTGGTCAGGATAGGGGTTGGAGTCCTCGTTGGCGAGATGCTGCGACATAGGCCTGAAAGAGAAAGGGGTTATGGCCTTCTCTGAGGAGCTCAGCTGATTGCAGAAAGAACCGATCCTTCCCACTCCTGAGTCCTCGGCTGTCCCATGGCAGCATCCTGTCTTTGGGGCCCCTTCTCCCGTATCCGACTCATCTCTGGCCACAGCGAGCAGGGCCCAGGGCTCAGTAGGTGCTTTGGAAAGTCCTCCGAGCAGTCCCTGGACTTCCGCAGAGTGGACCGTGGTTTTGGGCGCATTGGGCTCGAGCAGCGGCAACCCCCAGACCCATCAGCAGTGAGCGGTGCGGTGACCGGGAAGGGCGAGTGTGCGTGCATGTGTGCACACCTGTGCGTGTCGGCTGCGCAGGGAGCGGCATGTGCTTGGGGGAGTCTGCAGAGAGGCACTTGGCTGGGTCCCCGCCCTTGTCTGGCTTCGGTTTCATACTTCCTGCCCCAGCAGGCCCGGGGAGGCCAAACTGCACAGATGGCCATCTGGCTGGCACTTTAGGACATGGCCCAGTGCTCGCCCACAACCTCTCCTTCCCCCACCCTTCCCTGCTTCGGTGGCTCTGTTGACTCTGTGAAGGAGTGGCCGGGCCAGGACGGGGAAGCGCTGCGGCGTCGTGGGCAGGGGCCCGAGGATGGGACTGGTCCGTCGCAGAGCTCCCTACTCCGTCCTCCGTCAGACCTGTGTTGAAGAGCCACTGTGTCTGTGCTGCCCAGGTCCCAAGGCCCGGGAGGCAGGAGGGTCACAGGATGGGGGAGCCCTGATACTGCTCCTAGTGGGAACATTCCACTCACGTGAGCATTCTCCCTGGCTTCATAAAGTCTGTTTCCAGGAACCAATCAGAGGGATTGCAGCTCACCCCTCCCTCTCTCCCTCCCTTCCCTCCCTCCCTCCCTCTTCCTTCCTTCCTTCCTTCCTTCCTTCCTTCCTTCCTTCCTTCCTTCCTTCCTTCCTTCCACCTTTCTTAATGTTTATAGTATGCTAAAACCTATTCTAGGCCCTAGCAGCAGGGTCACCAAGATGAATAAAGAACCATCGGATCTGTTTGGAGCCCACTTGTGGTTCCAGAGTTCTAGGGTAGTCTGCTGGGGGGATGAGGACAGTTCCTCCCAGGCATCACTGTGGAGACCCTGGTCTCTGCAGAGTTTCGGTGACAGAGGACGCAGAGAGGCAGAGCGGTGGGAGGTGCTGGGGAAGGAGGTGAGGCCTGGGTCTTCCCCCCCCCCCCCCCCATGCCTGCAGACTCTGTGCGCTGGTAGAGTTGCCAGATTCGGCAGAGACAAAACCCAGAAACAGGACTCCCCGTTACATTTGCATGTCAGATAAACAATGAAATGAGCTGATTTGCAATGCCATCCCTCCCGCCCTGCTTGTTGCTATGTAGCCTGGGGGCAAGACACACATGGCTTGTCCCTGCCCAGCCTGGCTGTCACCAGCACCAGAAGAGAAGGGACTGCAGAGCCCACACCTGCAAAGTCACCCCAGAAGTGTGAGGCTGTGTGTCTGCGAGGGGTCCTCCTGGTCCCCCCAGCCTCCGCCTCGGGCCAGGTGCTCTCAGCCCCTGTCTGGGGGCCTGTGCCTTAATTTAAAAAAAGAATTGTTTAGGATAAGTTTGTTCCCTGCCATATTTGGGACATACTTATGCTAAAAAAAAATTGTTTCTTATCTGAAATTAAAACCTAACTGGGCACTCTGTGTTTTATCTGGCAATTCTATGGCTGGGCAAGCGAGGTGGCAGAGTCTCCCCGGGCGTCAGCTCCAGAAAGGTGAGCAGGAGGGCCTGGAAGAGCCAAGCCTGTCCATCTCCACAGACGGCCGTCTCTGCCTGTCTCACACTAGCCCCTGGCCCAATGCCACCTATTGGGCAGGACGCACACCTCCAAAGTCTATGGGGATGAGTCTGGGGTTGAGGAGCCCGGTCTGGTCTCAGGGAACCCCCAGTTTCCTCTCACCCCCATGGGGACAGGTCAGTCTGAGGGAATCGCTGGCTGCCACTGTGTGGGAGGCCTGGCATAGGGACAGTCCTGGGTCATCAGAGTTCCTCAGACGAAAAGATCTTGGCCCCTCTGCCTTTCTCGGTACTTTTCCTGCTTCTAGTCCAACCCTGTCCTTGACTGCTGTGGGGGGAGGCCAGAGAGGGGAAGAGGATTGCCAGTGTCACACAGCACACAGTGGGGAGCCCAAAGCGGCCCTCCAGCCACCGGCAACTCTGTCCTATGCCCTCTGGGAAAACACCCTCCTCGCCCTGCGCCGTGTCCCCTGAGGGTTATGCCTGAGACCATGGGGGTTCTGCCCAAGAAAGACTAATGGGATCTGGTGGGGGGATGGGGGGCTCTGCCCAAAAGGTGAGTGGTGCATTTGTCTGAAGCCAGTCTGGCCTGGGGCGTTGCTAACCGCTTTGAGCATAAACAATTCCATATGTCCAACAGGCTGATTAGCCACACAGAGATGGGGAGGGGGAGAGATCGTGAATAAGGAATCCATATTAACCAAAGATCCAGCGATAGACACCCAGCTGAAAGAAATTAAAAAGATCATGTTTTCAAACATTGGCCCTCCAACGGGGGAATTTTTCTAGCTGCCAGCAAGTGTGTTACAAATTTCAGACACTAACCTACTGACAAAAACAAACAAATAAACAAAAGTTGAAATGCAGAAGGCCTCCTGGGTCTGATAGAAATCTCAATGATGTTCCCTCCTGCTTTGGTTTGTTAAAACACAAAACACAAGACACGTGATCCACGGTACCATGTAACAGAACATTCTTCCACAGTCCGGACGCAGCTCACCCATTGTTCCTCTGGAAAAACGTTGTCTCTTTAAGCGTCTGCAGATTGGTGATCTTTAGGAGGAAAGAGCTAAGCAGAGTTTCCTTTATTTATTTATGTCCCTTTTGCTGAATTCTGATGAAGCGCAGGCGGGCGGGCTGGCAGGCAGCAGAGCATCTGGCTTCTAGAAAGACGGCTGTGTGGAGAGGGGGCCTTGGTCCCGGACGCAGGGAGCGCTGACGGGGATTCCATCCCGCTGGTGGTTGGGGCTGCGGGGAGATCTCTCACGTCCCCCCTGCGGATATTCCCCCAGGTCCTGCTCGGGGCACCCCTGCTCCGTCCTCGGCCCTGGGTGGGGCTGTGTGTGGAACAGGAGTTCCGGGGCCGAGAGCCTCACCTACACGTAGAGGGTGGAGGAGTGGAAGGGACACAGACGTTAAGTCCAAAAGATGGTGGTCAGGCTCGCGTAGGTCCCAGAAACCGCAGCCTCCGAAGCAGGACTGTAGGATCCAGAGGTGTTTGGTGGGGAGGTTGGTGGGGGCGTCGACGGAGGGGGGTCGACGTGTCCTGACTTCTTGCCTCTGCAGGGTCGTCATGGGGCAGCAGGGAAAGGCTCTACCTTGAAGGAGCATATGTTGTGACAAAAGATGGAGAAGGGTCTTCTCTTTATGCTCAGATGATGTCACAACCCGTCAGAGTCCGGCAGAAGGTTGGGATGGTGGCCCTGTAAATGGAACGAGCTCCCTGCCACTGGGCAGGTGACAGGGAGGATGTGGGACATTTATTGACCCCACTGCCCCATTCCCAGCCCACTGTGGAGCTACTGTACTTTCAACTAGAGAGGCAAGTTTATTTCCTCTCCAGTAAAACCAGGGAATTATCTTGGACACTCAGAGAGCTCGAGTAACTTATATAAGAGCCACACAGCTCTTGGCAGTCAGGCTGACCTTGGAGACCCAGACTCTGGCCTCCCAGCCCTGGTTCCTCCCCTGAGAACCTCTGTGGTGACCGGCTGGCTCATCAGACCAGGAAAGGCTCTGCATCAGATGTGACTGATGATTCAGTGCCGTGTCCATCGTGGGGCATCTTTGTTGAGAACTCAGAAATAGCAGCAGGACCGCTGGGCATTCCCAGGGCCACGGACACCCTGGGTCTTTGCCCACCTGGCCAGGGTCTAAAGTGGATGTGGAAAGCAGCTTCCAGCAGCCCCGGAAGGGCCGCATAGCCCAGCACGGCATGCCTGAGAAGGGGAGGAAAATCCCAACTCAGCTCACCTCCACCCCACTCCAGATCATTCAGAAAAGCAGGTGCATCTGAAGGGGGCCCATTTCCAACGTTGCATTTATGTGGCCTAGTGGCCTGGGCCTGGGGGGCAGAGACACTTGTGGGAGGGGCCGGCTGTCCCCGCTGAATTTCCATGAGGAATGTGACTCAAATGAGCAGCATGTCCTCTCTCATTTCAGCATGGTGTGCAGGACTCGGGCATAAGTCTCTGGGTTGGCGTGGGGACAGTGGGGGCCTCACTGACCGTGGCGGTCAGAGCTCAGGGTTGGCATGCCCCTCATCCGGGCTCAAACCCTACCTCTGCCATCTCCTGACAGTGTGACCTTCGGAAGGGCGGGTGTCTTCTGGGCTTTGGAATCCTCATCTGTAAGTGGGGCTGCTCGTATATGACCTTGACCTCAGAGAGGTCTAGTTTAGAGGGTAGGAACAAAGTGCAGCTGGTTCTTGGATCCCAGGCAGAGTGAAGGAACAGCTCTGGGAAGAGAAGGGACAGTCGAGGATGGGGGCTGGTGGGGGGAGATTCTTCTCATTTCCTCCTTCTGTGAATCCACTATGTTCTTTTAGACTTGGGGTTTTGGTATCGGGGAGGGGAGATAGTGATGTGTTAAGTCAAGCTAGCACATTATTGACAAGATGGGGAAACGGAGGCCCAAGGAGGGGCAGGGGTATCTCCCCGAAGCCACAGAAAGGGAAGTGGCCGAGGGCAGGCCTGACCTGCTGGATTCCTGCCACCCATGCTGACCTCTGCCGGTGCACCTGCCCCCCTTAGGGAGCTATGCACCGTGAGAGCACTTCGCCCAGCGATGCTGCAGAAAGCGGAGTGTTCTTCCCTCTCAGCTTGTCTGCTGCATCTCCCTAGAAAAGTGACCAGAGGCACTGGTGTCACCTGAACAGCTGAGAGGAGGCACCCATATTAATGTGGAGAGAAGAGGAAGAGACCCAGCTCTGCCCTCCGTAGGCTGCGGCGTGGAGCATGTGGCTTTCCCTGCCTCATCTGTGAAATGCGGGCAGGACTCCCAGCTGTCGTGAGGACTGGCCGTTTGTTGAACGGGTGCTGATGGGTTATTGTCTAAGTGGCAGGCACTGCTCCAGGAAGGGGACCAGGCAGGAGCTAAATTGGGGCTCCATCCGCATGAGGCTCCCTCTGTAGTGGAGCAGGCAGCCGAAAGACAAGCCGAACAGGAATACACAGGATCCATTCACCTTGAGCTAGAGATGCAACCGAGCCATGGGAAAGCCGGTGCATGGCGTGGGTAGGGTAGAAGCTGTTGCAGAATGAGAGGGAGGCAGGGATGTACAGCACCTCCCAGGCTGTGGGAACTGCATGTGCCAAGATCCTGGGGCAGGAAGGAGGCTGGGGTACACTGGGATTAGAGAGGAATGCGGTGGGGAAGGGGCAGGACCTGGCATAGGGCGGAGCGGGGCCCAGCCGGTAGTCGATGTTCCAGCATGTTCAGGTTGGATCCGACGCAGGAAGCCAAGGGGAGCCCCCACAGGTGCCCCACACTCTATAAGCCCAGGCAAAAGTCTGGGCAGCACAGGCTGGAACATGAGCTCTCTCAGACACAGGCATCTGGTCCAGGCCTGGTAGGAAGGTGGGGGTCGGTGTCCGTGCCTATCTGAGGGGGTGTGAGGTCTCAGGCTGTGGGCTGGGGCTGGAGAGAAGTCCACGGGATAGAGCAGAGTTGGTGGAGCCAAAGGACAGGGAAAGGGAATTGCTGCCACCACACACCTCCAGAGCCTTCCCAGACAACCCGGGCTTTCTGGGGCTGGGAGGGTGGCGCCGAGTCCCGGGCTGTGGTCACACACAGCGGGAAGAAAGGAACCTTCAGAACAGAACTGCTTGCTTTGATCAGCAATTCTGAAAGTGTGCTCTGCGGACCGGTTCCTGGCACAGGGCAGGGAGGATGCCCTGGTTTGGCAGCCACTGTCGGTCGTCCTTCTAATACATGCCCCTCCTTCTTCCTTAACAAGGGTATATTCAGGTACACACCTTTCATGGGCCTCAGGCGTGGCAGGTTCGAGCCCAGCCCCTGTCACAAGGAGTAAACGATGATAAGTCTTGGCTAGAAGTTCCCAAACTCTCTCTGTTCGTGGGCGTCCCCTAAGCTAAAAGAAATACATAACATTGCTGAGTTAGGCTTAAGCAATTTAGGAACAATTTATGCTGGAACAACTTATTGGCCAACTGCACGAACAATATACAGGAACTGAAAGAAAAAAGTCATCATTTTAATTCCTTCTTTATAAACAGCTACGGTTGCGTCCCGATGAGATGGGTGTACCTGTTGGCCACGGCACAGCTTCTCAAACTTTGCGTTTGGATTGGACGTGACTGCTGTCATTTTCTGTTCTACATTGGTTTTCATTCGGTGCTTTTTTAAAAATTTTTATTACCGCAGCCATGGAAAACCCAGCTTCTCAAAGATCTGATACGGTCAGAGGAGTGTGGCATGATCTAATGAGGAAACTATGAGGTCACGTGAACTAGGAGTTCCTGGGGGTGGTGTGTGGTGTTGCCGTGCTTCTCTCGAAAATGCCGACTATCCCGCGGCACCCCTGGATTGTTTCGTGGCCATCTGGGGTGCCTCAGTCCACAGTTTGGGAAACAAGGGTCTAAAGCCATCAGCTGTTGCTTTAGTCAGGAGCACCTGTCATCATTCTGGCCAATGAAATGGGAAGGGGTCTTTTGGGAGATCTGTGGGAACGGTGTACTTGGCTCCTAAAAGATGTTTGGGAAGATGGCATCTCCTTCTGCTGCGGGCTTTCGTAGCATCCCCAGGAGAATTCTGGAACTGCAGCTGCCATGTTGGACCCAGTGGGGGTAACTGTCCCAAGGAGAGCACTCCGAGGTGAACAGAGGGGGAGAGATGGAGAGGCTCTGGCTTTGATGCCGTTGTTGGCGTCGTGTCCTGGAAGCACCCAGCTCTAGACTTCCTATTTCGTGAGCTCAGACCTTCCTGGAGAGTTAAACCTGTTTAAAATGGATTTCCTGTACACCTGCAGCCCAAAGCATCCTTCCCAACACTCTGGCAAACGATGCTTGGGAAACTCTGTGCTTTCTTTCCTTCACTTAAGGTCACCTATCAAAGTCTTTGAAAAATCCCACAATTCTCTGCTTACTTTTGTTCGGTGCAGAGTTTGCCAAATTTACTTGACCGAGAAAACCTTTTTTCCATAGAACCTAATTAACATCTCACAAGATACTCCTGTGCCAAAAAACACACTTTTGAAAAGGATGCCTTAGATCCTTCATTATAGCTTGCTCGGCCCTACCCACCCCAGAAGCCCCTACACATAGACTCCCACCTCCGAGGCGTGCCAGGGTCCACATGTGTTTCTGCTCAGTGGGGGAGACTAAATGAAGCCAGATGTACCTGGGCAGCCCACAGGCAGAAGAAGCAATGATTTAATGTCTCAGCTATGCGGGGATTAGCTTGCTAGAAAGCTCCCAAGGCGGGGTGGGGACTTGCCGCCGGTCTGCTAATGGATTCGGCAGAAATGCCCCTGTGGGCTGCGCGTGATTACCATGTGCCTGAGTGCTGGGTCCATGACCGCTGTCGGCGAGACCCGTGTCCCTCACTGCAGTGAACATCATCACGGGGCCCATGACTGCTCTGTGCATGACTACTGTGTTCATGACTTCTGTGTCCATGAATGCTATGTCCATCACCTCTGTGTCAGTGATCCCAGTGCCCATGACCACTGTGTCCAGGTGCCCACGATCCCAGTATTCATGACTTCTCTGTCCGTGACAACTGTGCCCGTAACTGCTATGCCCATGACCTCTGGCCCACAATCTCTGTGCCCATGACCCTGAGTACATGGCGGCTGTGTAGAGGGTCAGACCCTCTGTACTTCCCAGGACGAGGTCCCACTGTCACTCTAGTTCTTCTCTGGTCATTCCTTGGGGGCAGCCCCTGATCAACTTGCTCTGGCCCCCTGTTCCCACCTGTGCCCCAGCCTTGGTCTCCCCAGCTCAGGGGTAGGAGGGACCCTCCTGACCGCTAGCTGTGGTACTTAGGCTGTTCCCTTCCCGCTCTGGGGCCAAGAGATTTTCCAGCCCAGGAGTTTTCAAAAGATGCCCCTAGGGCCTTTTGGGTTCTGAAGACTCCCCTTAGGGAATATGCCCCTGATTCAGCCAGGACAGCACTCTCTTTATTCCTTTTATCCACTGGGTGTCCATGTAGGAATTCGTTGGCAGAAAAGGCTTTGTGGCAGGAAAAAAAGTCTCAAACCACCGCTGCTGTCTGGTCGTGCCTTTTGCGGAAGAGAGGACTGGGGCCTCCCTCGAGATTTGTGGGAGAGCCAGCGCAGAGCGGGAGGGGCTGGGGTCGGGGCAGGGGAGGCAGGAGACAGCCTGAAGAGGCAGTGGTGTATTCTCCCTGCTGCCTCTGCCCGCCGTGACCCAGGAGAAAAGCCCTTTGAAACAGTCAGAGGTGCAGCCAGGAGCCATACAAAACGTGCTTCTTAAACTCAGGTCGCTGGCGAGGAACCAGGAGGCAAGCTGCGAACTCGGCCTTGGAGGTGGGTTGCATTTTCTTCGCTCAGCAGAGGTGTAGAGGCCGGCAAATGGCCACTCAGTCCAGGCCAGGCACCTCCACGCAAGAGCTCAGCTTCTCGGAGCTGCCTGAGCTGGGTCTCAGCCCGCCTGGTGGGACAGATTCAGCAGGGCCCACTGCTCTGACTAGCACGATGGGCGCGGTGCCTGGAGCTCACAGTCCTCTCAGGTACCCTCCAAAATGCTTTCATTCCTTTTAAAATCCAAGGGAAAAATAAACCTGTAGGTCGAAGACAATCTTTCAGTCATATTAATAGTTCATCTTTATACCAAAGCAGTTGTACAGTAATAGTATATAAATCAACGTATGTTATAATATATTAATATTAATTATATCCATTTATGGAGGAAGAGGCCCATGAAGGGAAAATATGTCTACCCAAGTTCTGATGAAGTCAGGGTGTATCCCTGGGTAAGTGAAAGTGGACATCGGACCGCATATCTGCTCGCGCTGCTGTAGCAAATACGCTCCTCCCCGTGTCTTCCCATTGCCTGCCCTCTGTGCACGCCTGTGTCCTAGCTCTCTTATAAAGACACTAGTTGTACTGGATTAGGGCCCACCCCAATGACCGTATTTTACCCTAATTTAATTTAATCACCTCTTTAAGACCTTATGTTTAAGTACAGTCCTATTCTGAGGTACCAGGGGTTAGGATCGCAACAGACCAATTGGGGGGGCACAACTTAGCCCTTCAATCTTCTCTCTTGAGTTCATGTTTTCCCTTGCAACTGTCTTCCTTCTTTCTTCCTCTCTCTCTCTCTCTCTCTTTCTTTTCTTGAGAAGAGAAGGGCTCTAAATAGAACTTGCCCTGCTTGAGAGACACCCACTCTCAGACAGGGTATCTCCCCAGCTCCCGGTTCTGTCTGTAGGGCCAGGAGTCGGGATGCTCTCCAGGGCTGCGCTCTGGGCAGGTTTAAGCTGCTAGAAGAAATATAAAGGGCACTGGTGCCATAGGGTGGGTTCTAGCACTTTCCCTTCTCTTTAGATGCCAGGGCTTGGTCGAACTATATTCGAGATGTGCTGTATTAGAATTCTGAGGTTATTGGGGGTTGATCACACCCAGGTGTGTAGGATTCCTATCCCACAACAAGCCCCAGATGTTAGAGAGACCCTCCCCACCTGTTCCGATGCTCTACACCCCATCTCACCATCTTCAACTGTTTCGGGTAAACCAGGGGGGAGGTCTTTTGATATGAAAATGGCTCCATTGAGATTGAAACTGTAGAGGATCCAAGCGGGTCACAGTCTCCTGAATGCTGGAAATCCTTGCTGTTTTATTAGGATGAGCCTTCTACCACCTCCGTTTCAGTGTCACTGGAGAGCTATTCTGCTGCCCTTGAAAATTAAATGTTATTTTCGAGTGTGCATATCCACGTGAACTTCGTGGATATTTATTTTATTTTAAATGGGTCCTCCTGAAGTTAATCCCCATATGAAGAAAAGAAGCAGGAAGGGGAGGGGCAGGAGAAGGCAGGGTGGGTTATGAGTTGGTTTATGAGTTGTTTTGCCTTGCGCTGTGGTGGCCTTACTTCTTCTGGGGTCTCTAATCCTAAGACATAAGCCTTGGTCTGTCGCAGCGATTTTTTCCCTTTAGATGTGTTCCAACACCTTGGTGGGTCTTATGACCTTAATGTCGGATTCAGGGACATGGGTTGCAATCATTCTAGAGCTAGAACCAACCCATCTGGGTCAGGATGGGCCCGGGTGGGCCAACCCGGGGAGTAGGTGGTGCAGGAGGAAAGGGGTTGATGGGCTCTTGTCAACCACCCCTCTCTGCCGGGTCTCTACCAGCGGGAGAAGAGCATGGGCTGAAGGACTCGAGGTCTGGGTTCAGCCTCTCCTCTGAGACGCGTTTCACCGGTGGCTTTGGGAGGGTCTCTTCCTTCTCTGGACTTCAGGCTCCCCATCTCCTGAATGAGGAAGTTGGACTAGATGAGTTCACTGGTGCTCACCAGGCAGCGGCCACTGGGGGAGGTGCCGAGGAAGCACCAAGACAAGAAAACGAGCCCCCGAGCCTCTTGGAGGCAGGTAGGCTGCTGCAAGCCAGGCGTGTCACTTACTTATTTTTTTTTTCCCAGAAATATATTTGTTTTATTTTTTTCTCATTACAAAAGCAGTCCATGCTTATCATTTAAAAAATATATACGGAGACCTCAGCTAAGGAAAACAAAAGCAGAAATGGTGCCCATAACTCTCCGTCACACAGAGACAAGCACTGTTAGCATGATGACATACATTCTTCCAGACTGTTCTCTCTGACTGTGAATGGATATGCGTACTTAAACACAGACACAAACTGGGATAGGGCAGCGTTCGTCTTTCTCAGGCCTCCCAACAACTGCGTGCGACGGTTAGTGTTATTTTCACCCTATAGATGGAAAAACAGACTTGCAGAAGTAGGGTTGCTTGCCCACTGTGATGCAGGGCCGAGCCAGGCTGATACCCTGTCCAAAGCGCCTTCTCAACATCGGTTCCCAGGAGGGACCCAGGCAGGCAAGCAGAGGATTGTTCCGGCACCCACCACACCCAATGGGAGCCAGACCGAAGGCCTCACTGCAGGGCGGCTGGGGGAATCACGAAGAAGCTCGCCCTTGAGTGGTGTCCTTAGGAACAAGATGGGCTGTATCGGGGGAGGGGGAGAGAAGGAGCAAAGTCAAAGGAGTGAAAGGCCACCAAGTCCGGTCCCTCTGTGCAAAAGGAGGCAACCGGGGCTGCGTGTGTCCATGTGCGTGTGCATGTGCATCTGTGTGTGTTGGAGAGGTGCAGGGGAGGGGGTGGGGGGGAGCTGGCTGGTGTCAGGCTGACGAGGGCCGTGAACGATCAGGCTAAGCAGTCCAGCATCCTCCATAAGATGATGGGAGCTACTGAGGTTCTTAATGGGATATGAATGAGTCTTTTAGGGGCACGCTTTGAAGGCCCTATGGAGGGTAGAACAGGACAAGGAGAGTCAGGAGTCATTCTGTGACTGATCCTCTGTCTGACCGCAGTTCACACCCCCAGGAAAGAGCAGTGGAAGAAGAGGGGATTCAGGTTCCATGGGGCCTTTGGAAGGTGGCTGGACTCCCAAATACTCATCCTACCGAAACACACCTCACGAGCTAACGAGGAAGGACGTGAAGCCCCAGATGTGTGTGGCGGGGCACAGATGAGCCCATTACTGGGTGGGAGTGAGCGGCTGGGGACTGAGGAGGTGGTTTAATGGCAGTAATCCCCGCTGTGTCTCCTTTCCAAATCTCGGCTCGGCTGTCTGCACCAACATCTGTTTGCTCCGACTCCAGCGCGAGGCGAGGCCCCTTCACCTCCTGGGACGGGATTGACATTGTTTAAGTTTTCACCTGGGTGGCTTTTGTCTGGGAGGATTGATGTCCTGCACTGCCTTCAGTGGAGGCAAGGACTGGCCCCACTTACAGAGTGTCCCACAGACGTTAGAAGGGCTGAGGGAGGGGCAGATGGGGGGGCTGACCACGATCAGGGACCTGGGCTACCAAGAGCCCAAACTGTGCGTGCAACAGGTGTGTGCGGATGTCCGAGTGGCCTCAGTGGCTAGGGAGACGGTGGGGAAGTGGCCTGTCGCGGAGTCTAGACTGAGTGGCCGACGAGAGAAGGAATGAGTGGGGAGGCTGCGGGCCGGCACAGCAGCGCACAAGCAAACAGCGAAAGGTTGGTGCTTGCTTGTGCACATGTCCTTTGTGAGTTGGGCTGTCACTGCGAAGCAGGCTTCAGGATGGGACTCTATGCGCCTTTATTGGGGGAAGCGCCTGTGGAGGATAAAGGCAGACGGCGGGGAAGGCAGGGAGACCCCTTGAGCTCGGGGCAGGTCTGAGACCCGAAGAAGGACAGAGGGAGGGAAGGACTGGGGGGAGTGGGTGGAGCTCCGACTACAGTGCTCTTCTGAGAAGGCCCGGACCAGGCTGATGGAGAGCGCCTAGCCCAGCGTTGCCCGTATGTGGAGTCCTCCACGTGGCCCAGTTGTCGTACCCCGATCATGGGTACGAGTCATTTGTGGGGAGAGCCCGAGGGAAGCACGTGCAGCCTCACACGAACATCATGCTAGGTTCAGAGGGCAAGCTGGCGGCTGTCAATCAGCTCCGGTCCCGGCGGATTCTCCAGCTACGACTGGGACGCCTCCGTTGCTGCTGCGGTGGGCTGGGACCTGGCCTCCGTACACTCCCCACTCTGATCCCAGGCTCTTTGTCAGAATGCTGCTGGCCCCCAGGCAGGGTTAACACTACTGTCTGGAGGGGGCCTCGCACGGGCCGTGAAAGGCTCTCGTGCAGCGGAGATGCATGTCAGCTTCACGGGCAACCATGGGCCAAGGCCCATCCTCTACCCCAGGAGATCTAGCAAGGGAAAGTCACCTCTGTCTAGAAGGGAGGGGGCTGCGAGTATCCGAACAACACTAACGCCTGCTGGACCCTGTGAGGGGAAAGGGTCGCCTGAGGGATGGGGAGAACAGAGAGTCAAGGGGACGATTGAAGGAAGGGGGGGATGGGGGAGAGGCAGTCAGGGAGTAGAGGGGTAAATGCCGGGGACAAGGGGGAATCAGCAAGGGAAGAGGTGAATGAATAAGGGAGAAATGAGGAATGATTGTGGCCTGAAGGGCTGGGGCGCAGAGGGGGTGAGTGGGAACAAAGGAGCGGCAGCGAGAAGAGAGGAGCAAAGGGGAGAGGGCACAGGCCTCCCTTGCTCTGGAAGAGCAACAAGCCAGGGGTTTTTCTTCCCCTTGCTGCCCCTGATCAGGCTGTGTGTGTCCCCCAGATGGCACCGACGGCCCCTGGGCAGTTGCTGCCAAGGCGGCCTCTCCAGCGGCCACCGGGGGCTGGAGCGCAGGGAAGGGACAGCCCTTTCTTCCTGTTGACAGCGCCCCGAAGTGTTGAACCTTGCGGATCACAGTTTGGGGCTGATGTCTGTGCTCACTAGCAGAGAGGGGTTGAAGGCTGCCAGCCTCCGCCCGCTGTGACCCTCCCACCCCGGGAGGCCCCAGAAACGCTCATTCCCTGATACAACGTCCAGCACACCCCAAATCCACCAGTAAAGACAGCTGTCGTTTTGCTTCAAGCCTCTAAGGTTCTTTTGAAGGAAAGAAGCCTCCGAACAACCCCACTCCCAATGGCTGGAGGGCAGGGTGGGGGCCGCTGGGGTGCGAGACCCAGTCCTAGCTATTGAGAGAGCTAGGTGAGGACCCAGGGCAGGCCCACAGCACAGCAACACGGTGGCCGCGGGCAGGCTCCTTTTGTCTTGGGGCCCTAATTTACCTCCCCCCGTAAGAGGGAAAGGGTTTGGCCAGATCCTATTTTGTCCAAGAGTGGACACAGGATCCGGGGTGATCCCCGCAGTTAATGGGTTTGATGGCCGGAGAGGAGCTGAGTTGGTAAGGCCTTCGTCCCCATGCCCAGGAAGCATCCTGCCTTTGAGGTGTGCAGGCTGGTCTGTGGCTGATGGAAGCTGGGCCACCGCTCGGGATGAAAGGGCTGGGCAGGGTAGCCGGCCTGGGTCTGTGGACGCTCTCACTTCTGTTGGCTCCCGAACAAACAGCGCACAGCAGGCCGGTGGTGCCAGGGACGGACGCAGAGCGGGCCCGGGGGCGTGAGCATGGGTCGCTGGGCCTCTTTACTGTCCAGGCGGGCCTGAAGTTCAGAACTCAACAGATCCTGCCCGAAGCGGGGAATCTGTCAGGTCAGAAGGCCCAGAGCTGCAGGTTGGCTGCCTTTTCCGTAAACTCTGTATTGAAGTGTAATGTGCTTACAGAGCAGGGCATGAATAGTAAGTGTCCAGGCGGGTGGAATTTCACAGAGCGAACATGCCTGTGTCGCTGGCGCTGAGATCAAGGAACAGAATAGGCCCAGCATCCCAGAGACCTCGGGACTCCTTTGTGTCTCTCAATAGAAAGTCCGACAAAGTTGACTTCTCTCCTCATTGTTGCCCCAGCGTTCCATTGTATGGCTCTGGCTCTTCCCCCGGAGGCGGGCAGTGGCACTCAGAGGTCGCCTGGGCACCTGTAAGGCCATTCCTTGCCGCCCCACTGTTACATTCTTCTGCATTCCACCTCTCCTGTGCCACCAAGTTCGCAGGAGCCTGAGCACGATCATTACAGGTAGCAAACTATGGGAGGAAGGAGGCAGAGGCCAGGGCCCAGAGTTTGACCGGCTAAAGCCAAACCCGCACCGCCGACTGCAGGTGGGGAGTGAAGCGGAGGGGTAGGGAGAACACGGCCCCCTCGGGCCTGGAGCAGGCTGGCCTGGGCTCCTCTACCACGAGGAAGCTGGGTGGCCGGGGTCCCTAAGAGGGACTGTGATGATGCAGGGGTGGTGTCACTCGGATGTCAGATGTCTGGCCACAGGGCAAAGGCAGGAGAGGACGGGTGGAGAGGGAGGCCACCCACAGAGGCTACCGAGGCCCCGAGCTTGCAGCTGGCTGCAGGGATGGATGGCGAGGCACTCCGATGGTTAGGACCTGTGCATGGACAGGATGGGAAGGTGGAGAGCAGGAACAAGAGAGGGAGTTGCCAAGTGTAACCATCTGCAGAAAGGGGGTGCATCCTGGCTGAGGGTCTTCTGAGCAGGGTCCCCCCTCCTTCTGTGTAGCCCCCCCTGTCTGGCACAGTACAAGCCCACAGGCTGTGTTCATGGAGGCAGGCGACATCCCTCCCAGTCTGGATTTCCAGGACAGGACCTCTGGGTGAGGCGGGGGCCGTGTCCCTCCCAGCTGCCCACCCGGTGGGGCCCCCTGTGGCCTCGGTCCTGCCAGCTGTCAGGCAGCTGCAGGGGCTCGGCTGTTGCTCAGCAGGGCCTGGGGAAGGAGGCAGAGGTGAGGCCATTAGCTCGGCGCTGTTCTCCGGAGGGCATGCAGGGGGATTATCCGGTGGCTTTGTGGCCTCCCGACGTTCCAGGACCACCCCTTTGGGAATGGATCCAAGGAAGTGAGTGATACCATGATTAGACATGAGGAGTCAGCAGTCCTTCTCCTCTTCCTCCTCCTCCCTCCTGAATCCAGAAGTGGGGAAATGCAGTGGCCTGGGCCAGCCAGGGCTGGCTCTCGGCCTGGGCTCAGCTTCTGCCCCACCTCCTCTGGGCTGCCTTCCCATCTGGGGAACTGGGTGTGAGTGCCTTTTTGTCTGGGGGTCCTTCTAGGCCTGGCATCTTCCAACGGCGACAGTGAGGGACCGAGCCCTGCCCCGGAATGGGCTGACTGGAGTCCCCCCACAACCCACTCAGGATCCCCTCGCCCTCCCTTAGCCCTTTTTGGCAGGATGGGGTGGGGAGGTAAGAGGGAGGGACATGCCAAGAGGCAGAGAGGGAGAGGGGAGAGGCAGAAGGTGTATTTTCTGTGATCAGGATGAGAACAGCGGCCACCGTTAATGAAGGCCTTCCTTCACCTGTACCAGCACAGTTACATAGCGCCTTGCCAAATCCACGGTATCGAGGCCCCGTGACCCAGTGGGGATGAAGCCCCGGGCCTCAGGGAGTCAGAAGGTGGAGTGAGGGGTCAGGCCCCTCAGAGGGAAAAGACGTGGGAGAGAGCGCTCCATGCTCCCCACTAGGCCCTAGCAGACCCCCTTCTGGATCCGGTGTCTTTGACGGTCACTGTACGATGGTCCCGAGACTTCCCTGGGTTCAGTGGCTGGGAACGTCAGTCAAAAGCTCAGGCATGCAAGAAATGGAATTTCCTCAAATTTCCTATGACAATTCAATTTCTGTTTCTGGTTCCCATTCCACCGAGGCGATGCACGCGGGACCTTGTGTGCCCCCCCATCCCCTCCCTGAGAACCTGCCGGGGGCGCTGTGCGTCACCACAGAGCCTCCCGTGGCTCTTCCAAGAGTGGGGTCCGTGACACACCATGCCTGGGGACTGCTAATAGATGTTACGGGAACAAAAGTTTCCGTGGTCACAGAGCCTGGGAAATCCTGACTCAGGGAGGACGAAGCTTGTTCTGTGACGCGGGAGTCTTCAGAGCGTGGCTGCCATCCTGAGGGGGCTGCGGAATCTTTGGATTCCCTACTGCGTTTACTCCTTCCCTCTGTAGAATGGGGCGCGTTGCCTGTCTTTAGCAGCACCCCTTTCGGGAAACAAGGCTCCGATAGCGGATAGAAAGGGTCCCGGGGAAGGATGAACAGATAAAGGACCAGGCGTCTGCAGGGAGATGGGCTCTCGGGCTGAGGGAGGCGGCTTCTGGCAAGGCTGTGGGAGTCCTGGTCTTGGAGGGAGGAGGAGCAGCAGGAGGAGGAGGTAGGGATGAGGGTGGGAGAAGGGTCTTGTAGGAAAGCCAGAGCCCGCGCTGGAGGAGGGAGCCCGTAAGGGTAGTGGGTGTGAGCAGCACACACCCAGTGTGGCCGAAGCTGCCTAGCCGACTTAAGAGGGAGGTCTGACACATTGGGGTGGAAAAAGTCTTGCAGCTCCGGGCTGATCACGGCCGAGTGCATGGGCTTCGCATCGGGGCTTCCACTTAGAGGCATTTCGCTACCGATTTCCTGTGGCCCCTGAGTTCCGAAATGGCGGTGGACACCCAGCCGAGAAGCTCTGTGCAAAGCATCAGGCTCTGGGCCTCCTCTTCGCAGTGGGTAGTTCCCTCTAAATCCTCCTTTCCGATCAGCGAGTGGCATCTTCCTAAAGTTCTCTCCGATGTTCTAAGACGCCAAACAGCCTCCACGTTGCTCACGAGCCAGAAGAGAAGAAGAGGCAGAAACACATCTTTTGATCCGGAAAAACCTGAGTGCCATGTGGCTGAGAAGGCAACAGCATTCATGAAACCCAATCTGGGATCGGACTGAGCGGGAGAAAGAGACCGGGGGCCAGGAGCCTCGGCAGTGGGAAGGAGACGTGGTCGCGGGTTATTTATAATCCACTCCTGGCGCTGTCTGCAGGGCTCTTCAGCTCGAGGAAACACTCTCATCCCCGAGACAGACATCTGATCATTATAATTTTGTGTTTGAAGACGGTTTTAGCCTCCTGCAGACACACATAAAATCTGCATCCGGCGCCCAGGATGGGGGACATAAAAGTTCTTTAAGAGGGTCGTAGACCTTCCTGGGATGGGATCCAGGCTGTCTGCAGCTTTGGCACAGGGTCGGCTCTGCTCACACGGGTCCTGCCCTCACCTCTCTGTCTGCTCACTGGGCAGAAACCACCCCATCCTCAAAGGGCCCATCCGGGCCTGCAGCTTACAGGGGCAGGTGCCGAGTCTTTCCTTCCCGACTATCGTAGCATTTTCTCTCTGCCTTTTTTTTCCCCCTCCACAGTTGATTTAATTCACTTGATGTTATATTGTGCTGCCTCGGTCCCTAGCTGCCTCTTGTATATATAACCATATATTGAATGGGCTGAACTCGATGGGGTACGAACAGGAAATGGCTTTATTTCTCTCCCTTCGATGCTTTCAATCACGCCCGGCTGGACCTCCTTCCCCTCCCCTTGATGACATGACAGGCGCGTAAGAGTGCTTCTCAACCATTTTCATGCACAGAATAAATTTCACCCTCAGGTTTTAAAAAGGTCCAGCCCAGCCTGTGCAGAGTGTGTCCCCTCTACCCAGTTTAAAGCGTCTCCCTCCCTGCCATGCGGGCTTGACCACGTCGCTGCATGGAGGCCTGCGGTGGCCTGGGGATGGGTTGTCCACTGTTATGGGTTGATTTGTGTCTCTGGAAAAAAGATAGGTTCAATTCCTAACACCTACTTCCTTGGCGTGTCACTTCTTTGAAAATAGTCTTTATTTTCATAAATTTCAAATAGAATTAATGGAGTTGAAATGAAGTCATCAGGGTGGGCCCTGATCCAGTGTGACTGGGTCCTTATATAAAGGGGAAATGTGGACACAGAGACAGACGTGCAGAAGGCCGAGGACACACAGGAGGAGATGGCCATGTGACTGGAGTGACCTATCTACCCGCCAAGGAAGGCCGAGGACTGCCAGCCACCACCAGAAGCTGGAAGAGGCAGGGAAGGACACTCCCCTAGAGCTGTCCAAGGGATGTCACCCTGGTCTCAGACTTGTGGTGTCCAGGACTAGAAGACAATCAACTTCTGTTGTTAGAAGCCACCCGGTTGGTGGGATTTTGTCACAGCGGCCCTAGGAAGCCAGTATGTCTGCCTGCCTACTTCAGATTTCTCCAGAGCCCCTGCAAAATGGGGGCGGGGGTGGAAGAGAGGGGGCCCGATCTTTTCAGATGAGCCGTGCTGCCTCAATTCTTCCTGTCCGGGCAGGCATCCCAGTGCTGGGTATTTTGTGGGGTATAGATGTTCCCTCAGTGGTCCTCTGTCCTTTCTAGGGGGGAGTCCCCAGCACAGCCCTAGAACCCGGTTGCTGTCTCTGGCCTCATGTGAATGAGAAGCTCACATTCACTTGCAGGCCCTTCAGCTGCCCTTGACCATACCCTCCTCTGGTTAGCCTCTCATCCTGACTTCTCCGAGCGAGACACTCTCTTGGAGATGCCCTCCACTCTAACCCTGGAAGGGGAGGAATGGATAAACAGAAATAGCTAGGCCTCGGTGTGGGCTTGGGGTGCCCGCAGTGCAGTGGGCCTCCCTCTGGGGAAGGAGGCACTAGTGCCCCCTCTCTGAGGCCACCCTAATCTCTACGAGGTCTCTGGAGCCCATGCCAGTAGCTTGCAGGGATGCAGAGAGCAGGGCGGTTCCAGCATTTATGTGATGTCAGAGTCCCCACATACACTGACACAAGCTCCCTCACTTTGCTTGAAAGGTGGGCTGAAGAGCAAGGAATAAAGAAAGTGCACACAGTTCACAACACACCTGGGGGAAGGATTCTGGCACTCCGCATTTGGAATATGGTGATACTTGTCCCCTGCTGCCCTGGCTTTGGGGTTTCGGCTAAAGGGCTCCCATTCCCATCCCGGTACACAGAAGGACAGTCCTGGCTGTAGGAGATTAGTAGCTCCCTGAGGACCTCCTGCCTTCTACTTTCACTACATTACAGCCCCGGGGAGGGGAGGAGGCTGCCGGGTGGAGTGGCTACGAAGTGTTTCAAAGCCATGCACAGACACTTACTCAGCTGTGGGTGTCAGCTAAGGGACCGAGCCCTTCCGAAGCCCCCGTCTCTCCCGCTTTCAAGTACGGATGGGAGGTAATGAGCAAGTATCAGCCGAAGAGTCAGACACAGGGACACACAGCCACGGCCCTCACTGGGGAACGATGACAGTGTGCGCCCGGCTGGGGACCTTCTTCTCCAGCAAAATGCATGAATGCCAAGTTATTGTATGTAATTCCGGTTACAGACCTCTGGGCGCTCAGTGGCTGGTCACTGAATTAACATGGAATTGCTTCGAACTGTTCAGTAAAGGAACAGCAGAAAGAGACTGAAAAGGTATCGATAGCCCATTAGGGTCCTTTAGCCCCCTGAGATGGTCACTAACTGGCTTAGCACCTTGCAAAGCTCAGACCTAGACTCTTGGGGGCATTTTGGCTCGCATCCCCGTCCCGCAGTGCATTGGGCTAAATCCAGTCTCACCCAGGACTTTTGAAAATGAGGTACTCTTGCACGTTGAGCAATGAGCTATGGTGCAGTCTCAGTGATTCTTAAAATTGACTAATATATGCATTTTAAAGGGAAAAAATTATTGCAGACCCCCGGTGTTGACTAAAGTTATTTTGATCATATTGTTACTTAAATATATACAAACATAAAAGGAAGTATAAATTCCTTATGCTTTTTTGCTATAAAACCAAAACACAATTACACATTAAATGCAAACAAAACTGCAAAACCATTAAAATTCAAATTAATGGCATTAATTTAACGTGACAGATGATGTTTTGCCGAAAGTAAAATAAGCAATGTTGGGTTTAATAATAGAAGGACGTATTCCCATTTTAAGTTCTGCTTGTTATCAACTGGATTGTTTTGATGTTTGGACATGCCGGGCCATCATTAGAGTTATTGTCAATATTATTAGTATTGTAATATAAGAATTTTACCCATACTATACTTTTTCATGGGCTGAAATGGACATATCTATAACCACAAACCTAAGGTTTTGACGGGCCAGTTTATTAGAGCCCTGAAACAGAATAACTTAAAAAAATATAAAAATACCTCGCAGTTAGCAAGACACTTTCCCGTTGCATCCCCTTACCCAGAGTGCCGTCAAGCACGTCCTTGCAGACCAAGACGACGTACCCTCCAGCACCTGTGTGCAAAGTGGCGACTGCAGTCCCGTCCCCCTCGGCCCAGAGGTTGCCGTGGACTGCCAGTGTCCCCTGGAGTGTTTGATGAGTCAGTCCTCCCTCGACTCGTCCCTGTTTGAACAACTGCTAAACCGCTAAACCTCTGTTTGCACAGCAGCCCGTGAAGTCTTCCGGCCTTCATTTTGCAAAAATGTGATAGTAAACCCAAATGTAAACACAAACTCTGAATTCCCGAGGCATTATTTGGTGATCACATGATCATCCACGCACAATCCAATACAGTCTCTCTAATGGTTTTCAGTTTTTGAGATGAAAACATCAAACTTAGAAAGTTCCTCCTATCACTCGGGGGCCCCTGACACTCTCTCTGTGGATTTCACTTTGAAATCCCTGTTGCATTAAAAAGAGCTGTGGTCTGGAAATCCAGGGCTTAGATTCTGATTCTAGATCGCGGGTTGGCCTACGTGTTCTGGGGGTAGACTCCTCATCCTTGGCTTTGCCTGCACCTCCTCACTGGTTGGCTTGCATTTTCGGCCTTATCACTCTGATTTCACCCGACCACTCCACCGGGCAAATAGGACTCTCCTCAAGGGACAGATGGGGGAAACTGAGACCCAGGCACGCAGCTGGTGAGTGAGGAGATGGGGTTACAAGGCAGGCAGTCGGACCCCACAGACACCTCATGGCAGTGAGTCACAAGATCGAGACTGTCCCAGGAGTGCTTCAGTCCCCTGAAGGACCCATGTCTTGGGACCTGCCCCTCCTCTCCCCACCCCTTGTCCACACACATACCCAGGAACAAAGCACAGTCTTGGAAAGAGTAGAACAACAGCCTGGATTCATCCCAACCATGCCCCTGAGAACCCATATCAGCCCTCTGCTCATCTCTGGACATACTCCGCCCCCACCGAAACGACGAGATTATCCCAAATAAAAATCTGACATGGATTCTGACAATGGAATTTTCCCGATGGGTGAATTCATGCTTATCTGTTTATTCGTTTGGTGAAAAGACAGATGTAAGTTGATAAATCGTATTTTTACACATGCATGCATATACAGGTATATATGTGTATACATACATGAGTATAGATGTATATGTTTATATGTGTGTGTATGTATCGATCTTGATTAAAGAGAATGAAATTTCCTGGAATTGAGACTGTGTTGGAAACACAGGGTTTGTGGTTGGCTTTTTGTAGCTGAGGCATAGCTCCTCCGGGAAGGGTCTTTGGAGAACAACGGTCTCTCTGGGCCCTTGACTACTGACCTCTCCAATCCCTGCCGCAGGAAGAATGTAGCTGGGGTTCCTCCCTTTGGAAACTGTAAGGATTCTTCATCTTATCTCAGAAACCCCTGCAAACACCATCACTCCTGAGATCCTCCCTCTTTCAGGCTTGATGTGTATGTGTGTCTACAGCCTTGACAAATAGAGTGATGTTCAGGGCTGTCTGGAATTTTGATTCCAGTGGGAAATTCCAGTTCAGACCTATGGAACTATGTCCTTGGATTTGTTCTACTCAAGTGTAAGGGAGCCATCTTTTGAGAGGACCCTCTCTAACAGCCTATCCCTCCTACCCATGGATCTTGAGGTTTTAAAAGATTATTTCTTCTAGAAAGAGTTTCAGTGATAACTCATTCTTGCATTTTTATGAAACAAAGACATTTATACTTGACCATCAGAGATTCTAATTGGCATGTGGCTCATGCTTATGAGACCTGCAGAGTTGATAGAACAGCAGCTAAAACAAAGACGGTTGACATTTTACTTATTCGTGCAGCCTTGCTCAGGGCACATGTACAATGATCATTAAGCTGTTTGAAATAGTGATATTTCAGCATTTGTGCACAGAATGTACTAGTGCCCACCAACCCAACACTGCATCCCAGGAGAACTCCAGAACGAGCAGGTAAATGCAAGTTTAGCTATGCTTGTTCAAATGCAAGAAAACCTTTCTAGTTGCTAGGGCTCCAAAAGGGGGAGGGGGTCCTATCTTTGCTGGAAGGGTTTCTGGTCCATGAATCAAGCCACTTGGTCCTGTGTAGACTACTAGATGCTTTCATTAAAAAACAAACAAACAAGCAAACAAAACTTGTTTTGGGTGGGTGAGAGCCAAAGACGAAACAGGGGTACTCTCAAGATGAAAGTCTAAGTATACAGCTGTGTTTGTGGGGACTCTGTTGCACCTCATTCCATATCCGAAGCCCAGTGTATCTGGCCTGCCCAGGGCTCGAATCAGTTGTTCCTGGGGCAGTGACAGGGACCTCGTGTCACTGGGTAGAGTCTCCAGAGGCCTGAGTCCTCAAGGACAGCAGCCTGCTTCACTCAGCATCCTGACCTGCCCCAGCTCTCCCTGTCTGTGTGTTCTGTACATCTGTGCTTATTCTGCTCTGAAGCTGGCCGGAGTTCCCGGAATCCCGGCCTCCTGCCCTGCTTTTTCCGGCGTGCCTGGATCTCTACTTGCCCCAGCAGCTCCGCCAGGAGCAGTCCTGGCCCAGGGTAGATGCACAGTGAGTATCTGTGAGCTGCTTCACTCAGCCCTCCCTGGCTCAGCGGCTCGTTGCTCCAAGACTATGGCCTTTTGACCTCAGTGGAGGTCCTACTCTGTAGAGTGCTGGGCTGTAAATGTTACCCTCTATCCAGGGAAGGCCCTGCCTACCTTTTCCTGTCTTTATGTCTTTCCTCAGCATGGCTTGTGATGTCCCCTGAGGAAATCTAGAAGACTGGACAGACCCCCCGATGCAATACCTCACTTGGATTGGTCTTAGCAGACCCCTTTCCTGGCGATCTCAGCACGAGCCTCTCCACCAGCAAGAGGGGCGCTCATTAGAAATGCAAATTCACTGTGGTCTCTAGGTCCTGGCTGACCACACTGCGAGGTCCGTGGATCAAGTGATGCCTCTTGTCAAGGCAAGAGGGAACGAGGATCTCTGCTGGAGGAAGAGGGGCTGCCCATGGTTTGGGCCAGTTGTTTCTGGGGCAGATAGTGGGGACTTCTTATCTTTGGGCCCCCAGTGTCCCTGGGCCCCCAGTGTCCCTGGGTCCTGATTTTTAAATAATAGTGATAAAGCCAGGGACGCCTGGGTGGCTCAGTTGGTTAAGCGACTGCCTTCGGCTCAGGTCGTGATCCCAGGGTCCTGGGATCGAGTCCCACATGCGGCTCCTTGCTCGGCAGGGAGCCTGCTTCTCCCTCTGCCTCTGCCTGCCTCTCTGCCTACTTGTGATCTCTCTCTCACTCTCTCTCTCTCTCTCTCTGACAAGTAAATAAATAAAATCTCTAAAAAAAAAAAATAGTGATGAAGCCAAGATGGCGGATTTTAAGCGTCTTTACTGATCACTGTTTCGGAAGCCTTCAGCCTGTGCGGCGTCTGGTAGGAAGAAGGTGCTGGAGCCAGGAGACGGCTCTGTGGGTTGTAAGGTCTGGCTGGTCTGTACCCTGGGGCCAGGGAGAAAGGCCCCATCACTGTGTCCGGGAGAATTTGTGGGTTGGTCTGGTTGAGGGTGGGGGACGCAGGTTGGGTTCCACAGGAGGTGGTCTAGCCTGCAGGTTGGCTACAATGGTGTGCTCATGACAGGTGCCCATGAGAGGGAGGGAAGGGGGCGGCCAGGGCAGAGGGGGAGTTGACACAGGTTGAGCGTCTTGGTTGATGCCACAGAGCACTGAGGTCAGATGCCCACCAGAGTCACCTGCGTGGGCTCAGCCGGTCAGCCCTCTACTCCTTCCCTCTGTCGGTCACTGAGTACAAGCCATCCGAGAAGGGTGTGACCTTGGGCGAGGAGCTCTCTGACGCTCCTGCAGTCCTGGGAGGGCTGGCAGTGGCTGGGACAAACACTGTTCTAAGAACCTCATGTATATTAGCTCGTTTCATCCGCCACCAGCTCTGTGAGCTATGACTGTGTCCTCTCATCGGTGGCAAGTAATGGCCCAAGATGGTGTGGCGATCTGGCGGCACAGCCAGGATTCGAACCTCCGAGGCTGACCTTTAACTGCCACTCCATGTGTATCTTTATCCTTGCTAGGAACTCGAGGGGACGGAGGGAGACACAGGCGAAGGGGGGCGGGGTGAGGGAGGATTGCCGGAGGTCATCCTTGAGAAAGTAGAGATGGGATGAGGCAAGGGTCGGGGAAGTGGAGGAGTGCTCTGTGGCCGCAAGCTCGGGCCCTGCACGGTGCAGGACGCCGTAGGCTGGCGTGCAGGCTCCCGAGATTGGCGAGGCCTTTCCCTAAGGGACGAGGGGCCAGAGGTGCTGGCCCCTCGCAGGGGACCTAACGGGGGAGCCTGGGGCACTGCTGGGCTGCATCGGGCCCACTGAAACTGGAGGCCACGAGTTCAGGGTCTACACTGTTTTACTACAGCCTCTCCGTTGTGTTTAAAATAGGGTCTCCACGCCGGTCCAGGGCTCCCTAATGGCCCTGGGAAGACATTCTGTGGCGCATGCTGGTCACAGAGGGCGCTAGCCCTCTGGCCCCAGGTGGGCTGGTGCCAAGGCAGGGCTGCACTCTGGGCAGTGGTGGTGGGGGGACCTCGAGGGACGGTCTGCAGGTCTGTGGCCCACTGAGGATGCTCGCAGGGAAAGGGCCTTGGCAGTTCAGCCTCCTGACAGATTGAGGGCTGCAAGGGCTGGCCGGCTGCAAAGGGAGGTGGGGCGGGAGCGAACATCAATGAGCAAGGCCTCCTAGGGCTTTGAAGGGGCCGCGGTGGGCCTTTGAATCGCTCCATCTGGGGTCAGGGCGCTGAGTGGCTGGCCCCCACACTCGCCAATAAACTGTGGGGGACGGTCTTCAATTATGGAAGCGTAGCCAACCAAATCAGCTTTCAGATAAATTATTTATGCCCAGGCCTGCAAGGGAGGGAGCCGGGCTGCAGGAACAACGTGTTCATTTTAATAAAACGCCTGCAAAGTTGCAGGGCACTGGGGGTGGGGAGGGTGCAGTTGGGTTGCGGGGGGAGGAGAGATGATTAGATTAGAAGAGGTCTGCTGTAAATAACACACAAGGAGGGCATTTTGTTTCTTTTTAGACTGTCTTTTGTATCATGTTTTATACAACGGAAAAGAGCCGAATACAACATGTATGAAATGTTAATGAGGGTTATTCGCTATTTACCTAGATTGGGGGATTGGAGAAAAAACTGGGCTGGACTGGGGGGAGGGGCTGTAGAAGATCAGATTCCACGCAAATACAGACATCAAGGAGCTGGGAAGGCTTTGGAGCTTGAGCCCGGACTGGACACTTTGTGTCCGGATGGAGGGGAAAGCAAGCAACAGATCCTAGAGGCAGCAGTGGTGTTTTCCCTCTTTCCTGGAAGCAAGGGGGTGTGAGCCTGGATGGGAGGTAGGGGTCCCAGTGGGAGGGCAGGTTGGGTGGCTAGGAAGCCCCTCTACCCTGAAACCTGGGGGAGAACAAAAAGCCAGATGTGACATCTCTGGCACCCCTTCCCCCAGGTTAGTCCCCTCTCCTCCAAGCACGGGAAAAGCAGGCAGAAAGAAGCATGCAGGCTGGTGCTCTGTGGCGTTAGCTACTGTCTGGGTGGCAACCCCAGGAACCACATCTGAGATCGAGCAGTGCTTGGGTTTTGGTGGCGCAGGGGACAGAGGGCCCTCGCTGTCACTCCGGCAGTGCGTGCCAGAGCACAGCTGTCCTTCCCTAACTCAAGCTGCACTCTGGAGTGTCTGGGAGGCGTTATGCAAATCATCCCATGAGAGTGCTCCGAATCTGTTCCTCCCACCTCAGCCCCACCGTGAGAAAGTACCGAGAGAAAAGTCGGCTGTGTTAGCTGGGCTCGGATTTCAGGTTCCCAAGCCATTTCTTCATCTTTGGTACACTTTACCTTCCCTCTGTTTTCCTCGGTAGTCCCCACTTTGTGGCCATACAGGCAATCAGACAGTGCTTCTCAGAGGCCGTGGAGGCCGTGCAGGGCTTTGAAGGATGGGAGGGATTTCCACAGGGAGAGGAGGAAGGTTCTTACCATTCTAGAGACTACAGGGGACAATGTGTGTGAGTGAGACACGGACCCTTCTGGGTTGTGGACCGATTTATGTCTTCTTGTATCCCCCTCGCCTCAGACTGCTGTACTGTGTAACCCTAGGGTACTGCCCCATAAAAAGGAACCCTTCGAATTGTGCAGTGCACAACCTGAAATGCTGTACGTGGCTTCCTTACTTGTATAGGTTACATGTTCATGATATGTGCCTAACACAACTTATTTTGAATGAATAAATGAGTAATGTGTGAGCAGAACTAATTGAAATTGGCTGCAGAAACAAGATACCTTATTATTTCAAGTAACTAAAAAATCCAGGTCCCAGAGGGACAGTCTGCTTCAGATGTGGCTGGGAGCAGGGGCCCATGGGATGCTGACAGAATGGTTTCACCCCATCTCTAGACTCTGCTTGCCTTTGTGATGGTTTCATTTTCAGGCAAGCTCTCCTGGAGAGATGGCAGAGAGAGGCCCCGGCCGTGCCAGCCTTGCATGCTCCTGGTTTCGGAACCCAGACAGTCATTCTAGCGGAAGTCCCGGAGTGAGTCCCATTGGACCACCGAGTCATCTGCCCACCTGCAAGCCAATCACGGAGGCAGGTGGAGGATGGTGCTGGAGGTATGAGGCTGTGACTGGCAGGGCCAGAGCTTGGGGCTTAGAATGCCCCGGAAGCACATGGACTGGGAGCAGAAGAGAATGTGCTCCCCAAAGAAAAGTGAGGTTCTATTACCAGAAGCAGGGAGAATGGATTTTGAACAGGAAAAACAGCAGATGTCCCCTTCTGCAGCAGAACGCTTTGGTCAAATAAAATCTTTCTGGGAAGCCAGACATGCAAACCAAATAAAAAATAGGGCTGCTCCAGGGATGCCAGCTTGTAGGAGGATATGTTCCGGGGAATCCTTACTCCCCGAACATAGCCTGTGCATTTTTAATGCCACGTTTTTTGCCAACGCTGAACCCTCACTCGGTAATATACGTCCTCCTCTTATTCACCTGTCCCAGCACCGTCCATTTAGTACTAATTTAAAGGCTACCTTCCCACACAGCTATCCCTGCTTCTTCCTCCTCAGAGGACTCATAGCACGGTGTTTTCTGAAGGGTATTTCACAGACATTGTTCTTTTGAAATCCTCTGCAAAACTGCACATTTGGATACTGCACATTCTCCTCCTCCTCCTTTTTACATTATCCTTCTTTCGGGGAGCTGTGAAGCACATTTACACTTTAAAGGCTCGGGAAAGTCCTGCAGGCGCCTGTTTAGCTCTATTCAACCCAGGTTGCCCTAAAACAGCCAGTCCACAGCATCTGCTTTTCTCTTCTCCCAGCACTGGAGGAGTTGTTGTTTTCAAGGCTCACACGCTGGGAGATGCTGCCAGGGAACATCTTGCAGAACAATTGATTGAAAGGAGAGGACGTGAATGGGCTCGGAGAAGCCGGGCTCTGCTTACCATTGTGCTTGTGCCTATCACTTAACCTCTCTGGTCTTGGCACCCTCATCGGTGGAGCGGGGCTATTGCTTCTCCCGTCACTTAGTTCTTTGAGGGTGACATGAGGATGTGGGTGCACGTCGTTTGCACGTGGGAAGAGCTACCCAAGCCAGTTATCGGTCGTGCCTGAGCTCTGTTTTCCGGTAGGGAAGGGTGAGGGAGGGGACAGAGGTAAGGACCCATCAGAGAACTTGTCAGTCACAGAGGAAGGTGAGGACCTGGAGAACAGATTCTGAGGGATTGGGCTTGGCAGGGCACTCTCTTGGTTCCACACGAACTGGAGGTGCCCCTTACTGGTTCTGCCCCGGGCAGGTGAGGTCGGCGAGGGGCGGAGGCACGCTGGAAAACATGTCGGGGCCCAGCTGCGACTGCTGGCTCCAGCACTTATCCCCTTTTCTGTTGTGCCTCCGTTTCTTCACCTGTGAAATGGGCAAGGACCCTTATCCGGGTACCAGGGAGCTCATGGGATTCGATGGCTGTATAATCTGTGCCGCGCAGATGAAGGCAGCCAGTGTCTTTCTCGCAGAGCGCGGGGATTTCTGTCACGTGGCAAGAGTACGGTGTGCAGTTGATAGGTCTGGTTTCCCTGCATATCCAGCAACCAGCTGTGCGACTTTATTCAGTTTACCTACCGTCTCTGAGCTTCATGCGTCCTCACTGTTAGAACAGATAACAACGCCTCCCGCCTGGAGTTACCCTGGGAGTTGGAGGAGCGCCTGTGGAGCCAGGACCACACGCTGGCTTGAACCGGAGCCGTCATTTGCACAGTGCGCGCACGTGTCGCTGTCCCTGCCACGGGGTCTGCTCCGAGCAAGCTCCGCTGGGCGGTTGGGGATGGCACCATGGGAAGATGTCATTGGCCACTGGTTCTAGCCAGGTCAAACCCTTGGACAACACACTGTAGCATGGAGCTACCTGCGAACAAAGGGCTTCCCGAGCGGGGGCCGTAGCAGCCAGCTCCTCGGCCACATCCTCTATAAAACCTCACAGCTGCAGGTGCGCAGAGGCACATCCTTAGCCCCCTGCAGGCAGCAGTGGGGTCTGGCTCTACAGAATTACAGAAGGGTGGGCGGGGAGTCAGGGGGCCTTGGCCATGCCCTACCTGGGCCTCAGTTCCCCCATCTGCAAACCTGGGGCATTGAACATGATGACCCATTGCTTCCCTTTTCAGTTCTAGAATCCAGTGTTGCTTCTGTGATTCCCAGAGAACCAGGGAGGAGCACTTTGATGGACACTGGGCATTTAAGGTCTGGGGCTCTGACCCTCGTCCTATGACCTTAGGCACGTGTTTATTAATCCACTGATGCTAGGTACTGGATAAGGGGACCAGACAGGATCCGTTGTTCCGGCGTCTACAATTCTGTGCCTAAAACAGAGGTGCCAGTGACGGGCCTGCAGTGTGAGAGCTGTGTCCGAAGGCACAGAAGAGCTAGGTGGGCACAGAAGGCTGAGGCCGGCGGTCAGGGAAGCTGGGAGAAGGGTGCAGGTGAGCTGAGTCCTGCAGAAGGGGAAGGAGGCCTGGGTGCCAGCGGAAGATGCTCTAGGCAGGGGTCAGAGCGTGTGCAGAGGCGTGGGGGTGGGTGGAAGGGCCCAGAGTGTATTCTTACCCCTCTGCTCACAGGACCCTAGAGGTTCCTTCCTGGTCCTGCGTCCTGCAGCTGAAATGGCACGAATGAGAATTGGGGGTGGGGGGTGGGGAAGCTGCTCCCCACCTGTGCTGACAGAGTGGTGTGGTGGCCCAGATGGGGACTCCGGGATCAGTGTGTCCCAGGACCGGTCCCAGTCCTGCCAGTTCCTAGCTGCCAGGCCTCCTAGCTGAGCCCTCACTTCAGCTCTCTGAGCCTAAGTTTCGCCCCCGTCAATGGGGACGGCGGTGGCGTCCAGTTTATAGGACTGAATGAGGTAACACCTATAGCAAAGTATCTGGCAGTCAGTAAGTAAGTACTCAGTAAACATTAGCTGTCCCCTCTCCCCTCTCAGTGTGAAAATGAAGAGAAATGAAGGTCAGAGGGAGTATGGGAGCTGTCTCGAGTCATTTGGTCCCCGTGACTGAAAGCCCGCATTTTCCTCCCCGCTGCCCTTCTTTCTCTCCCTTTCTGCCTGTCTTTCCTCCTCTGTCCCCTGCCTCCCTCCTTCCTGGCTTCTCTCCCTCCTCCTACCCTGCTTCCTTCCTCTCCTCTTCCTTCCCCCCTTCCCTGCCCCCTCCGATACACCCTCTAACCCCCCCCCCACACACACACCCCACAAAGGCCTAGGGCCTGGCTGCACTCCTGCTCTGATCAGACCAAGAGTGTCTCTGGGGGCCTGGCACCGTGAGTAACCGGCTGGACTCTGAGCCTCTGGGCCTGTGCTGAGCTCTGGGGGTGATCCTGGGGCTCCCCTTTGTCCCTCTCTCCTCCCGCCCCCCCAGTCCTCCCCCACGCTCAGAGCCACCGCTGGCTTCTGCAGGAGGGAAGGCAGAACCTGGGATCTGTCTTCTGAGACAAGCGACTTCCAGGCGCCCCGCCCAGGGCAGACCGAGCTCTGCCCCCTCCTGTCACTAAAATAAATGGCCCCCAAACAGCCCTGAGTTGCCCTAGTACCCTAGCAACTGAGAGCTTCCTGTCCACCCAACAGAGGCAGCTCAGAGCCAGTTCTCGAGCCTAGGAATGACAAGCCTCCCCTCCGCCCTCCACAGAGAGCCGAGAACAATAGGCCACTCTGAGCCTGAGAGCCAGACTTGGAGGCCCGCGCTAATGAGTGTGCAGCTTCGGCCGCCCGCGGAAATCAGGCCCCCGCTTCCCGGCTCGCAGGGGCGCGACGATGGAAAGCCCAGGGGGGCTCCCAGCTCTCTCCCCCACCCCCACTCGGGGGTGTGTGCATGCGTGTGTGTGCATGTGCGTGCGTGTGTGTGCGATGTCTGCATCGCTGCCCAGACCAATCTATCTCTTCATGCTGGAGTTTTCTAAAGCCAAATTGGAAAAAATTGGAAATCGTCTGCATGCTATTCCCCCTGGGTTCCAAATAGGTCTCACAGTTAGGGGAACAAAATATGCTGTTTTAATTTATAATAATAATAATAATAATAATAATAATAATAGTTATTATTATTATCATTAGCCGCACCAATAACAAAAGCAGTAAGCCCACACACAGGCTGGCCGAGTTACAGTGGGTGCACAGAATGCTTTTCCAGCTGTGATTTCATTCAGGCCCCTGCAATCCGAGGAGGCCTGATGCCCCGTGACCCCCAGCTGGGGCAGGGAGGGGGCAGCCCAGGACTCCCAGGTTCTGCTTTTCCCACGTCCTCGAGGAGGGATCGGATTAGCAACACATTTTTCAGCAGACATGGCTGCGCACCTGCTTGGGGACAGCACGTCCCCTGGAGAAGAGGGGACCTGTGTGTTCCCTGGGCTCTGGGCAGATGGTGGAGACAGGCCCCTTAGCCAGGTAATCTTAGATTGGTGCAACAGGGGCCGGTCATGGCCTCTGGGAGGCCCTCAGCTCAAAAGCTGAAGTCAGTTTGGAGAAGGTGTCAAATGCCATATTGATGGGTTTGGATTCCTCGAAGATACCACCGTTTCCACTGCACACGGAAGCGTGCGCACATATGCGTATATAGCATAAGGATACAGCTCAATGAGTCTCCTCACACTGAACACATTCGTGTCACCAGCTGTCAGGTGAAGAAACAAAAGTGTCCCCAGGGCGCCACGCCCCCCGCAGCTACTCCCCCTCACTAGGGTGACCACTGTCTTGATGGCTAACAGCACGGGTTAGTGCTGCCTCTGTTGTATTTTGCAAGAATGGACTCATACCCACTGTGTCATCTTTTGTGTCTGCCTTTTTCATTCAATATTAGGGCCATAGGACTATGATCCCCGAAGGGGAGCAGCGCGCTCTCGTGAACCTGGAACCCTCATCCAGCTCTAGACTTGTGCATTGCATCTAGCAGGAGCTCAGTCCCAATTACTGAGAAAATTCGTTCAGCAAGAATGGATGGAGTGTCTGCTCACTGGCAGACACCGTCCCCAAGTTCTAGGGATTTGAGACACTCGGCTTGTCCCCAGTCACGTGGCAGAGATGGCCCGTGGTCACAAGAGCCTCATTCATTAGCCAGGGCCATCAACCACACACCGAATCAACCATCTAGCCGTGATGATTTTGTTTGTGGGAAGCCTTACGAAGACAGCAAACCAGGCTGATACAATGGGAGTCACATTAGCGTGGGGAGTCGAGGAAGGTCGCTCTGAGATGTAAAGGTTGGCTTTAGAATTAAGTGACTCCTGGAGACAGATGTTCAAACACCCCAAGGGAGAGTGTCCGCAGGGGAGAGTGTGCCCAGCAGAGGATAGCAGGTGCACAGGGAATAAAGCGCTCTCTCTGTGTGTATAGCCACCATGCCGAGGCCTAGGTACCTGGAGCAAGACTTTGGGGGGAGACGCTGGGCTCTGTGCTCCCTTTTCAGCTTCCTGCACTGTCAGCTGCGTGGACTATGCTGGTCTTGAAGACTCCCGAGCTTCAGGGTTTATGAGGAATGTCTCTTCCTGGATCTGGCCTGGATCCCGGGTTCTGCACTCCAGGAGCCCAACAACCCCTTCAACTTAGCCCTTCTCTGCCATTCCAGGCTCAGCTGCCAAGTCCAGACAACACCGAGCCCCTTATGGGGGATGTTGAGCAGAAATCTCAATTTAGACTTCATGTGGCTGCGTGGTCAGGCTGGTGACCCACGGATACTAAGGGAAATCACCCGCTGGAATTCAGTTGGCACAAGAGATACCTCTTGTTAGGAAGTCCTTAGCTGCTTCATTTGCGTATTCGGATCAGGGTGGGGACCACAGAAGGACCACCAGGGCCATGAAGACCCTTGGACATCCTTTAGTCCCGAGGGCGGGGTTGCACAGTGTGTTGGTGACAAGGCCAGAACTAGAATCGTTACTGGTACCACGTAGCATATGATGACACAGTTACCCAGTAGCTCAGTCCGAAAACCCCGGGAGCTCTCTGTGGCTCTGCTTTCTCTCTGTCTTCCTATCGAACCCAGCAAAAGGTAAGGCCGACAGGTCTTCTCCCTGGCCCCGGGGTTCTCCTAACTTACGCTCTCCTACATCAGGCCGCAGTGGTCTTTGGAACGTGAAGATCAGATTATGTTGTTCCCTGTTAAAACCCTCCAGTGGCTTTCCTTTGACCTTGGGAGGAAGTCCAGGTTCCTTATCATGAAGCCTACCTCCATATCCCACCCTGGCTTTCCCACCACACACCAGCCACACCACTGTTCTGTTCTGAGACACTCGGCTTGTCCCCAGTCAGGCTTTCCTGCTTGTTCTTCCTTCTGCTTGGGGCACGCTTCTCCCAGATCTGGCTGGTTCCTTTTAGCCATTCAGGAGAGGACTGGTATGTGATGGATGCTGGCTGTGTGTGTGTGTGTGTGTGTGTGTGCGCGTGCGCATGTGTGTACTGGGTAAGAGTTGGAAGACGGTATGCAGGGAGGGGGAAGAGATGGCATAGAGGACACTTATTGAAAAGGAAATAATGTGAAAAGAGGAGGAGCTTTGGGAATGTATTTGAATGGTTCAAATCCCCAGTCTGACACTGAACAGTCCTGTGTTCTAGATTACTTACTCCTCTGGGACTTAGTTTCTTTTCTTTTTCTTGAAAGATAAAAATTCCAATCCATCTATCCTTCAGAGCCATAATGGAGGCGAGTAATCACCCAGATAGAGGATCTGGTTCAGTGCCTGGCATAAGTCAGTGTTTAATAAATAGTAACATTTTGATTTTAAATATGAATCAATTATAAAAGAGGACAACATGTCGAATTTAAGAAACAAAACAGAGGAGCATAGGGGAAGGGAGGGAAAAATAAAACGAGATGAGATCAGAGAGGGAGACAAACCGTAAGAGACTCTTAATCATAGGAAACAAACTGAGGGTTGCTGGAGGGGAGGTGGATGGGGGGATGGGGTAACTGGGTGATGGGCATTAAGGAGGGCATGTGATGTAATGAGCACTGAGTGTCATGTGCAACTGATGACTCACTGACCTCTACCTCTGAAACTAATAATACAGTATTTGTTAATTAATTGAATTTAAATAAAATAAAATAAATAAAAGAAAAGAGACACAATAGCTGGGACTTGGAGGTCTAGTGTTCATGCCACTCATTAGCTGTGTGACATTAAGTAGCCAGTCTGTCTGCCCCTGTCTGACTTTAGGCACCAATATCCTACACTTTGGGGGACTCATTGTATTTTCTCCCATTGAACTTTTCTTTTTTTTTTTTTCTTTTAAAGATTTTATATATTAATTTCTTTTAGAGAGAGAGAGAAAGAGGACACATGTGAGCAGGGGGAAAGGCAGAGAGAGAGAGAGAGAATCGCAAGTGGACTCCCCACTGAGTGCAGAGCCCGACGTGGGGCTCAATATCACGACCCTGAGATCATGACCTGAGCTGAAAACAAGAGTTGGACTCTTAACCTATTGAGCCACCCAGGCACCCCTTGCATTGAACCTTTCTGATGCATGCGGCCAGGAAAGCTCTAAATACTATGCCGGAGGCCAACAGAAGATTGAGAGTGGGGTCCCAGGCTTGGGCTGGGGGATTTGACACTCTTCGGAGGTGACAAGATGCATATAAAAAGAGCTATTATTTGGGGCCACCCACTATGAATCATGCAGGCTACCAGGAGTCGTATATATGTTAACTCAAATCCTTTTATCAATCTTCCTAATCAGGTATGCTCACCCCTGTTTTACCACCGAGGAAACGCCAAGAATTTGTTGATGTGCTAGAGGCTGTTTAGTTAGTAATTGAAAGGGTTGCCAAATGACTGTAAGATTTTAAAGTCCATTCTCTTTTCAGGAACCACAGTATGGAAATGCCCTCTGAAGTAGCCACTAGCCAGATGTGGCTAGTTACATTTATAATAACTAAAATGAAATAAAATTAACAACTCAGTTCCTTGGTCTCACCAGCCACATTTGAATGGCTCAGCAGCCACATGTAGCTAGTGGCTACCATATTGGAAGGTGCATATATACAGAGTAATTCTCTCATCACAGAAAGTTCTTTTGCAAGGTGCTGCCCCAGATAGCAGCAAGCCACATCTATGCGAGGTCAGGCCCTTGGCTGGGAACTTTAATGACACAGGTCGTTGGACATACTGGACACCCATTAGGGTGCTCAGGGACAGGCAACACTCACCAAAGGGCAGGGAAATTGGGTTGCCTTTGGAGGTGCAGGAATGACTGCCTTTCCATACTGCTTCCCTCTCGGGTCTGCAACGCTCTTTGGAGTACAGGAGTAGCGTATTAAACCCCTTGCTTCTGTGAGTGTGATTCACTGACCAATGGCATTAATGAACCTGGGAACTTATTATAAATGTAGTGTCTTAGGTCCCACCCCAGACCCGCTGAATGAACGTCTGCATTTTAGTGAGAGGCCCAGCAGATTCCTGTGCACGTTCCAGTTGAGAAGCACCAGGCTATACCATGCTCTGCAACTTTTACGATTGCATTCAATGTTAACCCTTCCAGAAGAGTCTTCTAAGCCCTATAAAATCCATGTGTTAGAGCCATCCAGTCTGTCCTGAGGCTCTTGTATGGATGCATCTTCTTTAGAGATGTAGCACAGATCAGATTTTAGTTCTTTCAGGTTGTACATATCTAAGGTCAAAACTAGCAGGACCCTTAGAAATAATCTAGCCCCAACTGCTCATCTTGTAGATGGAGAAACTGAAGCCCAGGGGGAGGAAAGCAGCTTATCCAAGATCATACACAGTGTCAGAGCTTAAGCCAACATGACCTGGCAGGACATTTCAGCAAAATGTGGCGCTTGGCAATGAGAAAAACACAAAGCTATAGTGGGAGGACCTTGGCCAAACATGGTGATGTTTATTACTGCCCCAACCCTGTCCAAGGAACCGATATTGATCACCATGGCTGTTGCTTATTAGGCACTCACTGTGTTCTAGGTGCTTTTACAAGTATTTGACATGCTCTTTCATTGGGTCCTCACGGCAATTCTATGATGTAGGTGCTGTTACTATCTTCTTTTTGAGGATGAGGATGCTGTGGCTTAGTGTAGGAGTTGAGGAGCTTCCCAAAACATCACACAGATAGTGCACAGAGTAGCCAGAATTCAACCCTGGGCATCCAGCCCCACCGCCCATGCTCTCCCTTCTCCTGCACACCAACTATAGAGAATTCACATGTGCAGTGGTTTCCTGGACACCTGAGCTACACAAGGCAAGGAAAAAGCTATTGTGGACACTCGGTTCCCTGTAGATCCTTTCCTATAATGGTTGCCGTGGAAGATTGCCCTAGGCATCCCACATGGAGGGGAAAGCAGAATTGCAAAGTCACTCACTTTAGGACACACACAATGAACACCATTAATTATACTGTATTACCAGATGCAGACATGTTTGAAAACATGAACTAGGTAGCAGGAGGGATTGCTTAGGTCAGAATAAGATGCAGTCTTCCAGAATTCATGCAGATGACATACAGTAGACAATGACTGCTGACCATTACTGTAATTTCAGTGTAACTGGAGAAGCATTCTCCACCAAAAGGGAATCTTATGGAGTATGCAGTCTTTCACTTTTGCCCATTCTGGATCTCTTTTCTCTCTGTCTCTTTCTCTTTCTTTCTCTCTCGATATAGATATAGAGAGAGAGATAGACAGATATGGTACACAAACATTAACTGTGTACTCTTGTGTGTACTAATATGTTAATTTTTCATTGAAAGAGTAAATCAAGTGGTCCCAAACAATAGACTGTGAAATGTAGTCTCCATTTAGCACCTGATGCCCAAGCCTTCCTCTCCACAGGCAACAATTCTCATAAACTTCTTGGATATACTTTCAGATATAATTTATGTATGTGCTTACAAAAATAAATAGCATGACTTATTAAAATAAATGATGTTCTTCCATAAGAACATATATAATTTCTATAAGAAAATATATAAAATATTATAATTTTCACAATAGCAATAAAAACTATAAAATATCTAGAATTTGACCTAAAAATATTGCACAAGGGCTTTATGGAGAAAAAATTTAAAACTCTATCAGAGTATTTAAGTGAAACTTGCACAATTACGTATGCAAACCATACTCATGGATCGGACAGCTTTATACCTATGTTAATGGTCTTTAATAATTCTATACATGCAGTACAACTCCAAACAAAAAAATGCTTATCCCCAAATTTTCTGGAATTGATAACCTGATTTAAAAATTCACATGTGAGGGCGCCTGGGTGGCTCAGTTGGTTGGGCAACTGCCTTTGGTTCAGGTCATGATCCCAGGGTCCTGGGATCGAGTCCCACATCAGGCTCCCAGCTCCATGGGGAGTCTGCTTCTCCCCCTGACCTTCTCTCCTCTCATGTTCTCTCTTACTCTCTCTCAAATAGATAAATAAAATCTTTAAAAAAAAATTCACATGTGAGAGTATAGGTATGCGAAGAACTAAGTCAATTTTGAACATTCAAAGAGGAGGCATCTACCCTACCATGGATTGGAGACACATATCATAATGCTATAGTAATAAGAAGAAAGATGTGCTAGTGAAAAAGAAACAGGAGTAGAACAGAACCAAGAGCTGAGTAACAGATCCATGCATATGGAAATGATATTTGATAAAGGCACCTACAAATTAGGCGGGAGATTTTGTCTCTTGAGTGATCATGGGAAAAATTATTTATTATATATAGGAAAATAAAATTGAATCTCTGTGTCACAACAGAAACAAAGGTGAATTCAAAATGGATTAAAGACCTTAATGTGAAAGATACAATATAAACATATGAACGAAAACCAGACAAATATCTTTATATATTTTGAGGTGGGGAGGATGTCTTGACCGAGACCAAAAAAGCACAACCACAAGGGGCAAAATGCCTGGGTCTGGCAAGATGAAAATTAAGGATTTCTATTCAATAAACGTCACCACAGAAAAAATTAACACCTGACAAGAAGTCGATATTAAGGAGATAAGGGGAAATCCTTGTAAGTCACAGAGAAAAAGACAGGAAATCCAAGAGGAAAAAATAGGCAAAGACTATGAGTAGGTAATTCACACAAGGAGAAATCCAGGGGACAAAGAAGTATACTCACCCCTAACAGTGCAATACACATTTGAGCAAGGTATGATTTTCCGCATGTTACCTAGCCAAACAGTCAAAAGTTGACTAACATCAAGCTCGACTAAAGATAGAGTCAGTGGGGACCTCTAATCCACTGTTCTGAGAAGTGTGAATGGAGGGCAGTGATTTCCTTGGTACTAGGGAAATTCAGTGCTGAGCTACCTCATGATCTTGAATCTTCCAAAGCTCTCCTTCTGGTCTCGGAAGCTGTTCATTGCTGCTTGTTTGTGAGAGTGGGGTGGGCGAGGCTATTCAGGGTTCCACCACCAGGGCAATGAATAGATGGACTAGGAAATGCCATGCAGCAGTTAGAAACAATGAACCAACTGCACATAGAACAACATGAACAGAACCTTAAAAGGTAGTATCAAGTGAATAAAATTAAAGGAATGAGATTCTAGCATGCTAACTTTTATGTGAAGTTAAAGTACACACAATCACAAAATTCACAAGCTAAGGGCTAGGGATACATCAAACATATTGAAACGTTCCTACCACAGGGAGGAAATGGAAGAGAAACCATGGATGGAAAAATATGAAACAAGGGAAGGGCCAGGCCAATGGGGAGACTGCCCTAAACTGAGGAGTGTGATAAACTCAAATCTTTGCCTCCAAGGAGCAAGGAATCGATCATAGATGAATAATTTATTTTATTCTTTGATTTACACGTCATTACATTTATATACGAGTTGAGTTGTACTTGCTTTGTTTGTTGTTACATTTCGTAAGTAATGAAACCTTTAAATTTAAGTTTGCAGGGGTTTTTTATAGTTAGAAAACTTTTTCTCCAGCTCTCAAATGTTTTCTTATGCCTTTAGAGGACTTCTCAGGCTCAAGGCACTGGGCTTACACTTTTGGATGGCATAAATATACACAGTATTTGATTTTATGGTTGTAGCACAATATATTAGGTAGCCAAATATTAGATATTTGGATTGTTGGTAGTATTCCTTTTTTCTTTAAACAGTAGTGCAATGACATCCTTATATATTCATCTTTGAACAATGTATATCAGTAGGTTAAATTCCGACAAGTAGCAATGCTAAAGTGATATGTATGTATATATTTAATTTGAACAATGTGAGATTGTCACATTACCCTTACACTAATTTATTCTCTCGCCCTTGCGAATACAGTTTGTTTATTATAGAACATTTTTATTTTTTTCTATACTGATAGATGAAAAATTTTATTCATGATTTTAAATTTATTTACTTAATTATAATGGCTTTGCATAATTTTCTCAAATGTTCATAAGCCATTCATGTTACAATTGGTGGTTGGTCTCGTATTAATCTATAAATGCTCTTTATTAGAAATATTAGTTCTATCCCTTATGTTCTATAAATCTAAAGCTAGCTATATATATTATATCCCTATTTCTATCTTTTTATACTGTATCTATACCTAGATCACTTATGTTTTATATACGATATAACTTTTACATAAAATTTTCATGGTTTTATTTTTTTAGTTTAATCTATCTAGAATTTGCTTTGGGTCAAGAAGTAAAGTAAGCATCCAGAAACTTATGTTTTCTTATATTTAGTCAATTGTCCTAACATTATTTATCAGATTGCTTCCATTTTCCCACTGAATTCAAATGTTGTATTTACTATATATGCTAAATTACTATTTGGGGGCTTTCTAAAAATTGGAATTTAAATTTTTTTCCATTGATCCGTCTCTTTCTTTGTTAATGTGCCAAAATCTAATGCTTAATCATTCTAGATTTGTGGGATAATTGGATTAGTTCCTTCTTAGCATTACGATTTTCATATTTTTTGTGCTTCATCCTGCAAGTTTGTTTTTCCATATATAATTTTTAATCATATCGTCTAGCTCAAGAAATGTGAAGACATGCATGCCGGGGAATGGCCTGCCATGGGGAACTAGAGCCCAAACTGGGCAAGGGAGGTGTCTATGAAGGGGAGGAGGTGATGGCCAAAGTAAGGGATTGGTTACATACAGGGGGATCGGTCAAAGAAGCAAATATCATAAGCATAATGAAAGCCAGGTTTCTGATGTTGGAGAAGGGAATTGAAAATATAGGAATGAAGAAAACTAGAAAGCATCTTTGGCGTTGGACTTCAATTAAAGGTATTGCTGGGAACTCATGGTTTTCTAGATCAGTACTGATAGAAATAAATGTAAATGCGTATGTAGTGTGGATATTCTAGCTCTGGTCGTTGAAAGGGCCTGGGAGTGGTGACAGTCCAATAGCATTGAGCACACCAGTTTGTATTAGTTCCCTGTTGCTGCTGTAACAAATTATCACACACTTAGTGGCTGTAAACAACACATCTGTTATCTTACAGTTATGGAGGTTGGATCTGAAATGGGTCTCACAGGATTCAAGACCAAGATGCTGGCAGGGCTAGTGGACATCAGTTCACTCTAGAGGCTCTAGTGAAGAATCCATTTCCTTGTCTTGTCCAGTTTCCAGAGGCTGCCCGCATGCCTTGGCTCATGGCTCCTTTCATCATTAGGACCAACAATCTCATCACTCTGACCTCTGCTGTCATCCTCACTTCCCTTTCTCTGACTCTGAATCTCCTGCCTCCCTCTTTCATTTAGAATAAGAATTCTTGTGATTACATTTAAGGCCTGCCTGGTCCAGAATACCCACCCCCATCTCATTATGCTTAATCACATCTGCAAAGTTCCTTTTCCATGTCTATCTGCAAGTTCTGGAGATTAGGACAAGGACATCTTTGCACATCAATATTCTGCCTACCACACCATTTTCCACTAAAGAAATTAGGGGCCCTTACAGAAATGGCTGATTCCAGGGCCAGAACCTCTTGTTGTGCCAGAAAGTAAGAAAGGATTCGAAGAATGATGGGGAAGCCCATCATTCTAAAGGGCAAGGGAGCCGGCTTGAAGGGGCTCCCAAAGGCAAAAATACATGATACTTACGGATTATAACCCATTGAATAAAACAGGAATCCATGAATCCATACAGATATAAATAAATTATTGAATGAATGTAAACTTTCATGAGGAATGGAATATTTATATAGTTTCAAAATACCTCCCCTCAAAATATGTATTAATTACAAAAAGGAAAGAAGTAACTTCAGTCTGGGGAAGTCTGGAGACACCACCTTAATCAAGCGATCAAAGTGAACATCATCAGTAATGGGACACACTGAAATTATGTGCCATGTGATAAGATGCAACAAGAAAACAACATTAGTTTTGGAATATTCATAAGTGAGATGCCTAATCTAAATCTAATTATGAGGAAACAGCAGACAAACCAAAATTGAGAGATATTCTAAAAAAAATGGCCTATAATCTTTTAGAGTTCAAGATCATACAAGTTAAGGAAAGACTAAGAAACAGTGCCGTAATGAAAGAGACTAATAAAACATGACAATTACTTTGACTGTAAAGGCTATTTTTGGAACAAGTGGTAAACTTGAATGGGACCTGAGGATTAGGTGGTGGCAATGTAAAAATGTTAATTTTCTGATTAGAGCGGCACTATGGTTATTACAAGAATACACACAAAACATGCTGACATAGTCAAAGGTGAGAGGAATTTATTTTGGCAAATTATTTTGGCCATTTATGTTGGCGATTTATTTTTAATGGTTAAAATAAGAGTCCTTCGTAGGGTACTCTTAACTCTTTGAAAATTTTTAATTATTTCAAAAATAAAAATATATACAATAAAAGTCACAGTGTCTAGTTGGGAAAAGATTATGGTCATTTTTGTTGGGCTTGTGTTAAATTCATAGATTATAGGAAGACTGACATCTTTAGAATACTGCATTTATGATTAACTAAATGGATCTATATATTTCCATTTGTCAGACCCTCTCTCCTGTTGTTTGCTATCTTAAAGTTTTCTTTATATGGTTCTTCAGCATTGCTTGTTATGTTTATTCCTTCATATGTTAATTTTTACTCTTCCAAATATGGGGTCTGTGTTTCATTGTATTTTCTAAGTGTTGATTATATATATGATGGCTGCAAATTTGGCATATTAACTTTGTAACCAGTCATTTTCCAGATTATCTTATCCTTGCTAATAGCTTTTCAGTTCTTTTGAGATCTCTAGATAAAGAACGAGATTATCTACAAAAAGGCTAATTTTTTTTTTACCTCTTCTTTCCAATTTTTACATCTTATGTATTTCTCTAATAAAGTTTCAATGCGTAGTTACTCTAAGTAAAATCATAATCTTGGGAATCTTTACCTTCTTTACAACTTTACACAGTATGGTGCTGAATTTTTATTTTTATATAGAGAAAATATTCCTATTTTATCAAGAGGCTTTTCTTTTTTAACACTTGGATCCTGTCTTTGTAATAATCTTTACTGTTCCATCTGTAAGAATAAACATAAGTTTTTTTCTCTTCCTTATTTGTTATTATGGTAAATTTGAACAATCCTTGAATTCCTGCCGTGATTATTGTTTTGCCATGTTGTATTATACTTTAGTGTGCTGCTAGATTTTGTTTGAAAAGCATATTGGTAATTTTACAACAAAATTCTAAGTTTGATCTGGGGTTTGTTTTGTGCCCCTTTGATTACATATTGTTCTAATGGATGAAGAATTTTGGAGCAGTCGAAGTAGCAATGGGATTATCTTCCAGGTAGGATGGAGTAGCTCGTGGCAGGCCAGTCTCATCAAGAACAACAAACATGGCTGACAGATAGAGAAATCATTTATTTGAAGGTATTAGAGGATACTGAGACAATAAAAACCAGAGAAGTTGAGCTCAGAGAAGGGATAATTTTGGAAAAGTGAGCTGACTCTTTTCAGTCCTTTCTGTAGCAGGGGCATTTGCTGGTTCTGGATACGGACAGAAGGCTGGTAATCTGGGCTTTATCAGGTAGCAGGATGCTGCTCAAAGTGAACACACCAGGAGATCTTTTGACAGAGACTTAGGAGGAGGCTCAAGCCTCTGGCTAGTATTTACGTCAAGCAAGTTACTAAATCCTGGAATATAATGGAGAACGCTAAGAACCCAGGTGGAAAGTTTAGACAAAGCAGCAGAGCTTTTGTCTTGAAACACAAAGACAAGAGTTTGGGGCCCATCAGGTAGTTCCTAGTTGAGAATCATGGTGTGGTATAATAAAAAATATATATATTTGATCTTCATCCCCCTTGCACAGAGCTCCTAAAATCATTTGAACTTCCTGAGAGATAATAATGGCTTTTGTATCCTAATGAGATGACTGGTACCCAGGGGCTCCTAAAAGGCTTCAGAATGTGGGCTGGTAAGAAAGACCAAGTCTTGACTAAAGGGCTGGAGCTTTTAGCTCCGCCCACCCCCAGATTGCCATCTTGGTTGGTGAACACATGGAAATCCTAGTAGGGTAGCATGCCTGGGGAGGCCAGGGACAACTGCCCTCACACCACGCTTTGCCGTATGCATCTCTTCTATTTGGTTGTTCCTGAGGCGTATCCTTTATCATAAATAAGAAAACTTAGGTAAAATGTTTTCCTGAGTTCTGTGAGTCATTCTAATGAATTCTTGGACCTGGAGGAGAGAGGCTGTGGGAATCTCCAAATTTATAGGCCTTGGTCAGAAGTACTGGGACTTGCTACTGGTATCTGAAGTGAGGGCATTTTGTGGGTCTGAGCCCTTTACCCTCTGGGATCTGCACCAACTCCAGATAGTTAAAGTCAGAATTGAATTAAATCATTGGATACCCTGTTGGTGTTGGAGAATCAGATCATTGATGTTGGAAAAGATACCACATATTTGGTGTCAGGGAGAAAAACCTCTCATACAGGGAACTAGCGATTCCAAAGGAACAAGGGCAAAGTAGAGGCAGATGGAGCCACATATTCTATTGCTTATTGGAAGAAAGAGTGAGGTCTCTCAAGCAAAACTAATCTGTCATGTGAGAAATCAAGAGAGGTTACCCCTGGGGAAGTGAGTGATTAAAAGGGGCACAAAATGACTCTTGATCACGGGCTTGAGTTTGAGCCCCATGTTGGCTTATGAGTTAGAGATTACTTAAAAATAAAATCTTAAAAAAAGTAAAGGGGACACAAAATGAACTTCTGGGGGGTGTAGTCGTATAATAGTTTTTGAGCTGGGTGTAAGTTACACAGATGTATTCAGTGTGCAAAACCGCCAAGCCGAACAGTTACCATTTGTGCCTTTTCCCATAAATATAATATTCTTCAAAAAAAAAAAAAATAAGTACCTATTAAAAGAAAATTCCTGAGTCCCAGTTCTGCCAAGATAAAGTAGTCCCATTCCTCCCAGGTTCTCCCTCTTACAACTAAAATATTATTGCCATAACACAACGAGCATGGAACTACTCTGGCAGGTGGAAGGGCAAAAGATCTATGGGGTTTGAGGAGTGATATGGTAGAGGGTTCCTTGGGTTTCCTTGTTACCTCCGGTATATCCCAGTCAGGGTGCCACAGGAGCCTCCAGCCCTGAGCCACCAACAGGCATAAACCAAAAACAAACAAAAACCAAACCAAAACAAAACAAAAACTCCAAAAGAACAAATCAAACCAAAACCAAAACCCCCAAACCCCTCCAAAGAAAATGGCTACCTTGACCCAAAGGGCCGGGGAAAGGCTGACCTAACAATAGAAAACCCTTTAGTGATGCCCATCTTACTCCTGCTGAATACCAAAGGGAAAACCATCCCCACCTACAACTGTGGTTCTATTAGAACTGAGCCAGAAATTGAGCTTCCAGACTCCCTCCGCACCCCACAACCCCCTTCAACTTCACTGAAGCAGACAGCACTCAGATCCCCACTCTGGTGATGCCCAGCAGAGAGGTAACCCAGCTGAGTGGGGAGCTGGTCTTCCAGGTCCTGACTGGTGGAGGCAATCAGTGCTCCAGTCTCCAACATGAGAGACTCAGTGAGGTCTGGTGAGGAGCTGAGTTTCCACCTCCACTCAGCATCATGAAGGGGAATGAGGTAGTGGTAGGCAGTGCCAGTTGGCACTTCCATTTTCTCCTTCACCTCCCCTGGTGTTATGGTGTCAGCAGGGCCCTGCGGGGGGTGGTAAGCTTCCTCCCCTAGCCTGCCACAACCACATGGTATGAGTCAGCCCTTCCTTTCCCAATCCTTGGTGGCCACGGGACCCAGCAGGAAGCTGAACACACACATGCCCACCCATCCCCTCTGCTACACCTCAACAGGGGGATTGCTGGTGGAAAAAAGATTAATAGGATAAAGAAACTCATAAGATAATGTCCAAAATGTTCAGGATACATGAAAAAAAAATCACTCATATACCAAGAACCAGGAAAACCACACTATGAATGAGATCAGGCAATCAACACTGAGATGATCAGATGTTAATTATCCTACAAGGATTTTAAAGCAGCCACCATAAAAATGCTTCAGCAAACCATTATGAATTCCCTTAAAGCAAATGAAAGAAATAGAAAATCTCTGCAAATAAACAAAACATATAAAAAAGAACCAAATGGAAATTATAAAAATGAAAAATATAACAACAAATAAAAACTTGCAGGATGGGCTCAACAGTGGAATGGAAATGACAGAGGATGGAATCCGAGAACTTGAGAATAGTTCAAATAGAATTTGCCTAATCTGATCAACAGAGAGAAAATAGACTGGAAAAACAAGTAACAGAATCTCAGGAACTTGGATGACGGTATCAGAAGAATCAATATTTGTATCACTGGAATCCCAGAAAAGAGAAAGACAAGGCCTTAAAAAACAAAACAAAACAGAAAACAACCTCAAAGAAGTAAAGGCTGAAGACTTTCAAAATTTGGTGAAAAACATGAACGTTGGATTCAAGAAGCAGAGTGAATCCCAAGTAGGAGAAGCCCAAAGAAATGTGTAACAAGATACATCATAATTAAACTTCTGAAAGCTATAGACGAAGAGAAAAGATCTCGAAAATATCCAGAAAGAAACAATCTGTAGGGGGTCGCTGATTTGAACAATAGAAAATTTCTTATCTGAAATCATGCAGGCCAGAAGGGCAAAACATTTTTCAAGTACTAAAAGAAAAGAATTGTCATCAGGAGCTTCTTTATCCAGAGAAAGTATCCTTTAGGAATGAATGGGGAAATAAGAGAGTCTCAGATGAAGGGGAACTAAGAGAATTTTTGCTAGCAAGCCTACTCTTAAAGAATGGCTGAAAGAACTTTTCTAAACAGAGAAGAAGTGAAAATAGAAGTTTTGGAACTTCAGAAAAGAAAAAAGAACATTGCAGTGAGTAAAAATAGGAGTAAATGTAATAGACCATCTTACTACTCATGAGTTTCTTAAATTATAGTTGATGTTTGAAGCAAAAATTATGATGCCATCTGATGTGGTTCTCAATGTATGTAGAGGAAATCCTTACAAAAACATGTTTAAAAGTAGGGAAGGTAAATGGACCTAAATGTAAGGAAGTTTTCTAAATTTCATTCCAAATAGTATAAGGTCAATACAAATAGACTGTGATAAGCTATGCATGTATATTGTAATAGCTAGAACAAACACTAAAACAACTATAAAAAGTGATATATTAAAAAAATTATAAATAAATCAGGATGAAATTTAAAAATGTTTAAATAATCTACAGGAAGGTGATAAGAGTAAAACAGAGACATGAAAAACTGAAGAAACAAAACAAATTCATAAAATAGCAGACTTTGACTCTTTTAGTCTATATATTAGAACATTTATATGTTCTAAATATACTGTTCTGTATATAGAATGTTCTAAATATACTGGTTAAAGGCAGAGATTGGCAGAGTGGATTAAAAGACATGCTCAAATAGGCTGAAAATAAAGAATTGAAGAGTTATGCCATGGAAACATTAATTAAGAAAACAATTCTGGCTATATTAGTATCAGATAAAGTAGACTTTAGAACAGTGGAAATTATTACAAAGAAGGACTTTAAATAATGATAAAAGGATCAATCCACCAGCAAGACATAACAATGCTAAAAGTGTATCCACCAAACAAATGAGCCTCAAAATACAGAAGGAGAAGCTAATCGAGCTGAAAGGAGAAATAGACAAATCCATAATTATAGCTGAGACTCCAACATCCCACTCTCAGCAACTTATAGAACTACCAGAAAGCAAAGAAGCAAGAATATAAAGGAACTCAACAACATAACCAATAGGATGTAAATGACATATATAGAATGCTCCACACAGCAACAGAAGAAAACACAATTTTTCAAGCACGCATGGAATTCACAAAGACAGTCCAATCCTGGAACATAAAGTAAACTTCAGCACACTTAAAATAATCAAAATCATAGAATATGATCTCTGACCAGAATGGAATTTTATCAGAAAGAGAAAATTTTTTGTACTAAAATTATTTGCAAATATTTACTTTTCCAGTGTAAGTCATTACAAATATATCTCAAGAGGAACTTTGTTTACCTAATGTGAAAGAATGGTATAACTTATAAAAAATAAATATATATTTCCACATGGAAGAAGAAAGATGCTTCTCTGGGTTCAAAGTCAGCAATGTAATTCATTGCTAGTATGAATCTTGGAGCGGCAGTGACCTCTCTGTGCTTTTGGGTCTCACTTTGGTCTCCACCAGACCTAAAGGGCAGGTCTTGAAGGACTCCAGTTCTGTTTTCGTCCAGGAACATGTGGACCAACCTGATGTGAAGGCCTAATGTATAGCTACAGTAATCAAGACAGTGTCATATTGTTGGAGGAAGAGACCCATAGATTAATGGAATAGAATGGAAAACCCAGAAATAAACACACAAACATGCACAACTGATTGATTATTAATAAAGGTGCAGGAGTAATTCAGTGCAGTAAGTACAGCCATTTCAACAATTGGTGCTAAAACATCCATAAAAAAAAAAAAAAGAACCTTGACCTAAATCTCACATCTTAATTTAACTCAAATAGATTATGGACTTAAATGTAAAATATAAGCTAAAAAACTTTAAGAAAAGCACAAAGGAGAAAATCTTCAGGAACTAGGGCTAGGCAAAGAGGTCCTAGACTTGACCCCTAAGACATGATTCATAAAAGGAAAAGTCAATAAATTGAACTTAATCAAAATTAAGTTGCTTTGTGAAAGACCCCATTAAGAATTGAAAAGACAAGCTAAAGACCTACAGAAAACATTTCCAGATTACCTGAGGCCTCATTTTTAGAATATACGTAGAATTCTTAAAATCAACAATAAAAGAATCCAATCCAATTAGAAAATGGGTAAAAGACATGAAAAGACATTTCACTGAAGAGGATAGGTTCATGGGAAGATGTTCCACATCACTGGCCATTGGGGAATGCAAAGTAAACTCAAATGAGGTAGCACTACACACCTATCAGAAAACTAAAATGAAAAATGGTAGTGACACCAGATACCGGTGAAGATGAGGAGGAACTGGACCTCTTATCCATTGCTGCTGGGAATGCACAATGATATGGCCACTCTGGAAAGCATCTTGACAATTTCTTACGAAACTAAGCACCCAACGACCAAACACCAAGCAACTGTACTCTTGGGCATTTATTCCAGAGAAATGAAAACATGCTTGCACAGAAGCTGGATACAAATGTTCATAGCAGATTTATTTATAATTGCTCAATACTGGAAGTCATCCAGATATTCTTTAATGGATGAATAGTTAAACAAGCTTTGGTATACTACAATGGAACATTACTTGGAAATATAAAGAAACAAGTAATTAATACATGTAACAATTTCGATGACTCTGCAGAGAACTATGGCTGAGTGAAAAAAGACAGTATAAAAAGTTATATACTGCATGATTCCATTTATATTACATTCTTGAAATGATAAAATTATAGAAATGGAGAAGAGATTAGTGGTTGTCAGGAGTTAATGAGGGACTGGAAGTGAGAGGGAAGTAGGTCTGTTCATAAAAGGGCAACAGGAAAGATCTCTCTGGTGATGGAAATGTTATGTATCTTGTTATGTCTTGATGGTATCAATGTCAATATCCTGACTGTGATATCATACTATAATTTTATAATGTTATCATCGGGGGAAACTGGGGAAAGGGTACATGGGATCTTTCTGTATTATTTCTTACAACTTATGAATCTGCAATTATCTCATAAAAACTTAATTTAAAAATAAATGATAGCACAGAAACAAAGATTGAGTTAAAGAGGTAAAAAGTTAAAAAAAAAATTTCTCAGGAAACTTCTGGTACTTTGAAGAGTGAAGTAATAGTTCTTTGACATTTAGCCCAATTTATTCTCTGTTAATTGTTCTCATTATAGACTCTATGACTACATACATTATGTTCTATATAGCAAATTATTTGTTAAAATAGATTTTCAAATTTATTTTTCAGGATTGATGTATTAATCTCTGTGGTTTGCTTACTTTCTTTGTGTCTGTGATTATGTCTCTATTTTCGTTTCCACTTTGTGTGTGTGTGATTTTACCCCTTTTTTCCTTTATTAATTTGGCTAGTTTTTCTCTCTTTCTTTTTTTATTTATGTATTTGAGACAAAGAGAGAGAGAGCGCATGAGTGAGGTGGGGGTTGGGGAGGGTGGGGACAGGGTGAAGCAGACTCCCTGCTGAGTAGAGAGCCTGACATGGGGCTTCATCCCAGGACTCAATCCCAGGACCCTGGGATCATGACCTGAGCCGAAGGCAGAGGCTTAACTGACTGAACCACCCAGGCGCCCCTGGCTAGCTTTTCTTTTTCAAGAAAACTAGGTTTTGTTTTTTCTTAAGAACCTGCTTTTGAATGTACTAATTCTTCTGTCTCTTATTTTATAATTGATTAATTTGTGCTTTTATCCTTACTAATTCCTTTCTTCTGCTTTCCCTATGCCTAATATTTTGTTCTTTGTGTAACTTTTAAATCGAGTTATTTTCCTTTGTTCTCATTTAGTAAAATAGATCAAGGCTATAAAATTTCTTCGGGGCTCTGTTTTAGCTGTACCCATGGATTATCATTGGCAGTGTGTGCATCATTGCTCTTTCCTAGATACTTATTGTAACTGTTTTTGCTTGGACCACATGTGTTCAGAAGAGGATCAATCACATCCTTGGTTTATGACACACTCTCGTTGGTCCATGCATGGCCCTTTTCTGTTCTGTATTTATCTGTTGGGTATTTGTTTGCTTTTAATAATAAAGATCTATGAGCCTGTGACGCAGTGAAAAACTAGAACTTTTATAACAATTTGTATCCACCTTTGGGATCCTGCCATGCTCTTCCTCTAACTTCCTTTCACTTCAACTAGGCATCATTATAAATCTTGGGCCACCCTGTTTTTGCTTCCCTGCTTGTTTTTTACAAGAGTTTTTTTGAGATGTAATTCACATGCTATACATTTCACCAATTTAAAGTATACAATTCAATGCTTTTTATATATTTGGAATTGTGCAGTCATAACCAAAATTTTGGAGTATTTTTGTCACCCCAAGCCCACCAGCAGCCACTCCCAGCTCTCCCCTTCTTCCGGGCTCCGGCAACAGCTAATTTACTTCCTGTCTCTAAGGATTTGCCTATTTTGAACATTTCATGTAGATACAAAAATACGAAATACAAAATGTGGCCTTTTATAACTGGCTTCTTTCACTTAGCATAATGTTTCCAAGGCTCAGCATTGGATGGCATGTATCATACATACTTCATTTCTTTTTATGACCAGATAATATGCTATTGTATGGATCTATGATATTTTATTTATCCATTCATAAGTTGATGGGAATTTGAGTCATTTCCACTTTTTTACTATTATGAATAATGCTGTCATGGCCATTCATATGCAAGTTTTTGTGGGGACACATGTTTCATTTTGCTTGGGTGTATATCTAAGAGTGGAATTGCTGGGTTCGCAGAGCAACCCTATGTTCAGCCTTTTAAGGATCTGCCAAATGGTGTCCCAAAGTGGCAGCACTGTTGTCCATTCCCTCTAGCAATTTATGAAGGTTCTAATTTCCCCAGATCTTCACCAACACTTATTTTCTGTCTTTTCATTGTAGCCACCTTAATAGATGTGAAATATTTTATTGTACTTTTGGTTTGCATTTTCTTAATGACTAATGATATTGAACATTTTTTTTTCATGTGCTTATCTTCCTTCTGCTAAGATCTTTTGCTCCTTTTTTAGTTGGGTTACTTATTATTATTATTTTTTTTATTATTGAGTTGTAAGAATTCAACTTTTCTGGATACAAGTCCCTTATCAAGTATAGGATTTGAAAATATTTTCTCCTATTCTGTGGGTTGTCTTTCTCCTTTCTGGATGTTTTCATTTGCATCACAGCACATAGAAGCTTTTAATTTTGATAAAAATCTGTTTATCTAATTTTTCTTTTGTTGATTGTGCATCCAGTATTTGATATAAAAAAATCATTGCCTAGCCCAAGGTCATGCTCTAGTCCTATATTTTCTTCTAAGAGTTTAATAGTTTTAGCTCCTACATTGACACCTATGATTCATTTTGAGTTAATGTTTGTGTATGGTATGAGGAAAGGACCTAATTTCATTATTTTGCATGTAAGTATCTAGTTGTCCCAGGGCTATTTGTTAAAAAGACTGTTTTTTCCCTATTTTACTGTCTTGGTACTCTTGTTGAGAATCCATTAAAAAGCTGATCCTAAAATTCACATGGAAATACAAGGGGCTAAGAATAGTCAAAGCAATTTTGATGAATGGAATAGAATTGAGAGTCTAGAAATAAAGTTAATCAAGATTACTTTAATTATACTTGGTCTCTTGCCAAAAATGAAGTTGGGATTTTGATAAAGACTGTGTTGATTCTGTAGACCGATTTGAGGAATATTGCTGTCTTATCTATATTAAGTCTTTCAATCCATAAACATAGGATGTCTCTCCATTTATTTAGATCTTTGCTTTCTTTCAACAATATTTTGAAGTTTCAGTGTATAAGTCCTGCATTTTTTTGTTAAATTTATTCTTAAATATTTCGTTCTTTTTGATGCTATTGCAAATAGAATTGTTTTCCTAATTTCATTTTCGTATTGTTTATTGCTAGTTTATAGGTATATGATTGATTTTTATATTGATTTGTATCTCGCAATGTTCCTGAATTCCTCTATTAGTTTCAGCAGGTTTTGAGTGAATCCTTTAGGATTTTCTGTATACAAGATCATGTTATCTGCAAATAGAGATCATTTTACTTCTTCTTTTCCAATAGAAATGCCATTTATTTATTCATTTATTCTTGCCTTATTCCTCTGGCTGGAACCAGCCATACAATGTTGAGTTGAAGTGTTGAAAGCAGAATCCTTGTCTTGTTTCTGATCTTAGGGGAACGCAACCCATCTTTCACCTTAAATATGATTTTATCTGTCTCACTACTATTTTCAATATAGTTCAGTTGCATCTTTAGTCATACTTCTAACATTATATTGTTTAGCATTTGCTTTTAATAACTTTATTAAAAGGGTATCAGTATATCATCTTCTGGTACTTACTTTTCTCACTTAATATGATATTTTGTAGATATGGCCATATTGTTGCCTATGCTGTGATTCATTTGTCTTGACTGCTGTGTAATATTCCAAGGTGTAAATATGTCACAAGTTATTTAGCCATTATTCTATCGATGGATATCTTGCTTGTCTCTATGGTTTTGCTATTATGAAGAATGCTGCCATGGAGTATACCTCAGGGTATATTTTCAAGAATTTCTCTTGGGAACATGCTTAGAGGTGGACTTGCTATGAGAATATTCAATCTTATAAGATAATGCCACGTTGTCTTCTAATGTGATTCTACAAATGTAGATTTCCACTAGTAACATATAAAGGTTTAGTCGGTCCATATTCTCTCCATCTTTTTGCATTGATGGACTCTGATTTTTGCCCCCCAAATGAGTATAAAATGGTGTCACATCTTGAGCTTATTCATACTTCCCTGATGACTTAACAGGACTGAACATTTTTCCATGGATGGGCTTCATTTCACATTGAGTGGGTGTTTCTCTAAAGGTATTGATTTTCCTGTATTTACAAGCTTCACATGTGTGGATCCAGGGAGCTCCCACTTGCACTGGGAGAGCCCAAGGGCAGAAAGAAATGTGCTTGCACATGCCTTCTTCATCCAGATTCTCCCAGTTTGAGGTCAGCCCAAGCCCCATAGAACTGTCTCTTTGGCATGACTGAATTCAGGAGTGAGCCTGAGAAGACTTGAATTGGGGAATCACAGGTAACTTCCACAAGCCTATGTTTGTTGTTTCACTCTTTGATCCCCAAATGAGAGTTTTAAAAATAAATAATAGATGAGTTTATCCCATTAGTGTATTTAATGATACGATACGTTACGTTTGGTTTCAGTTCTGTCATCTTATTTTATATTATGCTTTCCGATTTTAACGCTTCCTTTAAGTCTTTTACTTCATGCTCTGTATTTTTGTGGTTTGCCTTGTGTTTAGGTATTCTCTCTAATAATTTGGAAGGTTTACGGAATACTTTTAGCTCCTTTAGTGGTTACCTTATAACTATATACGATATTATTTTATGTCTTATTTCTTGAACTATAACTTAAAGAGATTTTCAAGAGAGGAGCACCTGGGTGGCTCAGTTGGCTAAGCATGACTTTTGATTTCTGCTCAGGTCATGATTTCGGGGTTGTGAGATCCAGCCCAGTACTGGGCTCCGCACTGGGCATGGAACTTGCTTAAGAGTCTCTCTCCTTCTCCTTATGCTCCTCCCTGCTTGTGGTCTCTCTCTCTCTCCCTAAAAAAAAAAAAAAAAAAATTCAAGGGAAAAAAATAAGGAAATTAGTTTCTTTTCTCTACCTCACTTTCTTTCATCCATGTCTATTTGGATGTGTTATTATTAGTTTCTTTATACTATCAACAATAGTCTCCTACACTGATCATGTGATTTATCAGCATTTGATGTGTTGATCTCCTTCTCCAAATGCATGTGTTTATATTTATGCTGCTTAGAGCTTAGGCTCTATTTTTGATAGAAGAACTCATGTATATCTTCAATTCTGAAAGACCATTGGATGATATCTCCCCAAATGTTTTCTCTTCCCAGCCTCTTGACTTCTCATGGAACTCCTGGTGGATCTGGTGGGAGAGCCTTGTCTTGGGCTCCACTTTCTCCCCCTGTTTTGTGGTTTTTACTTCAAGCTTATTTCCAGCAGGTGTTGTTTCCCACCTGGGGGATTTGGGTTTCATAGTCATCTCTGCCACAGGGCTGGATATTTTCCTGGGCCTAAGCAGGCTTATTGTAATTATTTTCCTCGGGGTCTAGTAGCTGGGGAGAGGTATGGCTTTAGGACTCTCTGGCACATGTGGAGCAGATTTAGAGTTCTGACTTCCCTTGGGTGTCTCTTCTCTCACTCATGGCCCGGGGAAGTTGGCCCAGTCTTATGAGGGCTGGGTGGTGGTTTTCTCATTTTCATTTACTGAAGGGATAGCTTTCCCAGGTTCCTGGCTCTAAGCAGAAAGATCATTCTTAGCCTCTTTTGTGCACGGGGCCCGTTGCCTCACCTCCTTATCCCTCATGCATATGGAAACAAAGCATTTTGTCCAGTTCTTAAACCCCCGATACCAGTGGTTCCTACTCAGTGCTCTGGCTTTGAATTTTCTTGCGTTTCTGGCACGGGAGGATGTTTCTTTCTTGTTTTTGAGTTCATTGACGTGGTGGTAAATTTGCTTGTGTTACGTTTTAGGTGTAGTTTTCCCGTGTTTGTAGTGGGCATGATGGTTTTATCCTCCATAGAGAGCAGAGGTGACGGCGATTCTGTCTGGAGGGACTGGCACGTGGGCCTGGGCAGCTAGAAAGACCACTAAAGGCAAAAGTCCTGGAGGCGCCTGAGAAGGGAAGCCTAGGAGAGGAGCCCAGCGGACACGGGTGACCTGCATGGTACCCCTGTGAGGGCAGCTTGCAAACCCAGTGATGTGTCAGACTGGGCTGTAGTTACCATGAACCTTTGGGAGCAGCCCTGATTGGCTCAACTACCTTCTTTGAGGGATAATTTGAGGAAATAAATGAAAAGGGCCTACTTTCTACATTAGGGACCACCCCAAAGGCAAAGACAAAAGTAGTGATGTCAATAACAGGAAATTGCAGCAAGAGGTGACTATGAGTGCAGACTCACAAGCACTTTCAAAAATGTTGGGGGAGGATATTAAGCCTTCCACAAGATGTGAGGTAAGGTTCGAGTCAATTTTATTCACTATTCAGGGGGTGACCCTGACAACCTCAAGGTCACAAGTGCCTTGTTTGGTCTACGTGACATATTGTAAACTGCAATGATGAGCCTCCCTCCTGGAGCACTGGCTCTCAACCAGAGGTGGCTTTGGCCCCTAGGGAACATTTGCCAACACATGGAGGCATTTTTTGACAGTCACAACTGGAGCAGAGGAAGGTTGTTCTTGGTTTCTCGTGTGTAGAGGCCAAGGATGCTGCCAAACCTCCTAACAGGCAGAGAACAGACCTCTCAACAAAGAACCCTCCAGCCCCAAATGTCAATAGTGCCAAGGTCAAGAAAGCCTGATCTAGAGCAGGTGACGAAGGTTTCGAGACCTCACATGACCTGGGCTATGTCCGCTCTGGAGAATCGGGAACAGCAATGATACTCACATTAATTAACAGCTGTCTCAGTCTGCTGAGACCGGTGGCTTAAACTACAGAACCGTGTTCTCTCACAGTTCTGGAAGCTAGAAATGCAAGATCAAGTTGCCAGCCGGGCCATTTTCTGGTGAGGGTGTTTTCCTGGCTTGCGGACAGCCACCTTCTCACTTGTCCTCACAGGCTTTTCTTCTGGGAGCGTGGTTGTGGTGGGTGGGCGGGGGTGTGAGAAGGGCTGGGGGGCTCTGGCGTCTTCTCTTAGAAGGACACTCATCGTGTTGGATCCCGGCCCCGCCGTTAGGATCTTATTTTCTCCTCATGATCTCCTAAAGGCTCTGTGTCCAAATATGGTCACACTGGGAGTTAGTGCTTCAACGTATGAATCTGGGGGAGACACAGTTCAGTCCGTAGCCCCTGCTTTCTCAGTGCCGGCCCCCATTCGGAGTACTTTCTGGGTGCTGTTGTCATTTCGTTACATAGATGTGGGAACTGAAATGTAGGAAAAGGTCAGTGACTCACCCACGGTCACAAGGGTGCCGGGGTGCCGCCAGGAAGCTTACCCAGGTGGAATTCTCCAGAGCCTGTGCTCTCAACCTGTGCTGCACTTCTCGGAAGGGCTTAGGTGTGGATCTCGGTTTCCCACTCCGTCCTAAGCTCTCCCCGGTACCTCATCTCTTTTTATAAGTTTATAGCCCAAGGGCACCTGGGTGGCACAGTTGGTTAAGCCCTTAAGCGTCCAACTCTTGGTTTCAGCTCAGGTCATGACCCCAGGATCATGAGATTGAGCCCCGTGTCGGGCTCCAAGCTCATCATGGAGTCTGCTTAAGACTCTCTCTCCTTCTTCCTCTGCCCCTCCCCACCGCATCTCTCTCTCTCTAAAATAAATAAATAAATCTTAAAAAAAATCCAAGTTTAAAGCGCAAGATACAGTCTCAGAATAAATACAAAAAGGTTTACACCACAGCTTGAGCATAAATCAAAGATACTTGTTAATGTGCCAGGAGAGCTTAACCTTGTCTAGAGGAAGGCACCGAGAGCACGGGGGACTGCTGTCACAGTTGGGCTCACGGACCTCCATCCCAGCTCCCCCAGGCTTGGGCTCTGAGGCAGTGTGGTCGTGGAGGGGGCACCTGGGGCAACGGCTTCCTGATCTCCAGGTCGCACAGAGACAATATGGGTCTTCGAGACCGCAGTTGGGGCCTCCAGCTTTCTGATGAGGGCAGAGGGAGCAACTCCTTCAGTAAGTGCTTTGGCAGCGGCATTCTAGGACACGCTCCTGGAAGCTGAGCCTGCAGCCTCCTCCTCCAGCCCTTTCAGGGACATTGTAAGCACCCGGTTCCCTGTATTAAGTCACTTTCTGTTTGATGTGTCCAGAGTCATGTCAGCGATCTGCTGATGCAGGTTGACTGACATCTGCCTGGTGGGGGCGGGGATGGGGTGCATGGGGAGCAGCTGGGGGAGATCCCTTTGCAGCCCAGGAGTGGGTGACAGTCAGGAATCCTGGGGAGAGAGTGGGAGTGGCACTAGTATATCTCTTGAGAGCCACGATGAGAGACAAAAAAAAGATACTGGGCTGGAAGGTGGAAGATCTGAGTTCCTAATTGCACCTCTCCTCTTTGCTTGATATGTGAGCTTTGGCAAGTCTGTTCCTCTTTCTTGGACTCAGGCGTCTCCATCAGTCCCGCTCTCAACTCGGGCATTCTGTGGCATCGGCCTGGGATAACCAAGGGAGCTCGTAGGGGGCGGGAACACAGGCTGGGATTTACAGCAGAGCCCTCTTTAAATGTCACCGTGCACGGCTTTCCCATTTACAGGGAGACTGACAGCCACAAGCAACCTAACGAGATTGCTGCTCTGCTCGTTCTCTTAGCAGACAGAGCATCTCACAGGCTGGAAACCAAGAGGTGCCTCGGGGAAAGGAGGAGGGAGCAAGCGGCACCATTTACCAAGCAGTCACAGGTCTAGGCTCTGACAAGAAGCAATTACTCATGACAAGGCTTCTGAAGAAAGGGGCAGTTGGGCTCCAGGGGCCCCGGCTCCCCGTGAGAGGGGGGTGGATTTCTATGGTGGCCCCTGCAGGCTGCCTCCCCTTCGCTCCGGACCTCTGTGGCTCTGGGGAAACAGCCAGAGGAGAGGGCAGCTGCTGGACGTAGTAGAGAGATCTCGGGACTGGGGGGATAATCTGGTCCTAATGCCCGCTCTGCTGCTGCTGCTGTGCTGTGTGGCTTTGCGCAGCCTATCCGTCTCTCTGGGCTTCTGTTGCCGTTACACAAGGAGGGAATGGGTTTTCATTCTGTAAAGGGCAGGGTCTGTCTGTCGTGTTTGACCCCGTATGCCCAGCACCTGGAACAGTGCCTGGCCCACGGTAGGTTTTTGATCAGTGTTATTAGAAAGAATGAAATGGGTCCTAGAGCAGTGGCAACACCTGGAAATTGTTTCGAGCAGAAAGCAAGGTCAAGTTCTAGTGGGGCTTTAGATAACCACCCGGCTGCCTTGAGGATGACGAGACAGGGGAAGACTACAGTCAGGAAAACTAGGAAAAACTAGGGCTACTGCAACGAAATGATGAACGTAAAATGAAGGACGAATAAGCTCAGTATTCGAGAGCTGGCGACGTCGAGGGCTATGCCTCGCAAACACTTGTGTGCCCTTCGGGATACACACACGTCCTCTGATGCCATCTTTACAAGGGTCTGGGGACGGGGACAGGGCAGGGTTGGTGCTCAGCTTGTCTGGACACGGAAAGTGGAGTGCAGAGAGGGGAAGCGCGTGGTCCCGGGGGACCCGGAGAGCGGCACACGCAGGCCTGGAAGCAGACCGGGAGAAGACAGTTACTGTAGTCACAGGCGAAGTGCAAATGGAAACCGCAGCGAGATACACCCAGTAGCATGGCTGCAACGAGAAAGACCGATCATGACAAGCACTGGCAAGTTGTGGGGAGGGACGAGAACCCCATGTGCTGCTGGTGGGGACTAAAGATGGTACGACCACTTAGGAAAACAGCGCGGCAGATCCCAATAGAGTGAAACAGCCATTTACCGTGTGATCCAGAAACTTGTCTCCTGAGTATTTGCCCAAGAAAAACAAAAATGTATTTACAAAAAGCCTTGTTCATGAATGCTCATAGCCACCTTGTTAAAAAAAAAAAAAGCCAAAAAGCTATGAACAACCCAAGTGTCTCTCAGAAGGTGAACGGACCAACGGAGCGTATGAGCGTACGATGGAGTGCTTAGCGCTTGGCACTGAGAGAGCTTGGAAGGCAGTATGGGCATCAAAGGGCATCTTGAAAACAGACTCCTGGGTGTCAGAAGCCAGGCACAAAAGGATTGAAGCTGTGTCCTATGATTCCATGTGTAGGAAACTCTGGAAAAGTCTGATCCGAAGTGACAGCAAGCAGAGCATAGTTGCCTACTGCTGGAGGTGGAGGGGGATGTCGCTCCTCGGGGCTCTGTCTCTTACAGCCTCTGAACCGGGGACAGGGGCAGGGGCCTGCAGCCACCTCTCTCTCCCGAACTGGGGGCCAAGGGCCCTGCCCAGAGCACCTGTAGGACTCTGTGTGTGTGAGGGTCACCAAGTCAGGGAGGCACTGAGGTCATACCTGGGGCCACCCTCCCAGCCTGTCCCCACACATACTTCCCTGTCCACGTGAGCACCTTAGCGAAAGGAACATAGAGAAAGGAGCTCAAAGACGGCCTCTGGCTCTGGGCTCTGAGGCGGCCGCCCATCCCCTGAATAGCCCAGGGGTCTTAGCCATGGCTGGCCCTCACCCCAGCAGGCCCCGGTGATGCAGAGGCAGGCACGACTCTCTCCATCATCCTTGGCTCCTGGAGGTCCGAGGCCAAGTCTAAGGGCAGCCCTGGGGTCTGCTTCCCTGCAAACATCCGAGAGCTTACCTGCAAGGCTGGCTTTGTAGCACCGGGCCAGTAGAGATTCTGGGCATTCTTTCTTCTTTCCTCCCTCAAGCAAATGCCCTGCAAGGAGGGGTTGCAGTTCCTAACATTTGCACTGAGCAATGTTTGGCCTCTGGGGAACACACTTCACGGGAAGGAAAAAACCAGGAAAGAGAGAGGGGAGCAAGAGGGCATCCGTTAGTGGGGAGGGCGATCCCTGGGTGGTAGGAAAGGCTCAGTTATGGCTGGTGTGATGGTCCAAGGGGAGGGCAGGGTCTATGGAGAGGCCGTCTGGACCTTGCAGGGCCTTCTCTTGAAACTCTGCTTGGCCTCCTCTGACCCTGACCTGGAGGAGAGATGTATTCCCTATGTGGGGATCCAAGGTTGCTCTTGGATCCCGTAACAACACTCTTGTTTACGTTGACTTTGCTCTTTCCTGACTCCACGCCTTGGCTCCTGCCGTCCCTTCCATCTAGAATGCCCTTCCATCTTGATGTGGCGTCTTTTAATTTGCATTCTAGTCTCAACTCCAGAGACTACTGAAGAGCCTTCCTTGATCCTCCCAGCAGAAGTAATTGTTTTCTCCTCTGAGCTCAGAGAATACTTGGCTTGCTCTGCTGTTTATTTCTGGGTTTTGTTTTCATGACCAGCTCCCTTCCAAGCTGGGATCTTCCCAAGGGCAGAGTCTGTGTCTTTTTAAGCTCCCATCCTTGTGCCTGATGTGGACCAGGAACCCAGAAAATGCTTGTGGAGGGCGGGAGTGACCTTGGTCTGTACTTGGGCATCTCTGTGGGTGCTGGCACACTGGGCAGACAGGTTCTGTCTGTGTATGGGCAGCTGAACCCTGACATTTGGGGCAGGATCCTGGGGCTCAGTCCCATAAGCCAGGCTGGGCAGCCAAAAAGGGGCAGGCTTGGAAGCTGGAAGCAGGCTGCTAAGCTCATGATATTTACCAGGCTGACAGTTTCCCAGCCGAATCAGCCCGGAGACAGGGAATAGCTGGAGAAAGTGGGTCATCTTGACTCTTATTCAAGGCACCAGGGAGAGCCCTGGGGTTTAGCCACGGCAGTGATGGAGACTGATCCTGTCATTTGCTTGGATCCAAATGAAAGGGATTAGTGACTGCACCAATATACTAATTTTCCACACAGCGCAGAGCAAGGAGAGCCAGTGGAGATTTAGAAAAACTGTGCATGTGTGCAAGTGTGTACACATACATGTATGTGTGCGTGCGTGCGTATGCTACAAATGCATAACCACTGTCCATGGCCCCATCACGTGGCAGCATTTGCGTGCAAATACCTACTCGTGTCTGACAGGGTGGAGAAAAGGCATAAACCTTACAGCTTGGAGACTGTGGTCTGGGTCCCAGCATTCAGTAGGACCTCTGCTCTCCTCCAGCCTCCATTCCCTCATCTGGGATGCAGGCATGGTGACTGTCCTCCCACACCAAAGTGTCTATGGGAGTGCGGGTGAAGGGGACTCCTGGAGGCCTGAGGGCAGGGCTTCAGAAGCTGGATTTCCCAGCCCCGCCCCCCTGCCGCCCTGTTTGGGGGTGACATCCAGTTCTCCAGCGGCTGCTCGGGATCCACCTGTAGGCCACACACCTCCCATCCCCCGAGGAAGGCAGGGGTGGTCCTGTCTCTGAAATGGACGCACATATGCATCTCAGGGCCGAGAGCACTGACTCAGCTCTAGCATGTTCTGTGACCTTTGGCGAACACCTGCCTCCATCTCGTCCTCAGCTTCCCCACCTGACAGCTTCGGGCATCTATTCATTCTTCGTGTCTCAGGGCCCTTTTGGAACAGGGAGGGAGAGAGGCCCTGGGTGCATGGCGGTGCAAGGAGAGGTGTGGCAGGGCGGGCTCTCGACCCTGCCGTGGGCATGACGCCGGGGGGCCAGAGGCACTTCTGTTTCATTCTTCCCGGATAGCCTGTCCCTTGGCCTCAGCTGCTGCCTCCTCTGCCCAAGCAGAGAAGTAACATTAAAATAAGGTTCTGCTCTTAGTTTGGCAACTAAGCCCCAGCGTGTGGCTCACCACCACCTCCCTTATGCATGCGACTAGCTAATCGTGACGTCCTTTCCCAACACCGGGAGCCAAGCAGCCCCCCGCCCACCTTTGGCACACCCATTTCCCCTTCTCTGCAGAAGGCAAGGGAGAGGAAAGGATTGCTTTCCCAATTCCACCGAAGGACAAGGGTCTCCCCACCCTCCTATGGCTCCCGGCATTTAAGGGCGACCCAGTGCCCCGGCTTGGGACACTCTTCAAGCATGCCGGGACTTTAACCCCTTCCCCGCCTGGACCCCGCCGCGTCGCTGCCCTCCTCTTGTACTGAGGCTGGAGCAAGCCTCCTGCTCCCCAGATGCACCCTCTGGCATGTCCTCCCTCCTTCGTACCCCAGAAAGCTAGAAGTCGTTCTAGGCTCGCTCCGACTTTGCCTCTCCAGCCAGCGCTTGTGGCTGGACCCGCTTCGGGTGCCCCTCGGCTACAGGGTGCATGGGATTGTGTAGCAGCTTATCTACTCCTTTCCCCAGGGGCACAGGGAGCTGCGTCAGAGCAGGGTCACAGCCTCATTCCTCCTCAACCCCCCTACCCCGCCCCAGCCCAGGCTCAGGATCTAAGGGAAGGCCCGAAGTGCGTCTGCTGATGATGGGATCCTTGTGGTGTCCGTGAGAAGGGACCACTGGCCTTCCCTGGCCCTGGGAGCACCGCGTGGGGCCCTGGCTTTATTCTGGGAGGATGCCCCAAAAGACCCATGGGCCCCAAGTCCCCCCATTCCCAAATTCATCCTGCTCCTGGGGTCCCCACTCCCTGCCTCTGAGTCCTGCATGGGATGGAGTGAGATCCCTGCCCCCTTTGGTCTGGGATTCCTCTTGGGCCCTGCCTCTTCTCCTCTCCCCTACCCTTTACTTCAGAGACACAGAGAGAGCAGGAAACACAGAAAGGAAGGAAACACAAAGAAGAGAGCCTCGGGCTGAGGCTGAGACAGATGCATGAGGGATGCAAAGAGACCAGGAGAGAGGGAACAGCAGAGCGAGAGAGAGAGAGAGAGAGAGAGAGAGAGAGAGAGAGAGAGGGAGAGAGAGAGAGAGAGAGAGAAGGGATTCAGGCAAAGGAAAGGGAGAGGCAGGGTGGGGGGAGAGGAGGGGAGGGACGAGCAGGCTGGAGATGGCAGGCCTCCTCAGGTCAGAGTGGCCTCGCAGCTGCAGAGGGAAGCCTGCCAGCCTGGCGGCGAGGCTCTGGCCCCAGTGGAGGGCCCCGCACGGGGTGGTGGCAGCTGGGCTAGGCATTTGGCTGTCTCTGCTGAGCCCGGGCCCCTGTGCCTGACCTGAGCCCAGCTGCTCAAGGCCTGTTGTTTTTTTTGCCTGCAGCCGCCAGGCCCCTTCATGCTCCGAGATCTACAGCTTGGGGAGCGGGGGGCAAGGCCTGTCCTCCTTGCTCATCTCTGCCAGGGAGGGAGGCAACCCCTCATCTTCCACCAGTGGGGCCCATCCAGAAACCCATTCCATTTGGCTTGGGGCTGAGACATGTGGTTTTTGTGACAGTGGATCTCCTTCCTAATTAGGGACTTACTGAGGCGTGTGTTGAAATCAGCGGCATTTCCTGAGCTCAACAAATGAGAGCACCACGCATGGGCAGCGATTTCCAGGGTTTGACGTACCTCCTGATGCTGTTTCTCTGATGCACTTCCTATAACATTCCTGCCCATCAGGAGTCAGGGCAGCAGAAAGCGGGGTTCCGGGAGGGTGAGTGACTCGTCCAGGCATGGCCAACCCCTAAGTGTCAACGCCAGGACCTGAATCCAGTTTGCGGGTGCCATGCTCCAGCTGGGCCCCCGGGCACTGTGGTCCTGTCCTGACTGACCAGCTGGGGGCCACACCGTGGGGTGGGCCATGGATCCAGGCTGGACCGTATTTCCAGTAGGGTGCAAGGTCAGGATGCAAGGTCAGGAGCCCTGTTGGCCTGCTTTGCAGAGCCTGTGGCCAGTCATACATTTAGGGGTGTGTGGTGAGTCGGCTTATGTCATTTTTAAAACGATGAAGACCTTTTAGATTTTCCCCCTTGAAGGCGTACTCATCCTTTATGCTTTACTGCATTTAAGCACGATCTGAGCCTAGACACTTTCTGGGCGGCTGGGGAAAGATAGAGAGCCCTGGGACCTAAAACCCAGCCAGAAATAATTGACATGTAATGAGATGGGGGGAACATTCCCCCACATTCCTCTTGAGGCAAAAGCCAAGATCCCCATGGACCCCCATGGAGGTAGATGGACCCAACAGGAGGTTCAGGGTAGTGTTTTACGCAGAGGGCGGGGAAGGAGGGGGAGCAGGCACGGGCTCATATCTGGGCCTGTGATATGGACCACCCGACCCCAGGAGGCCCTCACCAGTGTCACTGCCTTATGACATGTTGGTTGTGTGTGACTTGTGGGCCCCAGGTTGGTGTGCAGATGTTTGTATGAGGCCACTGGGAGTGGGAACAAGCCAAGGGCAGGGATCTGTGGGCTCAAAGCCTTTGGGGTTAGAAGCTCCAGCCAAGTGTGCCTTGATATTCAGGGCCCAGAGGCCTTCGCTGACCTCTGGGTTATGGGTGTGCAAAAACTATGGCCCTAGGTGCAGAGCCGAAGGTGGCAGGGAAGGTACTGGTTAGTGGATCAGGATCTGAGAGATCCCGCCGGGCTGAACTGAGACTAAATTTATTGGCACAGGAGAGTTCTGGTCAGGATGGCTGACAAGTCTGACGCAAGATATCCCTGTCCTTCCAGATGCTTGATGAAAGAGGAAGAGAAGGAGGGGCAGGAGGAGGGAGCCCAGTCACAGAGACAATGGGGCACCCAAGCAGACGTGTGCTTTAGGAGCCAGACAGGGACTGGAGTTTAGAAGGTCTCAGGCCCTGGAATGGGGCTCCCCAGGGAGAGTGGGCAGCCAGGAAGGAATTAGGTCATCTGTGCTTGGGAGCCAGAACCTCGCTGCATGTGGGAGGCGGAATGATTGGCCCAATTATGCGCCCCTCTCCAAATCCACACGCCAGCCACCCCTCGTCAGGGGAAGGGCATTTTTTCATGCCCCTTAGCTTTGGGCTCAGCTGTGCGGCTTGTTTTGGCCAATGTACCAGATGCCTGGATAAAGATCCAGAAAGATGGTGACAGCCTGCAGTGAGGCTAAATCTAACAGGATGAGGTTTCATTGGGACCGGTGACTTTTGGCCAACATGGCTGACATAGCTGACACGCGATGGAAAGTGACGACATGCCAGCCTGTGCCTGGGTCTCTATTTTTCTAGCTTCTGAAGTCTCTGCCCATGTCTTGAAGGATACATACCCCGACAGTCCCGCTGGTCTAAGGAGGAGGAGGAGAGAACAGGGGGCAGAGCTGCCCGAGGGGACCACAGATGGGCTATGCAGCCACTCCAGTTTTCCCACGACTGCGAGGTTTGCCGGGACATGGGACTTGCAGTGCTAAGGTCAGGACAGTCCTGGGAAAACGAGGACAAGCTGGTCCCCGATCTACACGCTTGCAAACAGAAGCATGGCTAACCCAGCTCTACCATCTGAAGAGGCCCACCCTGTCACGAGAGCCGAGATGAGGCAACATGGGGACAGGCAGAGCTGTCCCAGCTGACCCACAGATGTGTCATCTACGTGAATGATTCTTCTTGCATTCTCTCTGGTTTGAGGGTTGTTTGTTACACAGCATTATGAAGGCAGTAGCTCACAGATACATTGCCATGAGCTCAGGGTCACTGTGAGATGTGAGCTCCCCACACCAACAGACCCTGGAGCCTGAAGTCGACGCCCGTCTTAAGAAAAAAATCCACTTCTTTTTTTTTTTTTTTTAAGATTTTATTTATTTATTTGACAGAGAGAGAGAGATCACAAGCAGGCAGAGAGGCAGGCAGAGAGAGAGGGGGAAGCAGGCTTCCTGCTGAGCAGAGAGCCCGATGCGGGGCTTGATCCCAGGACCCTGAGATCATGACCTGAGCCGACTGAGCTACCCAGGTGTCCCAAATTGATATATCTTTTTAAAAATATTT
>CM052894.1:42854853-42872019 GCA_028534135.1 Potos flavus | reverse complement strand
AGCCGACTGAGCTACCCAGGTGTCCCAAATTGATATATCTTTTTAAAAATATTTTATTTATTTATTTGACACAGAGAGAGAGATCACAAGCAGGCAGAGAGGCAGGCAGAGAGAGAGGGGGAAGCAGGCTCCCCGCTGAGCAGAGAGCCCGATGTGGGGCTCGATCCCAGGACCCTGAGATCATGACCTGAGCCAAAGGCAGAGGCTTTAACCCACTGAGCCACCCAGGCGCCCCAAAAATCCACTTCTTAATAGGCATGTTAAACCACTGGTGCTCTCTCCCGATTGTGTATTAGAATTGCCTGGGGAGCATAATAAACCAAACCAGATGCCCACAGCACTCTCCAGAGAGCCTGTTGAATTCTTCCAGGATGGAGTCTTGACCTCAGAGATTTTTACAAAGTTCCCCAGGTGATCCTAACGTGCAGGCAGACTTAAAAACGGGTGGGTTAACTAATAGACCAGACATAGCTGAAAGAACATTGATGTTTAATTTGGCGAAATGTTAAATCCACACCTGAATTGGCATAGGTCAACTTCTTCCCACTCAGGAGGAGGAAATGCAGCGTGGGAGCAGTTTCTGTGAAGGAGACTCAGGGGTCTGAGTGGACCCAGGATTCTTTGTTATCAGGGTCCTGCAGCTATGAAGAGGGCTCAGAAGGAGAGAGGTGAGAGTCCTGTCCTGCGCACTTAAATTTTGGGTCTCTGCCCTCCCCTTGTACTTGTACTGAGGCTGGAGCAAGCTTATTCTTAGGGGTATAGGGACAGTGTGAGGTGTGTGGAAGCCAGAGCTTCCCAAACTTAAACTGCCCAGGAAGCTCTTGGGGATCTTGTTAAAATATAAATTCCAACTCAGTAGGGCTGGCGGGGGCCCGATGCTGGCATTTCTACAAGCTCCCAGCTGATGCTCCTGCTGCTGGAGCACACGGGGCCGCCACGGGCCGGGAGGAGAGGGGCTAGGGCCCCAAGGTCCATGATAGCCTAGGGCTGTTCATACTGGAGAGGAGAGTCACAAGAGCCTTCTCATTCTAGAAGGGCTGCCGTCGGATAGAGGCTCAGCCTGGCCCCACAGGGCAGATCAGGAGCAGAGGGAGACATCCTATCAGATATTGAGACAAAGTCCAAGAGGGGGCCACAGCGGGGGACGCAGTGTGCCGCCATCTCGGGGGGACTCTGGGCAAGCTGCATCCCTTCTCTGGTCCTCCATTTCCTGCTCCGCACAATGCAATTCATGTGGGTGGTTCCTCCAGCTCCGATTTGCTACAACCCTATGGAAAATTCTGCCTGCTTCAGCTTCTAGATCCCATCAGAATAGTGAAAGCCTGGCTGATTCAGAGGAAGCACGATGTTAGGGTGACCTTTCACTGCATCTGCCTGGACAGGATTTCAGGCTGTGGGACTGGGGGAGCGGGCAGGGCAGTTGCGGCTGCCACCAGCCTGCGCCGGGCACCTCGGCTGCCCTGGGCATGAAGTCAAACCGAGTGCTTCAGGCCCCTGAGGAGGCAGAACCATCTGGAGCTCCACACAGCTCTTTCCCTCCCTGGCTTTGCCTACTGCCCCTGACCTGGTCCAGGCCAAGGCTCCGGCCTTAGCGGTGCGGGTCAACAGGGAGGTGGGGGGCCGAGGGTGGGGGCCGCTGCGGGCCACAGCTCACGGTCAGGAGACGGGGAGAGAGAAGATGCAGGGCATCCCAAATCCAAACCCATATCCAAAATGCAGAACAAAGACCACAGGTCTAAGGCTGATTTGGGGGTTGGGGAAGTTTGTCGAGACACGCTGAGTTACGCCGAGGTAGACGTTCTCAGTGGCTTAAGGGTTTATTTCAGGGTCACATGTCAGGCCCTTTGGGGGCTGGTAAAGGGCTATGCTCCACAGACTGTCTTAGAGACCCAGACTGGTGAAGGCCATCATCTAGCGAGGCTGCCCTCACAGCCGGTGGCTTCGGGCTCACCGCTAAAGGGGAGAGACCGTGCTAAAAGCATGCCGGTTCCTACATGTCCCACACTAAAGGTGACAAGCGTCACTTCTGCTCACTATCATACTGGCCAATAGTCACTGGCCACAAGGGGCAGGAACATCCTCTTTGTCCCTGGAAGGGAGAGGAGAATCGAATTTAGTACCACTGAGAGAGACCCACAATGGCGGCCACGTGTGGAGACTTCCTATCGCCGGGCGGTGTGCAGAATGCTCTCCATGAACCATTTTATTTACTTTTCAGGTAGGGACTCTTATCATTATACCCATTTTCCAGATGCGCAGACTGAGGCACAGAGAAGTGAAGTGATTTCCTGATGTCACACAGCCAGAATAGGCCAGGGATGAGACCTGAACTCCATTCCGGTCAAGCCTGAGTTCTCCAACATTAAATTCCCCGTCAGATAGGGGAGGGACCGGGTTCCTGACGGTTTGTGACAGTTCCTGGTCCTCCAGTAGTAGGCGGCAGAGACACAGCCACTCACTCAGGTTGGGTTCAAGGTGGGACCTCACTCCCTAACCCAGAGATACAGAATATAGAGAAAGCCCACTGTTTATGGGTGGGGCTGACTCAGGGTATAAAGTTAGACTCTGAAGTCTCAGCTGATTTTTGCCAGGCTGTCAGATTTGAGGTCAAAGCCATCTGGGACAGAGCTGTGGATGTACATCCTGCCCTGGCCATGGCCGGCCCGGGGATGGGGGCCCGGCGGGGATTCCGGCTGGCGAGGGCTGGCAACAAGGCAGGAAGCTGATAGTTCAGCATGGATGGAAACCTCTAGATGGAGGTTTGGAGAGTCCTGGGTCTGGTAGGAGAGGCTTCCGTGGTCCCCTTCCCTGGCACATCACACTCTGGGCCCCGCAGCCACCAGGAGGACTCCTGAGGCTTCCTAGACCCTGGGACCAACCTCTTCTGGAATTTTCTTCTGGAGTTCCACAGCTGAGCCTGATGGAAAAGCAAGGTGAGGTCCGTTTCTACATTATGGAGTGTTTCTATCAAAATAAATGGACCTGGAAAAAAGTGAATACCAGTGAAGCCCAGGCAGAGTTGGAGAAAACCGTGCCTTTTATGGCTGGAGCTATGAAAAGTCCACTTAGGAACAGGAGGGCTGGCTGCGTCTTGCGCTCCTGCCAGGATTCCTCCCGGCCTTCCCTCTGCTGTTGGCCGAGTGCACTGGCCTTCTGACTTTGCTCGGTGCTTGTTATGGTTTTAGGGGGCTCCTGACAACTTTATGCGTGCCGTTTGGCGAGCACCCATCTGTCTGCACAGATCTCAGAGTGTATCGGGGGGTCACTTCCAAAGACCAGTCACATTTCATGGTTTGCGTGGACTTTGCCATATTGGAAACCGCCGGCTGTGGTGGAACCATTAAAAACAAATGTTCTGTGTTTTCAGTTTCTCTCACCTGCCAAGAGGTTTCCTTGATGGCGCTGGCCCAGGAAACCAGGGCAGATGAAGATTAGAGTAGAATAAATTGATTTAGAAGTGACACCGGGCTCCTTGGGAGAGGCTTAAATATTTCATACATGTGTCTGACATAGATTTCAGCTGGGCCCTGCAGGAAGCGGGCAGGAAATGGAAATCTTACACCTGTATTCAGTGCCGCCTTGGGATGTGGCGGAGAGAAGCCAGGGGACTCGGGCTGGTCTTACATGCTGCTGCATTCCCAGGGGTTGTGAGCGACGTCTGGGGGCCGAGGGCAGAGTGGGGTCCAAGTGCGTACTGAAGCTGCCTAGGATTCATAAACCAAATTCTCCGAGACCCAGATTCGCCAAGCCGCAAGCGCCACCAGGATGGAATAGTGCCTCTCTTTCCACCCCACCTTCTCCATGCTCGCATCGGACTACTATCCGGCACTTTCTTCCCCTTCCAGTTGCTCTGGCTCTTTTTCAAGTACCGATATTCCTGGGGCACAGAGGTTGGGGGATTTTTTCCAGGGTCTGCACCCCTGGGCTTAGCAGTGCCCCAACAATCTTCCAGTGAAGTTACTCACCTGGGAAGCCAGAGGGATTTGCATGTTGAGCTTGGAAACCACAGGTTGCTAGGGACTGTACCTTGACCTTGATTTGCATGGGTGACCCTAAGACACGGTGACAGAAAAAAGAATTGGGAGTTATCTCCAGTTCCAAGAATAACTGGGTAGAATCCCTTCCGGAGGAGGTGGGGGAGTAAATGTCTTCCTGGGGACCGGCGAGAACTTCTGGAACGGAGGCAGTGAAGAGCAGAGACATGTTCCTGCAGGCTGCAGAGCCAGCAAGACTTCGTGGCAAAAAGGGAAGGTGAGGGCAAGAGTTCTGGCGTCCATTGGACCCATGAGTCCAATCCCAGGGAGGACACCACCACACCACCAGGGGAAAGAGGGACTCAGTTTCTTATGGCCTTAGAGGAAAATCAGCTTCATGAACAAGTTTCTTAGAGTGTCTGTGGTCTCTTTGCAAAGCTTTGCTCCTTCAGGCAGAAGAATTTTCATGTCTGGCCAATTAAGTAATCCAAAAGCATAGGGAGTAACCCTTGGGACAATGAGTGGGGCTGCAGGACTCCCCGGACTTTTGGCCGTGACCTTGATCCTGCTGAAGGTTGGCCTGGGCAGGTCCTCACCACTGTAGTCTTTTTCCCCCCAGCCCTTCCTTCCCAGCTACCAGGAGGCAGGTGGGATCGTGGCAACTCCCCAACCACGCACAGGTTAGGAGAGCCCTGTGCCGAGAGCCTCAGGCTAGCAGGATGGCACTTTGGGCATTGTCCCAGGACACACCGTGGGTGTGAGGCGCTGCTACCCTGGGCAAGTACCAGTGGCTAGGTGGATGCTGGAGGTGAGCCAGGCTTTCATTTTCCCCACAAATCTTGAGTGCTTACACTGTGATGGGCAGTCCTGGGCACTGAAGAGGCAGCAGGGAACAAGACGGGGCGGGACCTTAGGGATGGGGAAGAAGAGAGAGAAAGACAGGGGAACAAATGAAGGGTATATCAGGCATCAGAGTGCTACAAGTCGGGCTTATATAAGTCAGCGGGGCTGCTTTTCTTTGGCAGTGGAAGGAACTCTTTAAGGAGGTAGACGGAACAGAAGAGGGACGGGAGAAGATGCAGAAAGGCTAGCAAGGAGGCTGCTGTCCCTGTCCAGTGGCCTGGGCCAGGAGGGTGACAATGGAGATGGGGGGAGTGGACAGACGGAGAACGGGTTTCAGAATCATAACTGACAAGACTGTTGATAGAGGAATCTACAGCGGGCACAGGGAAGGGTGAGTGAAAGGTGAAGTCAGAAAAAGGTCTCAGTGAGTACGAGTATACATACTTACTTCCTCTATGCCTTTCCCCCTCAGTGATTTGCAACTCCTTACAAAAGAACACAGTAACACCAGTAAAATCAATTATTTCATTTCAAGAATCAGAACCAAAGGAAAAAAAAAAAAAAACACCCAAATAGCCCCACCCTAGAGACCAACAGAGCTATCATATTTGAGCTTCAAATCTGACTGCGTTTCTTAGCAGGTAGAGAAAAAGGGAAATGATATATCATAAAGATAATATTTGTGATTTTTTTAAGAGTAAAAAACCAAAACACGCCATTTTCTCGAAGGAAAGCAAAGATTCTCTTAGCTGGAGTCCAGATAATTTTTCCCAGGGGTACTTTTTCCATAGGCCTCTGCTGGCAGCTCAGGGTAGCATCTGAATCGTGCCTGTGGCACCGGCACCGAGAATTTGTACCTGAGTTTCCTAAGAGACATTGGCTGAAAACCAAGGGCATCCCACGAAAATGCAGCAGTGTGGGGAAAGCATTATGGGAGCCTTCTAATGGTTCATGGAAGATGGAATGTTAAACTGTGCTTAGAAACCAGAGGGGAGAAACATAACAAAATAAAGAAGAGCTAAAACAGCATCGAGACTGGGGAATGGCAATTGCAATCCTTGTGTGAGTCAAAAAGTCATGTGCATTTCGCTTACATTTGCTTTTAATGTTCTCGATGCAAAGATTGTTTTTTCTGGGGCGCCTGGGTGGCTCAGTGGGTTAAACCTCTGCCTTCGGCTCAGGTCATGATCTCAGGGTCCTGGGATCGAGCCCCGCATCGGGCTCTCTGCTCAGCAGGGAGCCTACTTCCCCCTCTCTCTCTGCCTGCCTCTCTGCCTACTTGTGATCTCTCTCTCTGTCAAATAAATAAATAAAATCTTTAAAAAAAAAAAGATTGATTATAAAATTAACACATACACATCAGAGACAACATTGAAATATACTTAAAAGAATGGATAAAATAAAAATAAAGATCTCTCCTCTGAAATAACCACTATTAATATTTAATATACTTCTTGTCAGTCTAATGTAGCCGCACATGCACCCACACATGCACGTGCACGCATACACGAGACATTTGTGTGATAAATTTATGTCACATTTCCTTTCTTCTTGGATGCACATTTTTCATCTTGAATATTTCTGAAACCAGTATGCTTCTTAGAGTTGCTCTAATATGTCCTTTTTTTTTAGAAATATTAAGTCCGTGGTACATCTTAAAATCACTGCCATTGTAGAGGAAACAATGTACAGAGGACAGTATTTGGGTTCATTGTGCATATATAAATTGGCCTCCTGTTCCTTTCATTTAACATTAACTCATGGACATTGCACCTGCCTTGAAATATGCTCTGAACATGACTTGTACTGGCTACATAATATTCCATACTAATGATGTCCCCCAAAGTGGACTCAATCCTTTCCTTACTGAAGTTACTCATGTAACTCGCAGTGAAACTATGTAGCAGATGAACTTTGAAACAGGGCATGTCTATGTGTCCTGGTGGCCTTTGATGTAGCAGTGGACCAATGGCCCAGAGGTCTAAGTTCTTGTCACTTCTACTGCTCCAGCTGCCCCCCAGGGAGTGCCGTGTCATCCCGCCGGGCATCTGTTTCCTTCTCTGTGAGAGAAGAAGCCTTGCTTAAGTTCTTTCCACTTAACGCAGACTGATAGCTAACCCTTGGTTTCCCAACCAGGTCACAGGGAGGAGGGGAATTCGGGGGAGCTATGTCGATACCCCCCAAGTCCCGAGGAGTCCTGTCTAACCAGGATGACCCCCTGAAGAGCCTGTCACCCCCTTGACACTTGGATCCCTGCAGAACCCTGGTAGAGACCGTGACACAGCTTCACCCTTGTCCCTCTGTGGGGCTTGGCACCTTGGGCCAGATGGAGCTTCTTGGTCAAAATGTCCTCCCTGGAAAATCAGAGCCCGAGGAGGGACAGAGCTAGATAGAGCTACGGGCAGATCGCCAAACCCCAGTGGGATTTCTGTCTGGGAAGCGGAGGTGGGAAAGGATTAGGAGGTCAGAGATGTTGCATTACTTAACTTTCTGCTTTTTATAAAATAAGCAGTCCTCAAATCTTTGTTGAATGATGAGCGACTGAAAATGCCGTAGCCGCTGCCAGGAAAAGTAACCATGGAAAGGAAAGGACTGCACGGGTTTGTTGGGGAAGAATGTGCTCTGGGAAGGTCTGTTTGTTTCGGGTGTCCTAGGATTCTGCAAAGTGAGTGCCGGAGATGCTCCCATCTCCGGAGGAAGCAGTTTCATTCCTGAGTCCTCGCCACCTGTATCTGGGGTTCTTGGGAAAGTCAGTCCGCCCGCTGGGACTCATTCATTCATTCAACAAATGCATAACTCTGGGCGCCTGGGTGGCTCAGTGGGTTAAAGCCTCTGCCTTGGGCTCAGGTCTTGATCTCAGGGTCCTGGGATCGAGCCCCGCATCGGGCTCTCTGCTCAGCGGGGAGCCTGCTTCCCCCTCTCTCTCTGCCTGCCTCTCTGCCTACTTGTGATCTCTCTCTGTCAAATAAATAAATAAAAATCTTTAAAAAAAAATGCATAACTCAGCTGCAGAATTTATCAGGGTGCCACTGTGGGCCGGGCACAGTTCCAAGCTCTCGAAGTCACCAGAAAACCTGAGTTGAAGGTCCCTGCCTTGTGGTGTAGGAGAAAGCGGAGACTTAAGGACCAAGCTTCCTTACCTGGAGCCAGGACTGTGGGCTCAAGTTCTCCCAGGAGGGTTCACCACGGGGGCAGGCTCGCCGGACGTGAGATGCGGTATGGACTGGCCTTCTGTGTCATTCCTCAAGATGGTAACCCCCTGTGACAAGTCACTCAGGTGAATGTTAGTGGGTTGTGAGTGGAGGGTTCAAGACTGGCTCTGTCCCCCTTGGATTGCATTTGTACATCTATTTTTTAAATCAACATTTTAGTAATGTCTAATTTCCTCACCCAGAACCTCCCTTGGTTCCCTCAACTGAGCAGTTTTGAAGGCATGTTACTGGGAGAGGAGTTTTGGGGGGGCGTGAGAAGGCCATGGTGCCGTCTTCTACCCCTCGTAGGGTGATTCTCGACACATCCCTGCCTCCTTGGGAGGCAGGGTTTCTCATCTCCGGGGACCTGGGCTGACTCTCAAGGGGACCAAATTCAAGGCTTAGGGAACAAACCCCTTTTGTCTCAGGCTGCCGCACCACTGGGTGGATCCCTTCATCCTTCACAGTGTTTGTGAGCACTCGAGAGAGACCACCCTCTCCCCTCCGCCAGAGAGGAAGAACACAAGTTAGTGGGTAGTAATAGTGGTAATACTAACGCGTTAGCTCTCCCGCGGCAGTCCTTTGACTTACGAGGCATGTTGCCATTCCCTGACTCACTGAACTTTACAAATGTCCTTGGGGTGCGGGGAGCAGCGTATCTTATGTCCCCTTACAGGAGAGGGTTCCGGGATTTGGAAAGATGAAGTGACATGTTTCAGGTTATGCAGGTAGTAAACGGTGAAGTGAGAACTCTCATCCCTGACTTGGACTATCGGTTCTGACACCTTTGTCTTTGTCTCACCTTGCAGCCAACGTGGGGTTCGCTAATGTGCACTTACAACTAGGTCAAAGGTTGCCGTGAGGAAGGCTCTTGGAAGATGCTAGCTAGGGGAGAGAGGAAGCAGGGGATCTGGGCAGGGGGAACCTAGGAAAGCCCATGTTGCTGTGCCAGGAGAGTGGAGGATCTTTCTCTTGGAGAAGCACTGTCCCCTTCTCCCCTTTCTAGAAAGCTGTCCTGGTGGACTTCTGCAAAACATCTGGCAGTACCTTTCACAGTTACTGGGTGGGCCAGAAGGAGGAACGTGTCTGTAGCCCAGTCAAATAAAGCGGATTTATAGCAGATTGAGCAACTGTGATTGCTGTTTAATGGGTTGGCAATGGTGTGGAAGGAGATGTCTAGTGGCCTGCCACTGGGCTCCATCCTCAGCCATGTCCTGGGAACGTGGGTGATGATGGCACAGGAGGCAGGTTGACTCATGTCATTCGCAGATGACACTAGGTTGGGAGAAGCTGGGGCTGTTTTGAATGACAGGGCTAGAACCCAAATGATCAAGAGAGTGATGGGCTGATTCAACCAAGATGAAATGTTGGGTTCTGCTTGGGGATCCCCAAAACTTTTAGCCATGCATAGGAAAGAGGCTATGTGTATGTAAATTTATGGCATTGTTGGTGGAGGGAGAAAAGGAGATATTCAAGTTTCAGTTTGCAACTCACCATGGGTGAGTTGCGAAACTCCCAGAAAAAGCTGACGTGGATTAGCAGCTTGGATTCTATTAATAGAGGTAGATGTGCCGTCAGAGGGAGGTGATGGTATTGGTTTACTCTGCATATTCATAGAAGTGGGATTACTGAGTTAAAGATTATGAATATGTGTATAATTCTCCATATGTGTTACCAGATTGATTTCCAGCTGGTGTGGACCCATTCACGTGCCCACCAGCAACATGCAGAGTGCCCCTCCCACTGCACTCACACCAGCATTAAGTGGCATTCTTTTAAAGCATGAGTAAAGCTGTGTCATGTTGGAATTTGCATTTGTTTATTAACCGTAAAGATACATGTCGTTTTTAGCCTAGTGACCACGTGTGGTTCTTTACAAATTATTGGGTTCATGTTATTTTCTGATTTTCTTTTGGGATTTTCACCTTTATCTTAAATGATTCGAATGAGCTCCATAGATTACAGATATGAACTCTTCTCTGTCACGTTTGTTGTAACCATTTTATTTAATTTTTTAAAAAGATTTATCTATTTGAGAGAGAGAGAGAAAGAGAGAGAGAGAATCCTAAGCAGACTCAGCTGAGCTTAGAGCCCAAAGCAGGATTCTATGTCACGACCCTGAGCTCATGACCTGAGCAGAAACTGAGTGTCAGATGCTTAACCAACTGAGCCACCCAGGCATCCCACGCTGTAAACATTTCCAAAGAAAATATTTTTCCGCAGTTTCTCTTTTTCTCTCTCTGGATACACGTTCCCGAGTGCCTCGGTATCAAGTTGCATGCAATGTCCCGTGAAATGCCTGGAGAGTCTTCCAGGCCATATGCTCTCAGCTCTGGTGCTCGCTCACATGTCAGAACCGATGCGGCTCCTTCTCCCCTGCCTTTGTCGCCAAATGCGCCTGCCCCTGATCTGACGGGCAGCCCAGCAGCTGGGGGAGGGGGGATGTGCCCATGCTGGCAGAGGCCTGCCTGGCAAGTCTTGACATCCTGGGGGTAGGGGGAGGAGGCACAGGAGACTCCCTTTCTAAAAATGCATCCTTTCGTTCTGAAAGAAAGTCACGAATTTGGTTTTTCTGTTTTGTTTTGTTTTTGTTGTTGTTTTTGGAAATTGGGGCATTTAAATGCACCTCTAAGTCAAGCTGAGATTCTATTTCTCTCCCACCTGGGAGTGTGGAGCAAGATGGAAGGGGCCTGGTGCTGCAGCCAGGGCGCCAGGCGGTGCAGAGCTCTGCCTCGGGGTCACTGGGTCACTTCCTTCCTGTGTCACCGGGGCCAGGCCCTCTCACCCATCCTTCTCCCGTCCCTTTATCTGGCTCCTGTCTTTGGTGCCTGTGAGGTGGGCTCTGGTCACAGTGTGCTTCAGTACTGCCCTTCCAGGGGAGGTTTGATGACTTTGTCATCTCCTGTATTCCTCGAGTGCCTTAAAGGACAGGCTCGATGTCCCCCTGCAGGCGATCCAGCTCTGGAGCAGATTTTCCTGAGCCGCTAGCCAGGGCTCTGGATCACAATTCCATCTCTGGATGGATCGCCATCTCTGGATCACAGTTCTGGAGCCCGTGCTGACCGGGCAGGAGGGGCCTCTCCCCAGTTCCCCACGCACCCCTACCCAGCTCTCTAGATAAGGCTTTGGCAAGTCTGGCCGCCACGAGTGTTTGTAAATTACCGTATTGGCACACATGCTTACTCGTCTGTGCACTGCCCAGGGCTGCTTTCACGCCGGGTGGGCAGAACCCAGGAGCTGCTGCAGAGACCTCACGGCCCACAAAGCCCGAAGCCTTTACTATCTGGTCCTTCCCAGAAGAGCTTGCTGACCCCTTCTGTAGGCTGATGGTGCAGGGCAGAGGGTCCATTAGCTCATGGCAAAGCAGGAAAGACAAGGGCCAGAAGGCAAGCTTTCCAAAAAGCTAAATTTATTCAGTGGAGAGACTGGTTTTTATACCAAGATTGTGTCCTTTCTTGTTTTTTTTTAATGTTAAAATGTCTTAACTTTTACAAAATAACGGCAAAGGTAGACTTGTTATTTTTTTTTAAATGTCTTTGCTTGACCAAATAAAAAGTTGGCCACTCTATGTGAGTTCCCAAAATAGTTTGAAAATTTTTGTCCATCTGTGAAATCCTCAAATGAGGGACTAATAACTCTCCTACCTTGGATGACCTTCCAGAAGCCTTCCACATCAACCTTTTTTTTTTTTTCCACCACTCATAACCATATATTTTTTTGCCAGCAACATCTTTATCATTCATTCATCCATTCATCCATTCTTTTACTTATTAAGACATGTATTCAAGACTTTGTGTTACATCAGAGCATCTCAAACTCACTGATCTCAGGATTCATTTTCATTCCCCCAAATGACTGAGGCCAAAGAGCTTTTGCTTATGCAAGCTACATCTATTAATATGAAAAATTAATACCGTGAGATGTTAAATAATACTTAATAATGCATTTAACAATAGCAATAAAAATCTACTTCATATTAACATAAATATTTTTTATTAGAAGTAATTATTTTCCAAACCAAAAAACAATTAGTGAGAGGAATGGCATTGATTCCCTTGCAAATCTCTTTGATAATCTGGCTTAATAGGAGACAGTTGGATTCTTATAACTGTTTCTGCATTCGTCTGTTGCGATATGTTATTTTTATCTTATTTTTAAAGATTTATTTATTTTAAAGAGAGAGCACAGGCAGGCAGGAGTGGGATAGGGGCAGAGGGGGAGAATCTTCAAGCAGACTCCCCACTGAACATGGAACCCGGCTCGGGGCTCAGTCTCACAACCCATGAAATTGTGACCTGAGCCAAAACCAAGAGTCAGATGTTTAACCGACTGAGCCATGCAGGTGCCCCATGATATGTTATTTTGATTGAAGTATGTGAAAAAAGTCCTGCCTCACTCAGATTTGTAGTTGGAAAGAAAGAAGAGCATTGCCTTTTCAGACAATTGTGGGTAGTCGTCTTTGATACTACACCAAAACTCAGGAAGTCCCAATCTCCTAAAATTTAGTGGTGATGTTGAATCTGAAACTGGATCGGGGAAGTTTCGGTGTCTGCTACATAAAAATACACCGGCCTGTCTCATATAAACAGATATCTTAGCCGCACCCGATCCTGGAGTATGATGCCTTGGTCACTCGGAAAATATTGAGGCACTCAGTCATACAAACCTTTTGAAATGGTGATCTATTTAGTTAACCTGAGTTAGGAACTCAGTCATACAAACCTTTTGAAATGGTGATCTATTTAGAATGGTGATCTATTTAGTTATTTAGTTATTATAGAAATGGTGATCTATCAAAAAAAAAAATCACATGAATTTATATCACCATTGCTCTCAGCAGAAAATCATTGAAGTATTGGGAGACTCTCACGCTCATAGTGGTGGAGACCTCATGGTCTGAAATCCTGTTTTTTTGTTGTTGTTGTTGAAAGCCTGGGTCTTGGCTTTGGCAAGCATACTGTCGGTTGTTTTCCCCGAAGTAACGGGCTTGCTTCACTCCTTCTCAGGACAGTGTCCACCAGGTACCCCCATCTGAATGACCTTTGTCTGCCAGCCGTGCTTGCAAGTAAAAAAACGATCCCCCATGAATAAAAAAGGCCCTTTCAGCTGAACATTCCAGCAATTGCACGGTGCTTTTCTCTGAGACAGCTGCCATATTGCAATACACAGCAGAAGGGCTTTTTAAAGGCTTCCCCTTTTGTCACACAAAATATTAAAAGGATGAATGCTCCAGAATTGAAATTTAATTAAATTAATAACTCGTATGGCTTCATCAACGGCATTCTAAAGTACGATTTTTTTTTTTTTCATTTGAAAGTGCATCAGAATAAACTGAGGTTTGGTGCCGCGGGTCTTGGAGACCCCCAGTGACCGACGGACCACATTTTGAGAACCATGGTGTTAGATGCTGAGAAGGATTCATAGATAAACAGACTCCAGTTCCTACATCAAGTTGCTCTTCATCTAATGGGGGGAGATGAACATCCTGGCAACCCAAGTTGGAATAGGGCAAATGCTAAAAGATATTAATTTGTTTTTGTCGTGGTAGAGTGTGCATAACATAAAGTTTACCATTTGCACCATTTTTAAGTGTTCAGCAGCATTAAGTGTGTTCACAGTGTTGTGCAAATGTTTCCACCATCCACCTCTAGGACTTTTTTGTTTTGCCAAATTGAAACTCTGGACTCATGAAACAGTAAGTCCCCATTTCCCCTACCTACAGCTCCTGGTCACCATCATTCTGCTTTCTGTCTCTGGATTTGGCTACTCCGTGAGCTCGATGCCTCTTCTACGTGGGATCATGTGATACATGGCCTTTTGTGACTGGCTTACTTCACTTAGTATGTTTTTGAGGGTCGCCCATGTTGTAGCACCTGCCAGGATTTCTTCCCTGTTCAGGGCTGAGTAATATTCCACTGCATGGATGTACCGCATCTTGTTTATCTGTTCGTCCATCACCCGCTGGGGTGGCTTCCATCTTTGGGTCATTGCGAATGAAGATGTGAATTTTTGCCAGGTGTGGTCTTCTATCTAATCAGTCCTGATTCTCTTTCTTTCTTTTGGTAATAAGGTACTGCACGCCTCCAGGTAGGGCCTTCTTTGAGAACAGCCTGCTCCACTCTCAGTCCAAATGGCCCGGATTGGTCGAGAATACCAGCATTCTCTTTCTAAGACGTTTCACCCCCCACCTGCCCTGCGTTTTGCTTGTTCAGTCCGCATACTCTCCACCCCAGGCTAGATGTTCAGCAAACAGCTGCTCTCCGTTCATTTCATTTCGACAAGTCTTTATTGATCACGCATTATTTGCTCATCAAACAGATTTGCCTTTTCAAACACTTACAGTCCTGGGCTTGGCTGCACGTTTGCCTGTTAAATCTGTATTTGCACATGTTGGAGTTGGCAGCTCAGCTCAATAAAGACAAAAAGGTCTGCGTGTTGGATGGAGGTGTCTGGGGGAGAGTTTCTGAAGCACAGGGATTGCGTTAGACGAGCCAGGTGCTGCCTTACCTACCAAAGCCTCCCTAAACCGTATTTATAAACCATTTAGATATTTTGTTACTGAATTTACCATTTCACCCAGCATTTGGGCTGTTGTGCTGCAGCATCCAATAAATCGAGTGCTAAATGAGAAATGGCTAAATTGGACCTTCACCGAGGAGAGATGTACATCATATGAAACATACAGGAAAAGAAACTGCCTCGCCTTCCATCCTCCTTGTATTTCTCACTAAGGCTCTAGAAAGGGAGCTTACCACTGGCGCTCACCCTTTGTTTTCAGGTGGCCCTGGATGCAATGTCACTGGTTGTCACTTCCTGGTCTCTCTGTTTGACCTTCTGGTTGGAAAAGCCCCTCCTATTTTTCACAGCGGGAAGAAAAAGCTCTGGAGACCTCTGAGAGTGGTGAAATTGAAATGTCTGCCTCGTGTTTCACTGTTTAAAAAGGCCTTCTGGGGACGCCTGGGTGGCTCAGTTGGTTAAGCGTCTGCCTTGGGCTCAGGTCATGATCCCAGGGTCCTGTGATTAAGCCCTGCATGGGGCTCCCTGCTCAGTGAGGAGTCTGCTTCTCCTTCTCCCTCTGCCCCTCTCCCTGCTTGTGTGCACACTCTCTCTCTCTCTCAAATGAGTAAATCAAAAGGCCTTCCGAGTAGGTTCTTTCCCATCAACCACACAACAGCCCTGCCATTCTTGATGTCCTACGTGCCCAGTGTTCACTGCGGCACCTGGCAGCTAGGAGGAACTCTCTGAGTGGGTGGTCATTAGGGATGCATTATCATCTTCGTTAGCAGATGGGGGGCCCAGAGAGGTCAGGCCAATTAACCAAAGTCACACAGCTTGGGAAGGGTCGCTTCTTGCAATGTAAACTCAGCTCTTGGCGGGCACCTCTAAGTGTTCTTTTCTCTGTGAGCACATTCATATGGAACCATACCTTCCCCCAGACCTGCCCAGATACCTAAATAATCTGATGTACTCACTGCTTTTCTGCTTCTGTTTTAAGAGGAACTTAATACCCATCAGGGGTCATGGGAGGGAGAGGGAGAGGGTAGGAAAGCAAAATGAATCAAGCATATTCTAGGTGTCATACAATATGTAATTTAATGCCTAGAATTAACTTTGTGCAAATATTATCTCCTGTTTCATAAATAAAGAGAACAAGGTTTGGAAGGGTTAGAAAACTTGCTGAATGTCATAGAACCAGTGAGAGAAGGAGCTAGGGTTCTAAACCGGATGTGTTTACAATTCATGTCTTGTCTGTCACAGCATGGAACTCTACCGTGAACTTGGGCTACCGTAGAGGAGGGGCAAGAAAGGGATGGCTCCTTAGGTGCCATCTGGTCCCGTGGCCTTGCACTGGATTTAATGCACAGGAAGGGCTCCAAGAACCTTATATGTTTTTTTGATCATGCCCAAAGGCATATTCTTGGGTGTGGGTTCGGATGAACGTAAGTTAGACTGACTGGTCTGTTCCAATCCCAGTGACCTGGAGGAGGGAAAAGGTGTCGCCGAGCTTCCTCTGTTAGTGGCAAGGCTGGGACCCACCTCCAGTCCCCTGACTCCTAGTCTACACCAAATACTGTCCCCCAGCCCCCTTTAGCCTAAGCTGGTCCTCCAGCATTGGCAAAGCACAGAGGTCAAAGGCCAGCATCTCCTATTTGTTTGTTTGTTTGTTTGTTTTTAAAGATTTTATTTAGGGGTGCCTGGGTGGCTCAGTGGGTTAAAGCCTCTGCCTCTGTGTGTCAAATAAATGAATAAAATCTTTAAAAAAATAAAAAATAAAGATTTTATTTATTTATTTATTTATTTATTTATTTATTTATTTGATAGAGAGAGGGATCACAAGTAGGCAGAGAGGCAGGCAGAGAGAGAGGGGGAAGCAGGCTCCCTGCTGAGCAGAGAGCCCGATGTGGGACTCGATCCCAGGACCCCGAGATCATGACTCGAGCCGAAGGCAGAGGCTTTAACCCACTGAGCCACCCAGGCACCCCAACACCTATTTGAGACTGGAACAGCCAGGCTGTGTTGGGTGGATCTATGCCTAAGTGGTCTCAGAAAGCCCTGAAGTAAGCAAAACCTGACTGACAGGGGAGGGACAAAATGTCAGTTGGGGTTTTATCAAAGCTCAAAGAGGTTTCAGTCTGAAGTGTGAGAAAGAGTTGGAGCTTGGCTTTGTCTGAAAGGGCAGCTTCGGAGCCTTCGTAACTCCGAGGTTTATAATTTCGCCTTGTCTCACCTCCCACTCCAGCCAAGCCGGTCATTACAGCAGAAAGAGCACTTGACGGAAGAAAGACAGGTTCGTCTCCGTAAGAACAATTTCTCTGTTGTCTGTAGAATGCCGCCCAATATGATAAGTGAAATGCCGATAGTCCAGACAGACTCCGCTGGCCTGGGTGTTTATTCACTTTCCTTACTTATCATCGAGTTTACCCAGCTGGCCAAGGAGCAGGTTTGAACTTCTTTGACGAGGCAAGACCCACTGAGAGGTGGGATCGGGTCTTCCAACGTCGGCTTGGTGCAACTCTTTGGATTTCTTCAAGCTTCTTCCCACAGGGATGCGGATCTGGGAGAAAGATGGCACAAGGGAGGGCTCAGAGGGCTCAGGGCAAAGTGGAGGAGGGGGTCAGGATGAGGGGTTCCGGACCCTCTGACTTCTGACTTAATGC
>CM052894.1:42811276-42854353 GCA_028534135.1 Potos flavus | reverse complement strand
AGGCAAGACCCACTGAGAGGTGGGATCGGGTCTTCCAACGTCGGCTTGGTGCAACTCTTTGGATTTCTTCAAGCTTCTTCCCACAGGGATGCGGATCTGGGAGAAAGATGGCACAAGGGAGGGCTCAGAGGGCTCAGGGCAAAGTGGAGGAGGGGGTCAGGATGAGGGGTTCCGGACCCTCTGACTTCTGACTTAATGCTTCACTGAGTAATACACACTCAACCACCAATCTGTTCATGGCCACTGCTTCTCAATCGCTAAATCGGTTTATTATGGTAGTTTTACCTTCTAGGGACAATTCTGTTGTGTTTGGAGACATTCGTCATCAGTTGGGGGTTGCAGCTCTTATCTGGGGGGTAGAAGCCAGGGGTGCTGATAAACGTCCTAAAATGCTCAAGACAGTCCCTGCGACAAAGAATTATCCAGCCCAAGATATCAGTAGTTGCTGAGGTTGGGAAACCCACCCTTCACTGGTCACCTACCACGCTGGCTACAGATCGGATGTCTACAGCAAAGAACTCTCCAGCCCAAAGTGTCCACAGTGTGGAGGTTGAGAAAGTCCGATTTCGGGTGCTTGGGTTCTAAGCAACAGAAATCAGCCCAGTCAACCTAAGTATTAAGGGAACTTGGAAGGTGAGGGGGTAGCAGGCAGAAGAGAGAAAGACACGGATGCACCAGGTTCCAGAAAGAGCAGGAATGGGGCCGCTCCAGCTTGGAGCACACAGGACGGAAGGATGATTTCCTCTAAGTGCCCCTGCATTTGTCACCGGTTCCTGTCCTTTCGTCATTAGCAAGGGAATGTGCATCTGGGGGCCAGAGGGCCTGACTAGCTGCCCTGGGGCTGGACCCACACTGGCCAGAGGCTGGGAGCCTCCAGACCCGCAGGTGATGGGCAGGGGGCTGGTTTCAGGAACACCGAGGCGTTCTGAGCAGAAGGGCGCTGCGTGCTGGGGAGGCAGAGCCAACAGGTGTCCCCTCCCGCAGCCATCCCGTGCTGTTAATGGCAGCGTGAGACCTTCCCTGGGCTCTGTCTCCCAGGACTCCACTCAGAAGAGCCAGGCGTGGCTGGGATCGTCACAAAACCCTTGGGGGACCGAAGCAGAGACATCCAAAGCTGCAAAGCACACTGGGTTCAATCCCGAAAAGAATATACAGGTGTCTGGTAGGGAGGCCTCTAGCTTCCTATTTTTTTCAAAAGGCACTGTGTTTCCCATTTCGGGTATTGATTCGACAAACATTTCCCAGGCACCTCCTGTGTCCGGGCGCTCTGCCAGGATGCTGAGCAGAACCACGTGTGGGCCTCGCCCGGGAAGAGCTGACAGTCCGAGGTGGGCGAGAGAGCTGCAGGGGCAGGGAAACAGGAGCCGAGGGACCAGTGGACACAGGTAAAAGCCATCAAAGGCAGTGTTGCCGACCGGGGGAGGGTGCTAGGTGGAAAGAAAGTCAGCTAGTCAGGGAATACTGAGATGCCCCCTTACCCCCTTGCCCCCTTGCGCCAAGGTACCCCTCCATCAGCGGCCACGGAGGAGGGGGACAGGCCAGGAGCACCCCAGGAAGTGTTTGGATTGGCGAAGGAGGTTTAGGTGTCCCCGGAGTGGCATTCTGAGAGGGGGGAGGGTGTCGTCCCCTTGTCGCCCGTGTGCACTAGTTAAGTGTGGAAACGATGGCTCTCCTGTGACCCTTCTTGGGTCCCCCCGAGGGGCCACTGTGGCATTGGCACCAGAGGCCCTACATCTGTTCCTTTTATTTGTCCTGTTAAAGAAAAAGGCCCATTGAGGGTGCACGGGGGGATCGAATCCCCCGGTCACAGGGCAATTATTTATTATGAGCCTTGAATACCTTCCTGATTGTATAATGTTTTATTGTGTTTTTACACGGAGGGCAGACTTGGGGAGTCAACTTGGCAACTGAGAGGGGGAGGGGAAGAGAGCTTTCAGGGATCATTCTGGGAGTTAAAAGTTCACCTTGCGATCGAGGTTCAGAGGCTTAGCGGGATACTCGGGACTCACCAGCAGCCCCGTTGGCACTTAGCCCTCTGTGGGAAGTCATGAAGAAAGGCATTTCCCCCTTTCTCCTAACAAGATGCCATTTCCCCCTCCAAATAGCCGAACTGTTAGACTCCAGGAGACCTGAGAGAAAAGGGGAATCCGTTTTCAAAATGCCGAGCTGTCCTTCCAGCCTTGACGTTGCCAGGGGCCCTGGGGCAGATGAGGTCCATAGTGCTGGGACCAGACACCACCCATCCTCCCTCTGTGCAGAGCAGGGGTCTGGCCGGCCCAACCCTGAGTGCCTCAGTCCTCCCAGGCTGGAAACACCATGGTTCCTTGGCCTTAGGGACCAGCAGCCATGACCTTCCCGGAAGCACCGCTGGGTAGGACAGAATGTTTCATTCTTGGGTTGCGTTGGAGCACACGCACTTGAACTCCACCCATCCTTCAGAGGTCAGCCTTGCCTGAGCTCATGAGGCCTACAATCACCACCACTAGCTCCTCCTCCCTCATCTCCAGTATGTATTGAGTGCCTACTGTGTGCCAGGAAATGGGCTGAAGTACTTTTAAAGGCGTGTCCTCAATTCATCTCCACAAAAATCTTACTATCACTGAAGTCTATGGAGAAATATTCTAGGGCTCAGAGATGTTTAGCAACTCATCCAGGGTCACACTGGTGGCGACTCACGGAGGGAAGTCTCAAACCCAGGTAAGAGTGCGGTGGTCGTCTCCGAGCCTCCGGGCTCTCTGCCACGGCTCCCGCTTCCCCTCACTCCTCTGGACTCCTCACACCGGTGCTGCTGGTGGCCGCGTCGTGCTGTGGGCAGGCTGCTCGGCCCTACTGGACAGGGCCTGGGAATTCTGGCATCTCCTTCGAGCTCTAGGGGTACTTTATTGTGGCCTTGGGCAAATTACGCTCCGCTTCAGCTTTCTGAACTGGAAAATGGAAATAAAGATTCTTACCTTGCAGGGTTGCTGTGATGCTCAGTGACCTATAACGTTTGGAAGGTCTTGATAAAAAGAGATAAGATGTTGCTATTTTTATTCTTTCCAATGTCTCTAAGTAGGGTCAGAAGCTCATTGGGGGTAGGCTCTGTGCATGTGCCTCATTATTCCCGTAAAGTTTTTAGCCAGTGCTGGCTGTATAACAACACTCAAAGCCAAGTGCTGACCTGATGAGAGAATCTTGTTCGTGAGTGTGCTTTTTCTCGGATATCGCCAAATTGCCCTCCACGGGGCCTATGCCATTGTGCACCCCACAGAGCAGTGAGGGAGCGTGCCTGGGTTTGCACACTCTCAGCGATACAGTGTAGATTGTTTGGCTGTTTGCCAATCTGATAGCTAAAAATGAGTATCTTGACATAATTTAAATTTGCATTTATCTTGTGAATTAGGTTAAGCACAGATTTCTGTGTTAATAGCCATTTGTGTATCCTTCTCTATAAACGGGGGTAGATGGTGGTGAGTTCGTTGTCTTGCTTTCTCACTGATTTATAGGATACAAATCTGGGAGATCGGGGCAATATAATTTGCAAACATTTTTTCCCAGTGTGTCATTTGTTTTTAACTTTGCTTATGGCGTAACTCATTTTAAAAACAAAAGCAAAGAGGAGACAGGTCATAACGCTTGAAGAAATGCAGAAGAGTCCCCGTGAGCTGGGAATGTGCTTCCCCTACTGTGGATTTCCAAGAGGGCATGTTTGTGTGCCAAAAGAAATACAGAGATACAGGATCAACGAGGTGGAAACTTACAACATATGTGTGTGTGTGTGTGTGTGTGTGTGTATAAAGTAATTTACCCCATTACTTTATAATAAAACAAATGCAGATGTGATATGGTGTAGAATCCAACATTTGTATGAATTTTTAAAGTCAAGTATTGGAATGCCAAGGAATTTCCCTCTTGTATCTGGCTGCTCTGGGCTCTGCCTCCAGGTGCCCTGGAAAGGGTTCCTCCAGGGGAAGTTTGGAAAGCACGGCTCCCAGGCGAGCTAGTAAACCCACAGCTTTGTCTCAGCGCTGCCACGGGTTAACTGTGTGACCTGGATGCATCCCAGGGCTAAACTTCAGATCTGCCAGAATATAAACTCTATGAAGGCTGTTTGCTGATGAAGCTTCAGCACCTAGGACGAGTACCCAGTACATAGTAGGGGTTTGAAACGTGGAATATCGATAGGGTGACGTGCTTACTATTTACTCTGTCCCTTACAGTCCCCAAAGATACAGTTTTCAGTTCCGTTAACACCTGACGACCCATTCTCCGTGCGACTCGGGGGTACAGAGATGACGGAAGCAGGTCCCGACCCTCCCCTGTCTGGCAGAGCAGAGACGTACCCCTTGGTGTGATGATGCCGAAGGAACGTTGTTTCTGGCGGCATGCTTCTCTCCGCTCCATTCTTGCCTGGGTTTTGAAGAACATCAGGGCAAGAATACACACTTTGTCGTGGGTCTCCAAAGACCACCTTAGCCATTGCTCCGCCACCTCAAAACACTCCTGCATTCCTTGGGGGTCCCTTGGGTGGTCCAGGCCCCACGAGACTATTAGCGAAGGCTGTTCTTCCAAGGCACGGTGGTCCCAGCCTCCTCCCCCACACCCTGCTCTCAAGAAACATGATCTGGGCTGTTTACGGGGTATGGGCCCCGATATGTGGGTGGCGGGCTGCCGAGCCATCAGCAGGCAGTAAAGTCTTAAATGTAGGCCTGTTTTCCAACTACAGCTGCCACATCAAAGGGCCAAACTCCCTACAAACTTTGCCTTCATTAAGAAGTTACGGTAATCCTCAGGATGGAGGCAGGTCGGACACCCCTGGAGACAAAAGTTCTCTCTGTGGCCACAGACCAGGCCTTTCCTCCCACCCCAGGTGCTATTAAAAGCGGACAACTCTGTAGGTGTCACAGGCTCTGGTGAAATAGGAACGAAATAGGAACGGAAATACTCCCCCCGCCCCCCCCCCAGCCACCCGCACTCATAATTTACTGCGGAGGGATCCAGGGCCAAACATTGGGAAAGGGGTTCTGGCTTCTTAGACAGATCTCTCTTTTTCGCATGTTCCCAAATTCTTTGGGGTCTTTCACAGCTGTGCTTTCAAAGACTTCAAGCCCGGGGGGCCACGTGTTAGAGAACCATGGGTAGCTGAACCCCCAAACTCTATTCCCTATCTGTAGTCAGCATGGTAATTAATGTCTTTGTCTTGCTGATGGGCAAACTGAGCCCTGGCCCTGGGAGGGCCAGCCAGCCAGCAACCTGGGGACCAGACCCAGAGCTGCCCTAGGGCCTGAGGATGGCACACTGTTCAGGATCCCAACCAGATCAGCCCAGTTATGAAAGTCACAGAGACAGCAATTCTCGCCCACCTTTCCTGGACCCCTGTAGGTGGGCAGGGTCATGTGACTGGCCCATGAAAAGTCCCCTGACGTGAAATGTGTCCCTTCCTGGCTGCAGCAGGGGAAAGCCAGTGTAGGACTATGGTCTCCTTTCCCACCGCCGTGACTTATAACAGTGGCCCACAGAGGGGAGTCTTCATGGGTCTGGCCGTCGGTATCCTTCTATCCTGCTCCAAGAGAGTGCGTGCACACACACACACACACACGCACACACACACACACACACGCCGACTCTTATTGTACAAGAGAAATGTACATTTCTCTTGTACATTTCAAGATGTACATGCATTGTCGCCGTGTTAATCCGCAAGGATTTTCCTTTCTGCAGCATAACATACCCTGACCTAATCTGACCTCACCCATATGCTAAATTAGCTCAAGGAGCCCACGTTGTTTACCAATTCGCTTGTTCCTTAGGGGCCCAAAGACCACCCAGGAGAAAAGTTACATGAAGGAAGATTTCAGCTCAAACCGAAGACAGTCCTTTTTCACCCACAGGCCTCAGGTCTGACAGTCAGAGGCAGATCCCCGGCCCCCTCCTGGGCCAGGTATGGCTTTGTTGCCTATCTGCACCAAATGGAGCTGGACTCTTTTCAATAAATATTGGAATTTTTTTTTAAATCAAATTTTTATTATTTTAAATGGTGGTAAAATACACATCCTATAGTGTCACCATGCTAGCATCCGTTGTTGTGCGGCTGAGTGGCATTTAACACATTCTCAGTGCTGCATAACCGTCACGACCATCCGTCTCCAGGGTTCTGCGTTTAGCCAAACTGAAACTCTAAGGTAATAGTGAGACGTTTGGAGATGAGCTGGGCAGCTTCAGGACGGGGTGCGATCTCTGCTTTTGCGCTCATTTGTAGCTGAGGCCGGATGGTCTCCGGCAGGAGGATGTGCAGTAGAAACCAGGGGAGGGGAGTGAAGAGTCACTGGCATGTTCTCAGGGACCCCTCTTCTAAGCATTGCACCTTTGGGCAAATTGCAAACAGGCTCCCCAGGAGGGGGTGCTGGTGGTAGTGAATCATCCAAAAGTTCTCTGGGGGCGGGGAGGGATGAATTTTTTTTAACAAGCCCCCTAAGACTGACCAACAGATTGAAAATTAAAGTCAAGGCAGGATGTCAGCTGCATGTGCTTCTTGGCCAGGCATCCTTGAGCAGTGTGGAAACCACGCAACTATATGTAGTTGCCCTACTTGCTGGGTGCTATCAAAGTCCCTTACATGTCTCATTCTTGTACTTTCTGCAGCGATCCAGTGGGCTGGGTATTCTTATCCCTATTTAACGAAATGAGGAACTTAGGCTGAAAAAAATAAGTCAATTGTCTCAAGTCACAAAGCTAGTAAACAGGAGAGCTGTGGCTCAAATCCAGCCTCTTTATTTCCAGGCCCAGTGTTCTATGTACTTCCTTAAAGCTGCCCCCATCCAATCTGGGAGTCTGTGCCCAAGGTCACACCGGGCACAGAGCCAGGACTCAGACCAACAGTACAGGACTACTGAGCAGGGACTCCCTGCTTCCTGCACTCAGGAGAAATTTCCGCAGTCACGATAGGCAGGGGCAACTTGCAACGCACTCAGTCGTGCCTCAATGAAAATATTTAAGGTAGTGTCAAAATCAAAGGTATTCTTTCATCTACAAAGACATTCATAAGGGCTGAAGGATACCGTGAAATATTTACTTCTGTGACCAACCAACATTCTCCCATTTCAGTCCCAGGAGAGCCTGAGGATCTGGGTTCTGAATATCGAGCACAGCATATGCCATCTTCTCAACTACACTAGCTGGGAGAAAAAAACAAAAAACAAAAAACAGAGTAATTTCTGTTCTCATCTCCCGCGCAGGTGATTGTATTCTAGGACTATACGGAGGGAGAAGTGATTTTGTTTCCTGGATAATGGAACTAAGTGGGTTCCTCCCGATTTATTCCTAAAAACACAAAGAAGTGGTGTTTATGTTCCTGAAACATGAAATCAGTAGAAACACAACGAAGTAAAGAAAGGGAAATTAGAAAGAAAATCACCAATCATCTGATTATACGACAACCCGTGAACATTCACATACATGATTGTCCTCTGCAAGTCTATAGAAAAGAGGACTATTAAAAAGAAAAAAAGGTGTTGATTTCAGCATGTTTTTCGTGAGGACGGGCTCTGGCGGCTGGAAATGGGAGTGTCCTGGAACCAAGGGAGGCCATCACATTTGTGCAAAGTCTTTGGAGTCCACGAATTACTTTGTCCTCCGGATTCTGGCAAGTGCCAGGCCCTCTGGCCCCCCTCACCCTCCCTGTGCCCGCTCCAGGCTTTATGTCCTCGCAACAGCATGCTGTGGCTGTCCCATCCCCTGGCCCGGGCATTTACACCTGTAGCCGGCCGTCTGCCCACGCGTCAGCCCTGTGTTCCTCGCCCCGCGGCTGGATGGCCTCCATCACTTCTCCTTGGCTTCCTCTTCCCAGTCCTTTAAGATTTCCTGCAGTTCCACCACCTCCTGAGGCCTTCCCTGAGTGCTCCTGGCCTTGTGGCTGCCCCGTTTGCCTGTTCTCCCGTGTCGTCTGTAACGTCTCAGTGGATCCGACGGCCATCTTCTTGCAGGAAGTCTGATGACAGACTTCGCGTCTCTCTAAGCTGAGAGGTAGGTCCCCGTGAGCAGAGAAGCGTCTCTCCAGGCACACACTGGACCCAGCGCAGAACATGGCTTGGAGTCCGCACCCAAGAAATCGTGGGTGGGCGAATCCTATGAGGGTGGTGTCGCACTGTCCCTATTGTACAGATGAAGAGACTGAGGGTCACAGAGGCCAGGTGACGTGTCCCATGTCCCCAGTGAGTGAGAGGTGGTACCTGGGCTACAGCCTGAGTTAGCTAACTGCCCACATGTCCACCTGCGGTAGAGCTTGAGTCCTGTGTGGATCAGGAGGCTGCTTTGCAGCTCAGGTTTTCTATCTTAGAAACGGAGGCTTGGGGGTTAAGAAGCCATGTGATATGGGGTCACCGCTGGCTGGTGTTCTCTGAACAGGGACGAGCATGGGAGAGGTGGCACGAGGATTTGGGAAGAAGAGTCTCCACCTTCGATTGACTTCATCGTGAACGGATTAACCAGGGCTGGGTTGGGACCCCACACTGAAGGAACAAAGTTGTGTCAACTCCTTCAATTAATGTGTGCCCCCATAGTTTCAATTATACGGGTGCTTTCCATCTCTTATTTAAAAGGTGAGGTGGAAAGGGGAGATGAAATTATGAAAAGAGATCACACAAAAGCAAAAAAGAAGGTACTATTCTAAAAGGACCCTCATGAAATGGCCAGCGCCATTTCAGCACCGTGGAAAAAGGAATCCCCTCAGAGGAAAAACCACAGCCCTAATTATAGCTGCCAGGGGCTGCAAGTGAACATTCGCGTCAGCAGCGAGGTGGGCCTTCTCCCCCTCCTAGGCACCCTTACAAAAGGCCAAGAGCACCATTCGCTTAACACACTTCTCTGGAATGCCTACTATGCACGCCTCCCCGAGGAGGTGAGGACTCTGGCCGTCCCAGGAAAACGATCATAAAATGTAAAAAGAAACCCCGGGACAAATCTTCAATGCCTGCTGGGAGCCCAGAAGAAGGACTGATCATCTGCTTGCAGGAAGTGGCGACGGAGCCAAGGAGGCGCGCGAGTAAGCCTGGAGGGGTGAGGGGACGGGTAGCGAGGTGGAGGAAAGAGTCTCCAGCAGCAGCAGCCACACAGGGCGTCTGCCAGGTAGCTTGTCCTGGCGGGGAGGAGAGGCTGAAAAAGTGGGGATAGCGTGTCGTCCAGCTTACTGAACCTTTAGTATGCGGTACCAACTGCACTGGGCCAACGGCACTCCACCTCCCGTGAACGGATTTATTCATCACCGTAGTTTGAAGGAGGCACAGTTATTACCCCATCTGAGGGAGAAGATTGGGTCACTGAGGTTAAGTCACTTGACCAAGGTCACAAGGCTGGTGTGGACTCAGACTCAGGTCTCTCTCTAAACCCATACTCTAGATATTTCCATGTCTTTCGAAGTGTATCAGTTACCTATTGCTGTGTAACAAATTAACCCCCAACTCCCTGAGGGTCAGGAGTCCAGGAGTGGCTTCACAGGCAGCTCGGGGTCAGGGTCTCTTGGGATGTTACAGTCCCAATGTCGGCTTGCTCACGGGGCTGTCGGCGACAGGCTTTGGTCCCTCATGATGTGGGCTCTCCATTAGGGCTGCTCATGATCTGGTGGCCTGCTTCCCCGGAACACGTGATGTGAGACAGAAAGAGCATGACAAGGCACACGCATCTTTTATAGCCTGTCTTGAAAGTGACATGCCATCCTTTGCATTGGATGCGATGGCTCACACAGCCCAACCCTGCTACCGTGTGGCGGGAACCACACATACGTGTGAATACCACGAGGCAGGGATCTCAGAAGTCATCTCACACACGGCACCCTAAATCACTGGGGCTATTTGTCACAGAAGACAGTGGGTGAGGGGGGTGGGGACCTGAGGCATGGGTGCCTCTAGTGGAATGCCACGGCCAGCGTGTATGATAACATGCATGCAGAGAAGCCCCTCTGGATCCCCAGGGAGAAGCTGAGCTCTTGCCTCGCAGCCACTGATGGCCTTTCCCTCTGCCCCAGGGTCCCCGGGGCTTCCAGCTGCTTATCGAAGGCCTCTGCATACAGTAGGTTCTCTCTGCCATGCCGCTGGAGTCGAGTCCAGCTGCAGCCACAGGTCTGGGGACCCTGGGTGACGCAGTCGTGTCCAGAATGCCCTTGACTCCATGTGCCCACTTCCTCGGGCCCGCTCCTATTCCGTCCCCTCTGAAGGCGCCACCCCCACGCATCCCAATCAGGCACTTCCCGCAGACCCAGCGCACTCCAGGCAGGCATGAACAGACTGAAAGCCCCGCCTCCTCTTTTTGAGGATATTGTCAGCACACAACAATAAACAGAGCTCATGGGGTCCTTGACGTCTCAGGGATGCATTTTAATTACTGTTTCTTTCCGAGAAGACAGACTGGCCCCGTTTCCTGGTAGACACCCACACTCGTACGAGCAGAGCTGCACCCAGGGTCTCGGGGCCAGAGTGTCCCAGAGTGTGACTGATCAGTTTGCAATTAGCACTTCATTAGAGGGACACCCTTTGTCCACAGAAGCGAGACTGGCTCCCAGACCGGGACAGGGATTCCTCTGAGGACAAGGATCAACATCCCACCCACTCACGGGCCGATCTTTCTAGAACCCACTCCTGAGCACACCGTTCCTTGCTCAAAACTCTTTTAACCCCTCCCTGCCTTCAGGACCAAGCTCAGACTCCTCAGCCTGACTCACAGGCTCCACCACAGTCTGGCCTCTGCCCGATCCCCTGCCTCCCCCGCGGCTTCAACCCCCGCCCCCTCCGCTCACCTCCAGCCCCGCTCTCTTTAATTTCTACAGCAGTCACACTCAACTAGTTGTAGTCCGAGAATGATCGATGCCGTCTTTTACCTCATCTCTGCCTCGAATGCCCTTCGTTTCCTAAATAGCTTCTATTCCTGCGTCAGAATTAACGGGCACCCTCCCGTCACCCCCAAGCTGAATTACAGTCTCCCTTTCTATCTGCCACAGCAGCGAGATGGTGATGCCGCGCCTTGACCCTTGGCTGCTTCCTGGGTGTCCCAGGCAGTGCCCCCACTTTCCGTGAGTGCTCTCACCCGTATTCGGGAGAGCTGGCTTGTGGAGCTAGTCACAGGGAATGTCGCCGTGGGAGGGAGGAGAGACCTGCCCGGCACAGCCCTCAGCTGCTCAGACGACACAGCCTGCCCCTCCCCCCGCCCGCGACCCTGTCCTGCATCACAGTGGTCCCTGGGAGCACATGGCAACAGCTCCTGAATTCCTTGCTGAGAAACAGGTGGTCGGGCCAATCCAAGATGCTGCCCTTTGTCAGCACGGGACCCTCGGGGTTTGGTTGACACTCGTTTCCTCACTGCTTAAGGCTCCTACTGCTCACACGTGGCAGTCTTCCTCCGTGCCTCTGGACAGCTGGATGCGAGCGTGCAAGGAACAGCAAGGGCTGTGAGTAGATGTGGCATCCGATCCCAACATCACAGCGAGGAGCGCGGTCTCCAGCCTGTAACATAAACTCACCAAGTGTCCGTGTGCTGACTGGTCAGGCGCAGGCAGCACCCCCATGGGCTGGTGTGAGGGTCCCTTGAGATAACAAATGGAAGACGCCATGCAGCCTTAAGTCTGTCCTTCCTCTCTCCCTCCCTGCCTTCAAAATGCACTAATGCCAACTGCACACTGGGCTCCAGGAGGAAGAAACATGAAGAAAACGCAGCCTGCCCTCAAGAGCTCCCAGTCTAGTGTAAGAAGTAACACACAGGCATGCAAACCTCAGATTCCAGTGACCTGTCCTGCAAGGAGTACGGCCCGTGGCTTTGGGAGGTTTTTCTGGGGAGTGAGCTTCCAGAAATCTTCAGACCTGAGGGGGTTTGGGTCTTGAAGGGCTGGTGCAGGCTTGGAGCCGCGCTCACCCTGCAGAGTGCCAGGATCCCCACCCCTTGCCATGACCCGGAACCCTGTTCTCGGGGAGACGAACATTCAGCTGCCAGGGCTGCCGCACGGTGGCGGGGGCGGGGGTGGGATGGCAGGAACAGCCAGGAACTCGTGGGGACGACTGCATTCTCGGAGTCCTTTTTGCCAGGATCTGAGGAGGCCTGTTTACATGGGTCCCCCCTGCGGTCTCTGCTGCTTAATATGCCTTTTGAAAATGATGCTCAGTGGGATGTGTGCACATTTGTAATTACAAAGACGGGGCTGGTTTTTCACGATCTGTGCCTGCTAATTTCTCCGTCGCAGGACGAGAAATCGCAGAATGTCCAAAATACTCCTTGTTGAGTGGGTTCCCTGATAGCACTGTAGGGCTTCCTAATTACCAAGCACTCTATTCCTCCCTGCGAGGGAGGCAGACCTGCTACTATTAGCGCAGAGGGGAAACTGAGACCCACAGAGGAGAAACGACTTGTCTAAGGTCGCATGACACGTAACAGGACAGGTAGGGCTGTACCCCAGCTCTTCTGACGGCCTGTCTGACACCCTTTCGTATCCAGCTGTGGTATAGAAAGAAGGAGGGCTGAGGCAAGAAATTCCCAGAACCAAGTCTGCTTCCCCTAAAGAGTGGGCATCCTGCCACAAGAAATGGCTCATCGTGAGCCACTGGGTGAAAACCCACATTCAGGGAAAGCCTTCCCAGTAACTGAGATCCAGCCAGAGGCTTCCAGGAGCAGAGCCACACATGGAATGAGGGCGGGCTAAGATTTCAGCCCACCCTTTGAAACTGAGCCTGCGGTTGAAGTCAGGTCAACACATTCACAGGCATTTTGGGCCCTATCGACGTCTGGGGTGGGAAACCCACCCGAAAGCTGTTGAAATGCAGGGGCCAGCATTGGTTCTGCAGAACAGTGGCTCTTTGAGTGGAAGGTGTTCGAGAATTAAGTTTCCCCAGTGTTCCCAGGACTCAGACTTAAAGCCAAAGGGGGCCGGGGCCCCAGTGCCTGATGGAGCCACTGATAGGTCCCTGCTGGCTAAAAGTGATGACATTGGCAAGAAACTGATCTTTCTGGGGAGCAGAAACTCAAGAGCACTCAAGTGCAGAACACAAGGCAAGTTGTGTTACCTGCCACAAAGCGCCGGCTTTCATGCCGAGGGGAGGGGCCAGACGACCACTGGTGTTGGGTAGCAGGAGTCCTGGACCAGCCCCGACCCGAAGGAGGGAACTGCAGCGGTGAGCCCCCTTATCTTGTCCTGTGCCCTCCTTCTTTGCACAGGATCAGGACATACTCAGGCCGGAGGCAGAGACGGGTCATGCACTTCGTCCCTCTGTTTTACAGGCAGGGACCCGAGCCCCTGCAGAATCGGGACACTTGTCTCAGGGCGACAGAGCGTCAGCCATGGGATTCAGAACCAGGTCTCCAGATTCTCCGCCGTGCATCTGCACCGGGAAAGGAAACAAAAATCAAAGCCCCCAGCCCTTTGTTGCCATGCCGCACACTGGCCACAGCCTCGGCACACCTACCTCCGGCCTCCCTCACACTCCTTTTGGGAGCCCGCTGAGTGCTGGGAGCCCGCCCGTAAGCTGATGCTCGCACACAGATGTCTGGCCAGAGCAGGTTTCAGCTGCGGGGCGGTGTTTGTTTAAAAGCTAGGTCAGTATGTGAGAAGTAGTCCCTGCTTGGTTTGGCTCCCTGAGTGCAAGTTGGCCACACTTTTCTCCCTGCTAGTCAATGCCTGGTTGAATCTGAAGACCAAGGACATCCAAGGTGAGCGTCCTGTGCGCACTGCCCGAGATCGTCCTGGGGGACGGCGGCTGACCTGCGTCTGGAAGTCAGGTCAGGCCCAACAGGGCTGACTGTGGAAGCAAGACGTGGCCAGCCTGAGGCAGGGTGGTCCTCAGGGAGATTCTGGAGTTGGATTAGGATGGGCTCGAGCTGCCGAGACTGCGGGGAGCACTTTTTCCATGTTTGTGTGCACTGGCAACTGTCAGGGACGGCCCTAGCTTCCATTAGATATTCCATTGTGAATCCCTGAGAGTTTAAGAAGCCATAACGCAGCCACTGAAAAGCATCTCCCAGCCCCACCTGCAGCCTCCCCAGGTGTCTCATGGAGTCCTGCTTGTACGTAGCCTAGTCTAAGCTGGAACGTCCTCTTCGGACTTCAAAACCATATGTGTTGAAAGTCTTGGCCATGGTTGGGTGACCCCAGCTGCTGAAATAATGCTGCAGGATTTTTTCTAGTAACTGTGTTCTTTCTGTAGGACAGTCACTCTGAGGGCAGGAGTTTCCAGAAAGGAGTGTGTAAACTCCCTGTGGTACAAAGAAGCCTTTCTTCTTAGGTGCAACTTGGAAAACGATCCCCCATTGGGGAGTGCCATGACACCTCATGTGTAACATACGCAAACGTCCCCCGGCAACTGTGGCCGGGGGAACCCAATATAGCTTGAGCCGTAGATGTGCATATAGAGGTGGTGGGGGTAGCCATATTTTGTCCTCTTTCCAAGCCTCTTTCAGTTAAGAAAGGACTTAGGGTTAAAAATAAAATAATAATTAGGTTGGAATCATTGAATACCAGATCTCAGCTGTGAAATGAGACTTGAATGAGCATGTCCTCAGTGGCCTAGTGAGATCTTACGCACAGAGGTAATGTCAAAGCCCAAACCTTTGGCCCCTGGTCAACACCCACAAAGCCTCCCTGAGAAATGAGTCTTGAGAATGAAACCTCCTGATATTCTCATGGCGTGGTCATGACTTGGGAATGGTATCATAGAATTCATTACATAAATGAAATGTGAAAACTTCTCATTTTTTCTCGATATGTTTTGTTGTTACGCCACCAGTTGGAGACAACAGCCCCAAATGCAATCCCTTTGAGTAAATGTCCTCCCCAGGGACCAGGGTACATACAGGTGTTTTTCTAAAGCACTTGGTTGCAAAGTACCTGAGAGTCCCAGGGAATCAGTACTCGGAAGTGCCCGAAAGAGCACCTGGTCAAGTCTTGCCATTTTGTTGCAGGGGTTTCTGAGGCCCAGAGTAGAAAGAGCCTCGAGCAGTTGACCTGTATCCATCAGATTCTCCTTTACAGAAGGGGACAAGTTGCAGAGAGAAAAGTTCCCAGCTATCAAGGCACTGGGGTTTGAAAGCCACACACGTGTTTGTTCATGTTGGCCGGGATGAATAAGCTGTTGAGTAGATCAGTCTCCAGAGAGTGGGGAGTGGAACAAGGGAGCAGGGAGGCCTTTTCTCGCCCTGGCTTGCCTGCAGTCCTTTAAACCTGATTGTAGTTGTGTGATGATGATGAGTGAGATGGTTCGTTGAAATGTAGAAAAGTTGTGACCCGGACGAGAGGACTCAGGCATGTAGAGCAACCTCCAAGATCCCTTTAGCTGGAGACACTCTGACGTCGGGAGTCTCGGGTTTTCGGGCTGCTGGAGTCCCACCAAGGTTGCAGGTGGTCTCTGGGAAAGGGTCTTTGAGCTCCTTGGTGCTCGTAACCTGGCCCATGGACTAACAGCACCCGTGTCACCGAGAGCTTGTTGGAGATGTGGAACCTCAGCCCCACCCAGTCCTCCTGAACCACAATCTATATTTGCACAAGCTCACCAGTGATTCCTCTGTGCATCAAGTTGGAGAAGCAGTGGCTTAGGAAATAGTCTTTAAAAAAAAAAAATGTGAGCGACACCATGGAGAAAAGGCTGTGAGCAGAGCCAGGAGGGTCGGGTGGCAATCCCATCTCTAGAACAAACTCATGGCCAGGCTCAGAAGAGCAGCTCTCTCATCTGAAAATGAGGGGGTTGGACTGGGTGATCTTTATTCTCTAGCCTCGCAGGCATCTCTGATATGAGCTGGGGGGGGGGGGGCACTCCTCTGAAGATCAGAGTGCTTCTTGCTGTGTAAAACACTCCCTAATCAGCCTCATGTCAAGTCCCCCGCCCCCCGACTAACCACAGTGACAAGTCCCAGGAGTGCACCTTGTCAGGCTGTGAATAAAGTTCAGGCAGCTTGGTTAATTACCCTGACACTGACTAGAGTTAGCTACCCAGCAGCTCGGGAACTCGTCTTAATGATTATAGGAACACACACGCCATGGCTTCTGGCACAGCCACCACCTCGGCAGCCTACCGCTTTGTTTTAGAGCCTTAGATTCAAGCAGAAGGCCCCCAAGGCCACCAGGAGTCCAGGTAGGTTCCCCCTGCCCGTTGCACATGAGCGTGAGGTCATTTTCCAAATGCGTCATTAATGAAGCCTTGTAACGGTAACAGACAACTCGGTTTCCTTCTCTCGTGCCTCTGCTTGGAACCTGCTCCAAGTTCTCCACGGCTGACAGGAAAAAACTGGGCTGGATGCGCTCCTCATGGTCCTCCAGGCACGTCTCCATTAATCTCTACCTCAGACCCTCTGCCCCAACCCCAAAGGGCTACCCTTGGTTTCCATCTACATCCGGGAACCTGTTCTTCTGTTCACGCACATTGCTTCTGCTCAGAATACTCTTCTGTGCTCTTGACTGTAGTCCTTACTCGTCCTTCAGATTTTACGGTCTGTATCGCCGCCCCCCAGAAACATATAGTGTCTCTATCACGTCCCCATGTTCAGCTCGAGCGCAGACATGTCTGTAGCGTTCTGTGCTGTCGGCTATACTAGACATGACATTGGATTTGAAGAGTTTCCTTACAAAACAGCGAACTCTGGGCTGTCTGAGACCACTCCTGACTGACTGAGCACCTGAGCTCCACGAGGACGGGGATGTTCTCCGTGTCACTGGCAGCTCTATTGGGAGCAGCTTGTATGTTGCCTGGCACACCGCAGAGGCTCAGGAAATGTCCTCTGAATGAATGAAGAAATGAATTCCCCGCGCTTGGGACAGTGTCTGGGGCGTGAGGAACAATCCATGCTGATTCAGAGTGAATGAAAGGATGGATGGAGACTTTTCTGTTTTCAGTGTGAAGTCTGGCGAGTAAAAGCTCATTAGGACAGATTGCCTGGTAGGCCGAAGCACAAAGACGCCCACAGCCCAGTCAGCTCTGAAGAGGCGTGACACCAGACAGGGAGGTGAGGCTTGTCTCATGACTGCGGGACCTTTGGTGAGAGGTGCCAAGAGAGGGCCTCTCTAAAAGGATTACTCTGAATGACCGACTGTGGGGAAGTGTGAGGATTCAGCTGGAGTGCATATCCTTTTTCGAGTGTGGGCTGCCTGAGGGCCTGGAAGGCGGGTCCCTAGCCCGGCCTTTCATCTGGACCAAGAGATAGAGGCAAAGAAGGGGTTTCTCTAGGCAGGCCATTTAGAGAGGACAAGACATTCTCAATTTTTCCAGCCAGCGAGTAATGTAACTGACATGGGAAGCCACATCCTTATAGGCCTTACGCCCAGGGCTCTTTCTAAGCACGCTCTGAAAAAGAGCTGGGGACTTGATTTTATTTATTTATTTATTAAAAACTAAGGCCATTAGAGTTAAAGCCTCTGCCTTCAGCTCAGGTCATGATCTCAGGGTCCTGGGATCGAGCCCCGCATCAGGTGCTCTGCTCAGCAGGGAGCCTGCTTCCCCCCCCCCCCCGCCTGCCTCTCTGCCTACTTGTGATCTCTCTCCTCTCTGTCAAATAAATAAATAAAATCTTAAAAAAAAAAAAAACTAAGGCCATTAAAAAATATTTCTTTTCATGCGGTGGTAGCAGGGGGATAAAAGTCCACTGTCCACATGAAAAATAATTGGGGGACAAGAATCAGAGAATTGGGGCATTTCTGGAAGGCTCTCTTTTATTCTAAGCCACCTGGATCAGGTTGCTCAGCTCATCTTTCAAGGCCTGGGGTTGGAGAGGAAAAATCCTATTTTATTTACTTTTCTCTCCCTCTCTCCCTTCTTTTTCCCTGACAATCCCTCAGCCTAACCAAGTAGCTTCCCAGGGAGCTGTGTTGAAAGGTTTCTTCCCACATGACCTGGGGCGCACAGCAGAGGAGACAGGCAGGATAAGGTGGTGATTAGAGATCCAGATCTGGAAGTCAGACCCCTGCAGACTTAAACTCAGCTTTACCACTGATGAGCCACGTGACCTCTGCCAAGTAATGTCTCTGAGCCTCTGTTTTCTCACCTGTGCATGGGGGATAACCATAGTCTTAATCATTCGGCAATTTTATGAGATAGTGAGATAAGCACAAGCAAGATATTTAGTATGGGATAACAAACCCCAGCTGCGACACCAAATTAGGAAGTTCTGAAAACTGCAGGGACTTCTCATAACTCATTTGGCACTAAAATCTGATCTTAGTTGAACTCACTTGGCAACAAAATCTGACTGGAACTCACATAACGTAACTCGGAGCTGTGATTGTGACTCGCCGTGTGTTTTGCTGCATGTGCTTGATTATAGGGTATTGCCTCGGTATCCACGGGAGTGCTGAGCCACATAAGCCACATGCTGTATGTACCCTATTACCTTTCTAAAAAGTGTGGAGTGGTTTGATTTCCAACATACGTGTGGCTCCAAAGACGTCACCCAAGGGACTGTGGACCTGTTCTCAACATACCTGGCCATGCCCACTGCCCGTAGGTACCCGAGAACTACCATCGGCTCTGCTCCAGGGGTTTTCCCAAGGGCACACAGAGACTTGTTCCCCTCTGAGACTGTCCTCAGGTGTTATTTATTTCACAGCCGTGACCTTGACCAAAAATATCTCTTTGACATTCAACTTGAACTTCCTCCACTAGAAATCTATTTCCTTAGATATTTCAAGCACTTTGGTCATTGAGAGGCCACTTGTAAAGATGAAAATTGAAAATTGGTTGAGTGAGTGTTGAGAGTGAGAGGTACTCATAAATCAGGACCAGAGGAGAATAGGAGAAAGACATAGAATCACGGAGGTGAAAACATCACCCACGGGGCAAAAGCACTAATACTATCCCCAGGGCCAGCTCTGGAAGTTAAACAGAACTTTGAGGCATGGGAAGTTTTAGTTGTACAGAAAGGGTGGAGGAAGGAATAAGATTCCCAACATCCCCCTCTTTCTCTACCAAAAGAATGTGGGAAAGCTTTATCATAAAAGACACAAATCTAATCTAATGAACATAGGGTTAAAAGATCAAATGTTATATACTTAAAGCAAGGGGAAGGGTAAGTTAAAGAAGGTTAGTACATTTGACTCAGAAATCTAGCTCTGAGTTTCCTGGCAGCCAAGGGAAAAAGGAAAACATGATGCTTACATATATATTCTCATAGGATGTGTTTTGAGTACCTATTGCTACATAATGAACTGCTTCAAAAGTTGGTGGCTTAAAATAATCATTTGCTTTCACTCACAATTTTATGGATTAGAATTTGGGGAGAGTCTGGCTGGGCGGTTTATCTCTGGCGTGCATGGCTCCAGCTGGGGCGGCTGGAGCTGTAGGAACGATTTCCAAGAATGGCTTCTATAGTCTTGTGTCTGGTGCCTCACTGCTCTTGGCTTCTCTCCCCATGCATCCGCTCATCCTCCGGGGCCTCTCCGTGGGCTTGGATTTCTTACTTGGTCTTGGGATATTTGCACTTGTCACATGGCAACTGGTTTCTCAGAGATAGGAGTAGAAACTATAAGACAAGTTCAGGTCCAGGCCCAGAACTGGCACAGCATCCATTCCACCAGATTCTCTTGATCAAAGCCCTTAGAGGGTCTGCCCACAGTCAAGGAGCTGGAGAAACAGACTCCCACTTCTCACTGAGGTGGAAGACAAGGTCACCTTGCCAAAGAGCACGTGGAATGAGGGATATGGTTGTGATCATCTCTGAAAAAATAATCTGCTACAACAGGCTAAAAGGAAGCATATACATTTGTCAGGAGGAATGACAGTTTTCTAGCCCTGAACTTGTCAGATGAATTAGGTGGCATCTTTTCTAGAGAACAGTCATTGCACACCGACTGAAATAGACAATGTCATAAAAGCCAGTTTGAAAAAGATGCAGAAAGAGCTCAGAATTTTATATACTTTTTTTTCTTTTTATTTACTTAAACAATCTCTATACCCAACATAGGGCTCAAATTCACTACCCCAAGATCAAGAGTCATGTGCCCTTCTGATGGAGCCAGCCGGGTGCCCCATACTTTGTAATTCTGAAAGCCGAAAACTTCATTCAAGAGCTCTGGTCCCTGAAATTAGTGCTAGTTCCTTCCAGCTGACTGATGATCATATCATGTAGCAACATCAGGTACCGTGGGAGCCATTCATCATATGCCTGTCCCTGCCCTCCTGGTAACTGGCTTGCGGGGAAGGCAACACGCCTAACCATACAGAGTGTTTAGTGTGGACCCGAATTTTTCAGCTGTGATCAGAGAGCTGCCTACGTTAAATTTGTGTTAGACATGGGATGTCTAGACACCTAGACGCAGGTGTTTGTTAAAAATCCGGAAGCTTGGCCCCATCTTTCCCTGCAGAGACCGAGGGAGGGTTTCGATCACGCCTCGCAGGTGACTCTGAGCGTGCCGACACCAAGCACTCCACACAGGGACCCACTGCGAGAGCTTAGAGCGGGACCTCCACTGTCAGCCAGTGCTAACAGAGGACCTCCTCTGCTCAGGGACCATCCTCGGTGTTCACATTACGTGAGCTAATCTTCACAATAGCTCCGTGAACTATGATTCTCCATTTATCAGATAAGCAACTGGAGACCGGGACAGGTTTCGGACCCTGTCCAAAGTCATACCGTCTCTAATGGCTGATGCCGGGACTCACCCAAGGGGTCTGGATTCAAGCCCTTGCTGATGGTCTCTGTGAGTCCGGGGGACCAGAGAAGACTTCAGGGACCCTGTGTCCCATGCCAGGATGCCATAAACTCCCCGGGGCATGAGACTGGCTCCAAGATGTTTGTCCTGGGATTTGAAAACGTGGAAATACTCAACGTGATGAGCTTTGTTAATGTGCTCTCTTCAGGAGACAGCAGGTCGGAGAGCAGCCCCCGGCATCCCGTCTGGGGGCCGATACCTGCTGGATGTGGCACCCCCGGCCCAGAGGTTCCATTTCGCGTAGCCACAGTTTGGTGGTCTGCGACAGGGGGATAGCGTTGGGCCACCTCTAGACCGTCTTCCACCTCAAAATGTGTCCCACGTCCTGGCTGATTTGCTATCATGGCCCCACGCCCAGTACTGCTTGTGGACTCACTGATTCACGGATTGTTTCATTCATTCAATTCATCCGACAAATGACTTCCGGGGACCCGCTCTTGCACTCAATTCTCAAAGAAGTAAATGTGTAAAGTGCCCACTTAATACTAAAAAGCTGATTTTGCCCATCTCATTTCACTGTTCAGCCCCCCAGAGGACTCACCTGTCTGTGTGTGCCTCACCTGCCCCAGCGCTGCCCGCAGGACCGCTCTCACTGTTTGAGGGGAAACCAAGCCGGCTATGACCCCAGTGCAGTGCATGGTCGGGGGCCACGGACGCGCCCTCACCCCTGCAAGCGCAGCTCTCACAGCGGGGATGAGAAAGCCATCGTTCTGTCAGTCTCCCGGTGGGGGAACTAAAGGGTCAAGAGAAGGGAGCTCTTTGTCCAGGGTCACAGCAAGGTTATGGGCAAGAGGGAAGGTTGGGGGGCCGTGTACGAAAGGAAAAGCAAAATAAAGGCCCCCATAAAAGAACCTGGTACTGTGTTCCACCTGGCAGCTGTTCCCTGAAGACCCGCTGGTTCGCTGGTTCGAAAGATGCCTGCTAATGGCCTGCCCATTAGCCCCGAGGCTCATTCCCCAGGCAAGGGTCTGCTGCCTGGGCCACCCCCCCTCCTTAACCAGCCCCTCCCCTGTTTGCCGCATTTCTCCTTTTCCGGAGTTGCTGACTATGCAGCCCCAGCTTCACGCTGGCCCTCTGCCAGCCTGCTGTTGGGGAGCAGGGGAGCTGTGGACATGTTCCGGGCGGGCGGGGGGGTTGGCAGGTGGATAGGTGACTTTGAGTTTACCAGCAGAAGAGGAGACAGCGGAGCCCGGAGGTGAGGTCCCTCCCACTCCGAGCCCTGTGCCCTGGCAGCTTCCTTCCCGGTTTTGGGTCTTCTGGGGAGTGCTTAGCAAGTATTTCAGCTTCCAGACCACGGCCTGCTGTTCTTGGCTCCAGGGGAGATGTTTTCAGAACGAAATGCTCCGCACAGACATCTCCGCAGGGGTGGGTAAGGAGTGGGTGAGAGTAGACCTCTCTGCTCATCAGCATTCAGCGTGTGACTTCCCCACTCTCAGTGGCTCTACATGTCCTAGGACAGCTTTCAGAATGCCTCCCGCCTTGCTCCTTGCACTTGGGAGCAGGTGCGGGGAGCAGCGTGGGGGACTGTATGTGGAATTTGTTGAGATCGGGCAGAAAGAAGCAAAGACATGCTCTTCTGATTCATGACATGTGAGAAAGTTCTTTTGACAGAAGCAGCTCCTAGTAATAGTAACAGCTCCTGGGGCCTTCGACAGGCCCCAGCCCAGAACCTTCAGCGCCCTGCCAAATTCGGCAGCATCCCTGTGCAGGAGGGGGCAGAGAGTAGGGGGGCTGAGGCTGCCTGGGGAGAGGCAGAGTTAGAGGGGGGCAGAGACCGAGAGAGGGGCACGAGGTGGAGGGAGAGCCGGAAAGGGAGGCTCGGGGACACCGGAAGTCAGAGGGGGTGGCAGATGAAGAAAGGTGGAGGTGGACACACGCGGAAATTGGGTCCCTGCCTGCCAGCATCACTCCCACGCTCCCTGAGGCCCTCCCAGGGTCCTGCAGGCATTTCCCTGCCTGGACGCCCAGTGGCTAGCCCAGTGGGGAGAAGAGAGAGAGGCGTGCCACCTGCCTCAGTACATTCGTGGACCTCTGGAGCCTACAGAGGTCTCCAGGTCCCTTGGTCGGTAGCTCAGGAAAGTCACCTCTCCCTGATGTCACAATCTGGGGGCTCGGGGTGGTGCTATGTATTCCAAAAAGAATATCTTTTTAAAAATAAAATGTTGCCTTTTCGCTTTTAAAAATAACTTTTTCCCACCCCCGCTACTTCACTACAAAAGAAAACAACGCAAGCTCATCACGGAGAACTTGGAAAATATAAAAAGATACAAGAAAAAAAATAAAACCTGAATTATAATCACATTACCTCATGATAGCCCACCACTAACAATTGGATGGTTTTCTTTTCAGTCTTTTGTCAATGCATGAAGCTGTATGATTAGCAGCAATGTACCGCAAGCACTTTATTAAACAGCATTTGACATCGCTGTTTTATTAGTGTATACATTCTAATCCATGGGTGAGGCTTTCTTTATTGAGTAGTCTATACTGGAATATTTAGTTTGCATCTGACTTTGCTACCATGAATAATATTTTAACAAATATCTTTCTGTCCACACGTCTGCCTGAGTTTCTGATTCCTTCAGGATATGTTTAAAGAAGGTGACTTACTATGGCAAAGGTCACGGGCTTTTTAACACACGCACACTTGAACTCTGGGCTTTTTAACACACGCACACTCTAACTCTCGCCACGTACACACATATACACATACACACACACATATGAGAGACAACATAGATACAACATTTTATATATGTAACTGCTCGGAATGTGTCTCCACTTCTCCTGTGGATCTCCCCCCTCCCCAATCGCCATTCCTCAACTATCACCCATCCTATACACCTCCTGAAAAGACTAATTTGATCACGTTGGTTCAACACCCTTATTGATTCCCTTTACCTGTTATCTGCTACATAAAGCATAAGTGCACATTTGCGACTATCTTTGCTCTTTATCTGCGTCTGCTGTTCTGTACAATTATGACATATCATCTGTGTCCGGACCGAGGCTCTGCAGGCACAGAGGGGAACCAACCGTCAACTCTGCACTTAATGAACCTGTGGTTTGATGGGTTAAAACAACACACACCGTTTCTGGCCTCTTGTCCTGCTTCGTTTTTCCTTATAGCACTGACAACTACCCCTATTTCATTATTATATTATTTTATTATTCTTTGTTGTCTGTTGCCTCCATTGTACTAGAAGCTTCACGAAGGGAGTGGCTTTCTCGGTTTTGTTGACTTCTGTGTCCACAGAGCCTGGGGTAAGAGCCCAGAACGTGGCAGGTACAAAACAGATATCTGTGATTGACTAACTATATTCTGTGATATCGAACTTACAATTTGATGAGCTAGAAAAATAGGAAATGAAACAACGTTCAACCTCGGGAGTTTATTTCTCAAGCCTGTAATGCTTGAACTTTGACCTGTCCCCTGTCCAATGCCAGCATGTCACACCCTGCAAACAATGTCCCTCCACTGTTGGGATCTAGGAAATGGGACAATACAAGGTGAATTTTATGGCCACAGTTTGGTGTCCAGAGGAGGCTCCCAGTTGAGACTATTTCCTATTTGAAGAGGTACAGCAAGCACTCAATCTTAGCAAGTTACACAGCAGTGAATCTCAAAGAGAATATTCACTAGTCTCTCTAAAGCCGCAATTGAAAGAAAGGAAATAAGCACTTCTTTGTACCTCTTCTGTCGTGTTGATTTCTAGGATGTTTTTAACAACTGTGAGCATTCAGAGTAGTTGGAATTCTTTCCCAGTTACCTATTCACTTTCGACATGCATGGCGGCAGTGGGCAAGGAACCATTGAAGGGACAGCACTGACAAAAAGAGTGAAAGGATTTCAGGTCCCAAAAGTGTTATGCAGATTCCCCCCACCTTTTTCCTGTTTTCCTTCATCTTTACCTTTATTCACCCTTCCTAGCATAGTCTTTTCATAGATCCTTTTTATTTCTTTCTGTTGATTTTTTTAAAAAAATCAATTGGGGAATCCCTATCCCTTAATAGAAAAATTTAGTCCATTCACTTTTAGTATAGCAAATTTTATTCCTTCAGTTGGGTTTATGTCTACCATTTATTTTGTTTTATTTCTTCTTTTCCTTTTCCATATTTTTTTTTTTTTTACAGTTTTTGTGATTCTTCCTTCTTCTTTCTTCTTCGTATTTGTAATTTTGACTTGATTTTTTTTATTCCACTCGTGTTTTCCTTTTGGTTCCCCATACTCATAATTAAATACATGCTTCTCTATCCTGTGAAAACAAAATGCCAAATATTTTCCCCACTGCTCCCCACCTCACTCCAATATTGCGTGGCCTTTAAAATCCTTTTAATTCCCCACTCTTCCTCTAGATGAGACCTTTAGAACCCTTTTACTTGTACCTTCTCTCCCTTTGCCCCCCACCCAAATCCTACTTTTTCCCAAGATAGTTTTATGTTAATTGGTTCCAGACTGTTATTAGGTTTTCTTATAATATTGTGTCATTTCTATTTTAAGATCATTATTTAGCACTTTCATTACACATTCCAAGAAACTCTATAATTATCCATTTAAGTTTAACTGTATATAGGTTAATTACTCACTGCTGTTTCTCTCTCTCCTTTTTTTTTTTTTTTTTGTCTGTCTTCCACAGTCTCTGTTATGATTCAATTTTATGGTCTGAATCCTTCCTTTATTGTTGTCCTTAGATGGTGTGGTGGTTTTAAAATAAGTCCAAGAATTCTTTAATACTCCTCCCTTCTTGAGGTAGAGCTTCATTCCCTCCCCTGTGTGTGGCTGGACGTGCTTCCAACGAGTAGAATGCAGAAGCATGTGGCTTCTGAGACTAGGCCATAAAAAGCACTGTGGCTTCCTTCTTGCTGTCTTTTTTGGATCATTAGCTATGCAAGAAGCAAGTTGCCATATTCAAGAGCACTTGAGCAGCCCTGTGGAGACAGCCGCATGGTGAGAAGTGGAGGCCTCCTACCATTAGCCACGGAGTGAGTCATCTTGGAAGCAGGTCTCCAGTTGGTTCCAGTCAAATCCTCAGATGACTGCAGCTGCCACATTGTCAGGTCCCATGTTGAGGTACCCTGAGGAAGCTTCTTCATCTTCCCGTTATCTTCTTGGCCACAGGGATAGTGAGGACCCAGCCCACCTATTCAACCCACCTGTTCAGATGCCTGGGAAGATCAGCAGGTACTCTGATGGAACATAGTCTGGCCTATGAGGCCCTTCTTCTGCTTTCTCCAGAGGTCGAGGTCTCTCAAGATCCTTTATTGTTTTGATCTTCTCCTTGGTGCTCTCAGCTGCTGAGATCCCAACTCTTGTTGGGACCAGAGAGGAAATAAAATTCTGTACTCTGTCAGACTGTGGGATTTGCTTGCAATGGGCAGATCCTGCTGCTAACTGACCCCAGCATTCATGACCCCTGGAGAAGGAACCGTGGTTGGATTAGATGTGGAGGGAAGCCATTTCTTTCCCAGAATACCATCTGCCTCGTGACAATTCTCTGATCTCTGGTGAGAGGGGACTCCCTCATCCTCCAAATGCTTATTGTCTCTGATCATATCCTACTCTGACATAGGTTATTTTGGCTTTGGGTGGCCTCCCCCAGCACACTGTGAGCACCTTGAGGACAGTGATCATACTTTACTCTCCCTTGTTCTCCCAGCACCTGGAACAGCATGAATGCTTGTTGGAAACTTGTGAGCTAGAACGCATCTTTTCTCCCTGGTGGCTTGAGTAAAACACTGGTCTTCCCCTTTCACAGAGATGGTACTGGTGTGCCCGCTGAGGGTCCTAAAGACATATGTACTTGGAGTAGTTGGAAGTTGGGATGGGGTTGCACCTTAATATCCCTACTATCTTGGCTGAATTCTTCTGCAATTACAGCAGTTGCTTCAGAGGGTTGTAGAAGGTATGATATGTGATCCATTGGGCTAGAGAAGATGGGTAGAGTCTTTGTTTTGTGCAACCCATGGGGGTTCCAACCCACTTCTTGGAGTCTATGTGGAAGGCTGTCTTAGTAAACCGAAAGAGTCAGCTTGGGCTCTAAGCCACCCATAGAAGGCCTCTGTGGCCTCCCCATACTGGGATGGACGGCACTGGCCTGGGCCATTGTTTCCTCAAAGGTGTTCTAGGGAGCACATTTCCCATGAGTCACTTTGTGAAAAAAGGATCCTGAGGCCAAAAATGTTTAGAAAACTTGCTTAACTATGTCATAGGGTACATTTGAATAAACAAATACAGAGCAGAACACCGGTAAAGAAACCTGTTTAGATCTATCAAACCCAAATTTCTCAGACATACTTGACTGTGAACCTCATCCCCCTTTTATCGCATAAAGTCAACCAGCAACCTGGGGAGTATTTCCTGTGGATAATACTTTGGAACAGACTGGGATCCAGGAGCCCCAAGGGACCTTGGGGTTCGTGAGGAGTTCAGTTCCCCTTTAACTCTGAGGCAATATGACCCAAAGCAGCAGCTCTCAGAGCGTGGTCCCCAGATTGGTATCACCTGGGAACTTTCGGGAAATGTAAATTCTCGGGCCCTACCCCGTCCTAGGGAATCAGATAGTCCAGGGCTCTGCATTCTAACCATCCACCAGGTGGTTCTGATGCACAGTTAAGTTCGAGAACCTAATGGTTAAGAAACAAAGTCAAGCCACATTCTCTGGGTTTAAATTCCACCTCTGCTCCTTAACACCTTGGTGACCTTGGATGAGTTTTTTAAAACTCTCTCTGTGAAATAGTACCCATCTCATGAGGTTATCATACGCATTAAGTGAATTAAAATCTATGAAGCACCTGGAACAGTAACTGCGATGTGTTAATTACCTGTAAGTAATTATTATTCTCATTACCAAGTAGTTCTCTAAGTTTCCACTCAAAGGACAAAGTAGGGCAACAGGTATTGAGACCTATGACATGACAGGGCTGGACTGAGGTTTGGCAGGAGAGGACACCCTGATGTCATAACACCGTGACATCTGATCCCTGACCTTACAGAACATAAGACATTCCCGTGCGAGGGGCTGTTCTGCACTGCGACATTTCGAGAAACATCTTTCTTGCATTGTTCATAGTGATTAATTATGAACCACTAGCCTTGTGAAATGAGGAGCTTGGGGGAAGTAGAATCACTTCCAGCTGGATTTCTGCATTGGCTTCAGGTAGCGAATGAAATCCCAGGTTCAGCAAATGTCCTTTGACTCCACAGATGAGGCCCTTGCAGCAGTAATCTAATTTAAATCTGTGTCACAACAAATCTGCTGACATAGGAGCCTCAGCAAACTGACAAGGATTTGAACCCCAGGAGTAAGGATTTGAACCCAAGGCCTCAGACTCTCTGCCTGGTGCTCCTCCCATGTCACTGCTGTGTGTTGTGATTGGAGGACCCTCAAAGAGCATCCAACCAGAGAGAAGATTGAGGTCCACGGGGCCTGTGTTGGCTCAAGGTTGTCCAGCGTTGCTGAGACAACCGAGTCTCCTCCTCTAAATTCGATGTCCCTTATCAGACGTGGCTGAGTCCCCAGCATGACCCCTTTGTGGTGCTGGAGGTGTGTGGGTTGGGTCTTGAGGGTCTTCCTGTTTTTCTTGCCTGAGGGTCTGAGTAAGGAGGATCAGTTCCCTGTGGTGGATGGGTGTGGCTCAGCGGCCCCTGTCTAAGGTCAAAGGCACGCTTGGCTGGCAATGGGCAGGAAGCTCCGAGAAAGCCAAACAAAAGGTAACTAGAATGTGCCACAGGGGGCCCGTTAGCTTCCTGGAGCCTCCTGGAGCGTTCCCGGGAGGGATCATCGCTGGGAGTGTGTGATCAGCGGCAAGCAGAGTCACAGGCGGCTGCTGGCATATTAATATTCCAGATAAATGGCTTTTGGCTCAGGCAAATGATCCTGTTTGGAAGCAAGTTTCTCTTTGAAGCTCCTAAGAGGGGCAGCTTGCCGAAAAAGGCAGCTTTGCAGAGCTATTCCACTGGAAACCCTCTGCTCCAATCCGTCTCTGTTTATTTTGTTCCTGTCTCTCCTGATGCATGGCAGGCTCAGAAGAAAGAGAGAGGTAGCTCAGCTCTACACATCCTCAGGGAGGAACTGTCAGCAATTAGCTGGGACAACAAAGCCGCAGGGCCGGCTCACAGGACAGGCAGCCCCACCCGGCCCCACCTAGCTCTGCCATTTCCCAGCTGCGTGACCTTGGGCAGGTTGCTTCACCTTGCTGAACCTCAGTTTTTTCAGCTGTCATATGGGGGAGTAATAGCTTTCCTGCACAATGGTTGAAGATTAAATGCGGCCAGATATACAACATGCGTCACATAATGCCTGAGTGTAGTTGAAGATAGAAGTCATTACTGCGAAGGGGGATGCTCGGAGCAAGTGGAGATACCAAAGGGGTGGCATTGATTTATCCCCAGTGACTCTACCCACTGGCTGCTGAGGTGCCTCCCTGTGGGGCTGGAGTCATGGGGAATGTGTCCAGGTATTTCAAGCTTGGGAAACCCCAGCCTGCATGCAGCTCTTCCAACCCTAGTTTTATAGATGGGGAAACAAAGGCCCAGAGAGGAGAAGCGACTTGCTGAAATTCACAAAGCAGATCAGATGCTAGAATGTAGCCTGACTTTTCTCCATCAAAAGAGGTATTCCCAGAAGGGCCACATTGCTCAGGCGCTTGCTCTCTTTCCCTGCGCTCGGAAGGGGCGTGTTTGTTATTGGAGGACCATCCCGAGTGGACCAGGCCAGACCAGACCGGCAGCAGGGCCTGTGGTGTGGTCCTTCCCAGATCTCAGTTGCATTGGGAGGGCTGGGAACCAATCACTGGCCAGAATGGGTGGCAGATCTGACCCCCCAGAGGCCTCCCCTTGTACTGGGATCCAGGCATCTGCGTGTCTGCATACTCCCCTGTATGTTCTAGAGAGGAGCAGGCTGGACGTCTGCTGGGCTAGGAGACCCAAACCCCTCACCACCGGGAGGGGCGCTGGTTACTGATCTCTCGGTGACCCTGTGCAAACTTGCACTTGTCTGCGTCTCAGCTTCCTCAACCGTGAAATGGAGGGAAAATGCCCCTGTCCCCAGGGGTACCGTGGGGGAAGCAGAGAACGTGGAGCCCAAGAGGATATCCTGGCCCCTGGGGGCAGAAGGCCACCTACTGGAGGGCCAATGCCTTGTTTCCATGAGACCTATAAGAAATGCTAGGGGGCTGCTGCATGAATCACAATCTAAGCCTTCTGGAACTGTCAGAATGGAAGGAGCCCCAAAAGGACCAAAGTGAAGTCAGGCAAGAGCATGTGCTACACTGAGCCCTCTGGCGTCTTTTATGGTTTTCATCCACGAGGTCAGATTACTATGCCCCCCCACCCCAAGTTGGATAGATATCGTGCGATTCTGACAGTCTATGATCTCTGGGCATTCTGTCTCAACATCCATGGAATACACACCATCACTTAAAGCATCCTTGGGCAGCAGACATGGAGCCCCACTTGCACACTTCTTAAGATGGGCAATTACTATCTCCCCTGTCTACCCATTCCATCTCCCTATGGCTCTGGCTTTGTTGGAAAGCGTTCCTCATGTGCGAGCCAGAGTCTCCTCCTCCCTGGGGGTGAACCTGCTCTCCCTGCCCCAGGACCACCCTTTAGAGATCTCGGAGGTGAAGCCTTCCCCTCTCTCTGAGTCCTCGTGAGGCAGGCGGTGATAGGGGAATGAGATGCCTTGTCTTCATCCCACGTCTAGGGAGCGTAAGGCAAACTGCTCTCTACTCTCCCTGGTAGAAAGGCGCCACCTCTTACAAATGAAGGCGTGTCTGTGTTATTATCCTCATCTTATTGATGAAAACAGTGAAGCACAGAGAGGGTAACTGGCTGTCAAAGGCCACATGGCTGATAAGGGGAAGGAGCTGAGCTGATAATCAGGGACCGCCCTCTAATCTGAGGCTCTCCGGGGCTCAGGGTCTGAGCCGCGGGGGGTTCTGGGATGACCCATGGCCCTTCACGGAACTTGACCCTATCATACCTTTTCTGAACAGCACTCAGCCTCCTGCCCTGTATGACCTTTGGAGGAGGGGACATTTTAGTCTTCGCGGAATGGGGCCAGACAGCCCAGGCAGCTGGCTCTCCTCCAGCAGTTCCTGGGGCTGCTTCAAGAAGAAATGTCTGGAAATTTGTGGCGTTTATGGAAGTGTCTGTTAAAATTTCCTCTGCTTGGAGACTGAAGTAGACAGAGCAAAAGCCAGTGGGCCTCCCACCCGCTCCCCCAACCCCCCATGGTACTCTTGGGTCTCATTCTCTTTCCACGCCAACCCAGCCCTGGAAATCCCATACCCTTGTCTGCACACCAGCACCAAGCAGACCCATGCAAAGGCCATATGTGTTAGATTATATTATTGTTTAAAATATTTGCTGGTCTTTTCCGTGGAAGATTATTCTTCCCTACCCATTAGACTTGGCCATTTGATTTGATTTAGCCAATGAAATGTGAGCAGGGGTGAAGTGCGCCACTTCTGAACAGAAGTGTTAAGAGCCATCGAGTTCTACTGTTTTCCCTCAGACATGAGGCTAACGATGCTCCAGATAGAGTGCTCTCGTAGCCTGGTGCTGGAAGGAAGATGGCCCGGAACGTAGCTGCAGCTGATCTTGAAAGACCTATAATGTGAATAAGCAATGAGCCTTTGTTACTGTAGGCCACTGAGCATGGGGCTTTGTTAGCGCTGCATGGCCGAGACTGCACCAGACCTGGCAGGCGGTGGTGCGTCACCAAGACACATGGGCCCAGAGGCTCCCCCAGATCAAATATCCTATGATACATGGGGCACAAGAGAAAATACCTGCAAATAAACTCAGAGATAAGGGAGATTTATTCCTCCAACTTCCCTCTGCAGCCTTCACTGACTTAAAATGGAGAAGGTAGAGTTAGAATTTGCCTCAATTTCCCCACAGTCTCCCTGGTCATAAAATGTGTCTAGGGCCTCTGATGGGGATGCTGTGAGGCCCAATTTTACCTCAAGTATTGATTTTTATCCTCAGGAGAAAATAGTTTGTGTTCTTTAAATAAGAAAGGGAAACCGCTTTGGAATTGATTCCTGAGTAATGGAATGACCTTCTGTCCGGACCCTTGAGAGCTGGCTCACGGAGCTTCTCCATGTTGACTCAGTACTGAATTTCCAGTAACATCGAGGACAGAAGGACGTAGGGAGCTTCACTGCCCCTCCTTCTCCTCTCCCATCTCTCCTTAGAGATGCATTAGGCCGAGAACTGCTTCTGGACCACAACGCCTTCCAAATCATCCCAGACAACCGAGTGGGAGGGCCGCTGATACGGGCCCTGTGCCTATGACTACCATAGTGGCCTCCTTATCTGTGGGGGGTAGGCCGTGAGAGCCCCAGTGGATGCCCGAGACCACGGATAGTACTGAACCCTGTACACGCTCGGTTTTTTCCTACACACACACACACACACACACACACACCTAGGATAGTTTAATTTATAAATTAGGCACAGAAAGAGATGAGCAATAATGACTAATAATAACACAGAACAATGATAACCCATGGAAGTTATGTGAATGTGGTCTCTCTCTTTCAAAATATCTTCTCATACAGCACTCACCCTTCTTCCTGTGATGATGTGAGATGATAAAACGGCTCTGTGATGAGGCGAAGTGAGGGGAATGACGTAGGCACTGTGACGTCGCGTTAGCTGCTTCTGACCTTCCGATGATATGTCTGAAGGAGGCTTATCCGTTTCCCGGGTGTGGCCGAGCATGAGTGACAGATGCCAGACAGAGAAACTGGGGATAAGGGGACCCTGTAGGAGGAAAATGGACGCTCTGGAAAGACACATACCTAAAACGTCTTGAGGTGTTGAAGTAATTTATGTTTCTAAAGCATGTTCGTATGTCCTATTTTAACTGGTTCCTTCATCTATGTAAGAGGAAATAATGGTCTGACCGGAGGTCAAGAGACGAGTCTGGGTCCTGCTTCTTCTACCAAGTTGCAGGGATGTCTTGGGCAAGTCATGTCGTGCTTTGGAGGCTCAGTTTCACTTTCAGAGGACTAATTTCTCTCATTCATTCATCCGCTTACTCAATAACTACTTTCTAAACACCTACTTTGTAGGTGTGGACACGGTATGTAGATAAATAAAACCAGTGAAGGGAACATAGGGTGTGGTAGATTGGAACAACGTCCGCAGATTCCTTCCACCTCTGAATGTATGTCCTCTTGCCGTGTGACTTTGCATTGAGAAGTGGAGTGTATCTAGGGTCAGTCATGTGACTTCTTTGGCCAACGGGACAATAGTAAATGTGACCCAAACAGAGACTTGCAAAGCACTTGCACATTGGGACTTGCCTTCTGTTTCTGTGCTTGGATCCCTGAGGCCACCATGGGAACAGGCGAGGCTGGTCTTTGTTGGAGAATGAGATTCACGTGGCCCGATTGCCCCTCTGACCTGTGCTGACAGCCCACAGCTGTCACGTGTGTGCGTGAGGCATCCCTAGACCATCCAGCCACCAGGCCGTCCATTGACCGACCACAGATACAAGAGAAAGCCCAACAGATATCAGCTACAGCAACCCAGACCAGAAAAACACACAGAACACCCACAGAACAATGAGCGAAATAAAATAATTGGTACTTTAAGCCTTTAACTTTGGGGATGTTTTGTTACATAGCGAAAGCTAATCAATATAGGAAAGGAGGCATTTATCGGGCATCTCTTTAAGAAAGGCCTCTCGTATAGACTTCCTAATTGCTTCATTGCTGTGACCCCAGGAGGTAGATACTGTGCTCCCCATTTTACCGTTGAGGAAACTGAGTCTCAAGAGAAGTAAATCCACTGGCCAGATTAGAGAGGCAGTGGAGCCAGGAATGGAGCCTGAGGCTAAGCTGGACTCAACCGGCCAGGAGAAGGGTTTGTTAGCGAGATCTGAGCGGAGCCTGTGGTTCGGCAACCTCGGAATTCTTGGTCGCACAACCCATGTTGAGGCTTCGCTCTTGGAGCCCTGGAGAGCTGTGTGCTGCATGGGGAAAGGAGTGCGCTGGGTCCAGAAAGCCTTAAAGAAGAGGGGGTCGTGATGAAAGGGACAAGAAGAGGGGGTCAAGGCAGTGCTTTACAGCTGAAATGCCTCGTAAGACCAGCTTATGGGAGTCCTCTATCTAAATGATCAATTCCAATCTCATTATGACCGCAGCTGCCATTAACTCAGGAGCTAATTGCTATTAGCTTATAGAAACTCAAGAGGGTTTAGCTGCAAAAATTCCACGACACGGAGCCATCTTACTGCTTAAATGGCCACATTCCTATTATTAATTCCATTTGACTATTAGCTTATTACTGTTAAGTTATTATAACTTTGTATAAAGTCCTTGAACCGGATGCGTGTCCTCCGTGCACATTTCATTACGGGCAGCAGAGTGCACCCAGAGGTTCGATATTTTAATTTTCATTTTTCTTTAAGGTATAGGCTTATTAAGAAGCATGGGGAAGGTCCTTGATTTGGAAGACGGCTCTGTAAGCAAAGGCCCTAACAAAAACCAGACTTTGCTCAGCATTTTTAGGCAATTAAGGTCTTGGCAAATGTAGAGTGAGTCTGAACAACAGCAAAGCTGAGCACTAGAAGTGCCCTTGGAGACTCTAATCCATTCTCATGGTACGGCTGGGGAAACCGAGGACTGGAGACAGGGCAGGACGCAGGGAGACAAAATGCCGTGTCTGCATCAGGCAGATGGCATTACCTGAAACAGCCAGGTCTGTGCTTTAGATAAATTAAAAGTCTGCTGAAGATGCCAAATACATGAGATTTCCAATGCTAGACCAACTACAGCAGGTTCCCTAGTATTTCCTGCGAAAAATACCTGTGCGCTAAGAAAGGGGCCAGGATGCAATATCATTTACTCCTTGTCAGTGGTGAGCCAGCTGGATGGACAGCTACACGACAGTGTGTGAAATCGGGCATATTTAACGGGTGACAAGAAGCCTCCCTTAACAAGAGCCAGTAGGTTCGTTAAGAAAATAGGAGCGTGAGCAATCCCCAAGTTCACGTTTGTTTTTGTTTTTTTTTTAACTTTGTAGCTTCTTCCCAAGAGGCCTTGGGGCACGTCTGGGGAAAATGTCAGACTTGTTGCTTGAGCAGAAGCTGGTCCGGGGAGGGTTCCTTTCATGGCCCGCAAGTCCCTCTGTGGCCAGGGCCATCGGGCAGCTAGGTGGACAGCTTGGGGAACTGGGACCCTGTTCTGGTCCCTCTCAGATTCCCCGTGTTCTCATCTGTAGGAATGAAGGAGAGGAGGCAAGATATGGCTTCAGCCCTTTCCTCTTCCATATGTCTATTCTCAATCTCTTTTATTGGATTTTTGCTCTTCGAGGCACAGAGGAGAGAGGCAATGAGACCCAGCAAAGGGAAATGGGCAGCTGGAGTGCAGGGCTTTCTCTGGGAGCAGGGGCTTCTGGAAGGAGCCTAATTAAAGCCCAGTGAGCTCTTCTGAGTGGAGATTTCCGCCTGTTGATCTTAAGAGCGAGGGCCTGCTGAATGAAAGAGAAGGGGAAAGAAGACAAAAGAGAGGGAAGAGAAGAAAAAAGAGTCAGGAGAGAGAGAGGAAGGAAAGGAGAGGACGTGGGCAGGTAGGGGGGACGAGGAGATATGCAGACCCACGACAAGAGGAGGGATTCGAGGCAAACCAACGAGGTGCTGAAGACCAGAAGGGAGGCAGGCAGAGCAAAGAAGAATAAAAAGTGAGGAGGGACACCGGTGAAGATGGGGAAACAGAAATGCATACATCGGTTGGTTAACTTTAGAGCACACAGAATACAAGAGATGGTTCCTTGCGGTGTGGATGGGACGGGGAAGTGGGAGGAGGTACTTGAAAGCAGGGAGCATTTTTCTTGATGTAGATACCTGGACAGAGTTCGGTTATTGATTGATTGTGTCTATGTGTCTGTGTGCACGCACACACACTTGTGTAGGAACAGGCGATTTTCACCCGGGCATTGCAACCCGTGGGCGCCACCCGATCTATTGCTTGGGGTCAACACATCCTAACATTGCGAGAATTCAGCCACCATGCCTGTTTCCACTCTGAGGCTGTAACTCACACCAGAAGCCGACAGCTTTACGGAACCCCTGCAAATCTGTTCCCTCTTCCTGCCACCCTGGAGAGACACAGTCGTGTTGTACCTGGAAACAAAGCAGCTGAGCCCCCGGGGTAGACACGGGCGGAGGGCGCCGCCAGCTAATCTCTCTGAGCCCATTTTCCGGGTGACACACCTGCGAGGGGTGCCCGGTTTGCAGGACGGCGGGAGCTGGGGGAGGCGACGGAGGCGATCTGGCTCCGTGGCGTTCCCCCTCCCGGGTCTCTTGCTTCTGGGTCAGGCTGTTTGGCGGCGAACAGCACATAAAGATGAAACATTTTGTTCCCTCACGGCTTGGTGGCTCGCCCCCAGGTTCCAGAGATCTGTAAGCTGTAAAAACAATACAAAACAAGAGAAAACAGAGCCCAGCTCAGGGCTTGCCAGGGCCCCTCCGCCAGCTCCGTTTGTCCCGATTTTGTCAGTTGCACCCAGAGGACAGGACCCGACGGGGTGGGCTGAGGTGAGAAGACAACACATCATGCGTTTCCGAGGGAAAAAGACAGGAGCAGAGATAAAGGTTGGCAAAGAGCTGATCAAGTCCTGCGGGTCCGAAGGGAGCGCCCCAGCGTCCCCCTCAGTGCCTGCTGGGTGTCCAGTTTTGCTAGGCGTCCACCTTTCCTCGTGAGCACCGGGGCTAACCCAGGGCCTGGGGGGTGAACCGGAACGCTGAGACAGAAAAGCTCTAATTTGTAGCATGTGCCAGTCTGCATGGTGTGAGTCCTCCCACGATGCTGTTTTCAAGCGGTCAGTCGTGGCGTCCCTGATGGAGGGCTGGGACCGGACGGCGTATTCAGCTTTGGCAGGTCTGGTCGGAAGTTGCTCCCTTCCCCCTGTTCTTAACCCTCTTCCGTACAGGGCCCATCCTGCTACCTGAGTGTTCCTCTGGCAGGCAGAGGTGATTACGGTGCTTCCCTGGTATAAACCATCAATGGCTCTCCATTGTCTGCAAGAGAAAACTCAAAGTCCTTCGCCTAGCATTCGAGGTCTTTTAAGTTTTGGCTTCACTCAATGTTTTCAGCCAGATGCATGACCCATAAAATATACATCGTGTATTTTGATGGTCCCCCTCTCCTGTTGCCCACGGGATTGTAAGCTCCTTATGGAGGGAGAGTCTGGATCACTCTTCCTTGCGTCCCTAGTTGCATATCCTATGTGGTCTACAAATTTAAAGGATGAAAGAAGAAATTGACTAAGACTGGACCTCTTCCCTTTCCCCAGTTAAGGCCCGCTCACCAGCTCCCCTGTGGCTTTTTGCCCTTGCCATTCCTCCATGCCCAGTATGGTCTTTCTCACACTTTCTTCACACGTCAACATCTGGACCCATTTCTCCTAGATCCAGGGTCAGCTGTGTGTGGGAGTGTCTTCTCCACCGCATCGATACATCCGTCCAACGGCAGACATTAACAGCCCTACTATGTGCCAGAGATGGTTCCATGTGCTGGGGGTACAGCTTTGAACAAGGCAGACAACATCCTTGCCCTCCCGCAGCTCACGTGGTGGGGGGAAAGCCGTGATCAAAGGAATATCAGTGTAATGGCAAATGGCAAAAGTGATCGCAGGAAATTAAAGCAAGGAGGGAGCAGCAGGCATTCCAGCGTGGTAAGAACAGCCAGCGAGGCTCCTCGAAGGATCTGCTCTGGGAAGGGAGAAGCCATGTTTTGCATTCCGCGTGGAGTGTGGCCCCTTGCATTTCCTCCAGGTCTTGTCTCACTAATTACTTCTTGTCCACCTTACATGTCTTATGTGGGTGTCTTCCTTTAACCCAATAAACGTGCTTAGGTTTGTTCATCCTGAGAAGAACACCCCCTCCTTGACCTCATGTCCCTCTTCAGATGGCCCTCTTTTCTCTATCCCTTCAACAGCAGAAAAGAACTTGCAGAGTGGGTCTCCACTTCCCCGATTCCTGTACCCGCTTTCTCCGCTGCTCGGAGAGCCACTTCCTGTCCCCAGGAAATCCATTCATTCTCAGCCATCATCCAGAGACCCCAAAGTGCCAAGTCTGGTGGACAAATCTCAGCCCTCATCTTGCAGGAACTCTACAGAACTTGACCCGCTGAGCGTGTCTCTTCCTGAAACGTTCCCCCCTCACCTCTTTTGACCAGTCTGGCCCCCTGCCTGCTTCTCTTTCCATGGCGTCCGTCTTAGGGGCCAGCATTCCTCCAGGATCTTTCCTCCAGCTCATCTGGTTGCTCTAGAACACTCCCAAGGTGTCAACCTCCATCTACAAGCTGGCAAGCCCTCAGTCCAAACCCACCGCCTCCTCCCTCCTGGGCGGTTGGCCCCAGGGCCCGCCCTCCGGACATCCCCAACTTTGGGCGGCCCTCGGACCTCCAGTGTCAGTGGGTCTGAAACACATCATCATCTCCTTGCCCAGATCCGCAACCGTCCCTGGGTCCTAGCTCCTGAATGTTCTGCCAGGACCCCCAGCAAGAAACCTGGATGCGGTTCTCATCTAAGCCCCTCCCCACGCTTCCCTCATCTAATCCAACCATTCCTGCCGTTTTTACCTCCTGATTCCCAAGTTTGTTCCTCCATTTCTGTCTCTGCTCCCACATTTCCTGTTCAGGCCCTCACCATCTCTCACCTTCCAGCTGGTTTCTCTGACCCAGGCCGCTCCCTGACCCCCACAAACATGCCAGAATTAGGCTTCAGAAATGCAAATTGGACCATATACCTCCCTGCTTAAAACCTTCCTGCAGTTGCGTCTTGTCCGCAGCACGTGGGGCCCTCCACGGCCTGGGGCCTGCCGCTCTGTCCGCACCACCTTCACTCTGCCCGGTCCTCGGGATTCCAGGCACGCCGAGCTCCTTGTCATTCTGGGCACTCAGCAGGCTGTTTAATGGCTCGGCTCCTTTGCTTACCCAGGGTCCTCTGCCTGGAATATCCTGACTTTCTCCCCCACACCGGTCGACTGGCTCGCCTTCCCCTGATCTGATCTGATTCTTCCCTTTCAGACCAGACAGTACCTGGTGCAGGAAACCTCTCACTGCCGCTTTGCCCCCCAGCATACAGGCCCTCAACGGCGAGATAGCTCTCCCTGTCCTGTGCACACTTCTCTCCCCTCCCCCGCACACGCACACACATGCACGCACACACACACACGCACGTGCACCACCTTGTCATCCCCTACTTGCGCCCGTCCCCTAGACCGCTAGGGCAATACGCGGCCGTGTCCTATTCATCTTTGCGTCCTCCGCGCTTGACCCAAACTGGGCGCCTGATAAATGGTTTGTGCTCCACAGACAGCGCAAGGACAGTGCAAGGCCCTTGGTTAAAAGAAAAGAAGGCACCGTAGGCAAGGAGGCAGGATGCATTATGGTTCCTGCCTTTCCGCTTTAGGGCAAATCTTGAACCTCTCTGTGCCTCGGTTTCACCCCCTGTGAAATGGGAAAGCACCCACGGAGAGTTGCTGCAAGATCGCCCAAGAGAATGCGTGCCCAGCGCTTTGATCAGTCAGCTTCTCGTGTTACCCGGCACACAGTGGGACCCGCGCATTTACATACATTATTCCATTTATTTTTCATAATGCGATTGTGAAGTAGGTACTATTATCCTGTTTTCGCTCATTAAGGAAACTGCTGAAAGAGGTTGAGTGGTTTCCCTAGTGGCACGCAGCCTCAGAGATAGAATGAGGCCGCTCTGGTCACTCCCTCGATCCTCTGCTGAACTACCTTCAGCAAACAGCAAAAAAGAAGCCCTCAGTGGAGAAAGTTTCCAGCAAGCCTGAGAACACCTTGTGCTGGGGGGAGAGGGGATTGGGGGGCTGGAGCGGGACAGGCTCTCATTGTCCCACGGGTAACTTTTGTAATGCCTGCAGAACAAATGGGAGACCTCTTGGACCATAATGAGTCATGAAGGAAAGTTAGAGTATGTGTTCTTGGGGGACCTCTCTCCTCCCTTTGGGGGTGAGGTCTGAGCCAACAGCCTAGCCAGGTGCCTTTCCCATCAGAGGGGCTCCTAGGTGGGGAGAAGGTCATGGACGGCCAGGGTGGGAGACAGGGCGGGGGTTGTCTGAGGGCCCCTTGAGTGGGTCCCCTTGGGGTCTAATCTTCCCCTGCCTTATCCTCACTTGCATTTCTGCACCCCAGACTCCTCATGGTCAAATGCAGCTATCCTCCCCACCCTCAGAGTTCATGTGCGGCGATGAACACCCCTCTCTGTGCGATCTAGAGGTGCATGGTGAAGATTCAGCCCCTGGGAAGAGGGGGGCGGCTCTGGTCCGTCCAGGAGCTATATCCAGTGGATTCTCGAGCCTCATGCAATGCTGGCCTCCCAGCTTGCTGGCCTTGGCACAGCCTGGACCCTAGAAAGTGTTCCCATAGGACTCCTGGAGGAGAGCACACATCTACCCGGGAAACTACCCATAAACTCTAGTCTGAGTGCGGGGAAGGCCCAGAAGGCATCTCACTCGAGTTTGCGGGAATATGGGCGTAAGAAAAGGCGCGGATTATTGGTGACCACCAGAAACTAGGACAGAGGCCTGGGACGGCTTCTCCCTCAAAGCCTCTGGAAGGACCCGACTCTGTGCACACCTGGATTTTGAACTTGTGGCTGCCAGAACTGTGAAAGAGTACATGTCTGTTCCTTTCAGCCACTCGATTGTGATACTTTGTAATCATAGCCCTGGGAAGCTCATAGGGCACTTGACTACCTGTAGGAAGGTGGTCTGGGAAGGCTTTTGAGGATGTGACATTGGCACTGTGTCTAGAAGTCTGAGTAGAAGGAAGCTGGGCTGCAGAGGGGAGGCGTTTAGAGGAAGGCCCAGCACAGCCCGCAGGAAGAGAACAGAAATGGCAAGGCGGGGAGAGAACTGGAAAGGATCCAGGGGGCCCAGAGCTCAGGAACAGGTAAAAGATGACACCGAGGATGGCCCTGCTTATCAGAAACGTGCTCTGATTTACTCAGGCATTTGGACGCTGTCCTGGGGTAATGGACTCGTTCGGGAATTTCCGCAGGGGAGCGACCTCGTCGGCATGAGCTTTGGAAAGACCACCGAGGGACCCAAAGCGGGCACCAAACCAGGAGCGGAGCCCCCGAGGCTGGGAGACTAGTGCCCCGCAGGGTTGGCCAATGGGGCGAAGGGACACCATCAACAGAGCTTGGCCTCCCATCGTGGAGAGATTCTGGGAGGACACGTAGTTTGGGGTCTGGGTGACAGAGTCATTCCACAGAGGGATGGAGAATGAGTGGCCTTGGGAGGCCCTGGGGACACGTTGCCTCCTCATAGGACTGGTAAGAGGATTACCTGACTCTAAGGTCTGCAAAGGACCAGACACAGTGACTGGCTGGGGGCGGCCCCTTTTCTGTGACAAGACTGGAGAAAGAGGCCCAAGGGAGGGCATAGAGCCTTCCTTTCCTTTCCATTCCTGGCATCATCTACTGTGCCCGGCACGACAGATTTTCAGTGAATGCCCATAGAGTCGAAATACGGGCTGAACCCCAGGTGCCACAGGCGCGGCCATCATAAACCCAGCATGCTTTGCAACCAGGGGTTCATCCCGCAGGCCTCCCCGGCACAGGGAGATCGATCGGTCTGGTTCCAGCTGTTGAAACTAGAAGCAGAGAGGAACCCTGGACAAATAGACCTCAGCTCAGCACTTTCTCTGTCTGGGAAGAAAAGCAGGTGGGGGAGAGTCCCAAGCCATCAGAAGGTTATGGGGCCATAAATAAGAGATTTGTGGTAAATAAGCTGGCGAACATATCCGCTCGCTGCTCTTTTTTATCACTCACCTAGAGAGCAAAATTCCCCCGCATCTTTTCTGCAGGCCAATAAATATCCTTCAAGGAGCCCGTATTTACATAGAGAGCAAGGGGGGGATGCGGCTGCTCCCTGGGCCCCGTGTCAGGAGGCACAATGTATGGCCCTAAAGAGAAAGGCTGCACAGAAAATCGATGCAAATGCAGTTGCTTTTCCCAGGATGATGCTCCCAAGCAAGGTTCAGCCCAAGTTCAAGGATTGTGCTCAGGCAGGTGGTGCAGGCCCTACTCTAAGCCGAGGAGGTAAGTCTCTCCGCTAGCCTGGGCTCCTGGCCACACGGCCTGGGCTCCTGGCCACATGGCCCTGCCTGCCCGGGGGCCCGCACTGAAAGTCTTTCTCCAACATGGAGACCTGCAGGGTCTCCCAGGGGACCCCCTCATCCACCGGCAGGCGTCATTCCACGCAAGGATGCCCCCGGGACTTACCCCATGCCAGGCACAATGGGTAAATAGAGGCAGGCGAGACAGGTAAGGCTTCTGCCCTCCTGGTACACAAGCAGCTGCAATCCGGTGTTTCCACCCAGGAGAGGGAAAAGCCTGCCTGAGCGGCCAACACAGAAGCTGACACATTTGCTGTGATTTGAGGATGAGCAGATGACAGATGAAGGAAGAGGTGCTCGGCAGAGGGAATGGCCTGCATAAATATGAGCCCAAGGTAGAAGAAAGGGGAAGCATGGTGCGCCGAGGAGGTGGGAGAGTGTGGACGGCGGTGCGGGGGTGGGGAAGCCTGCCGTGCAGCGGGATGGGAAGAGGGAGCTCCTGGAATTCCAGCCCTTGGGAACCTGGTGCCCCTGGGCAATGGAGAGCCACTTTAGAGTCTAGACAGGGGAGGGATTTCCCAGCAAGCCCTCATTTCTGGAAAATCGATGGGCAATTTTTCTTATGTCTCCAATGACTTAGAGTAATACCCAGCACAAAGAAGGGCTTAAGAATAGTTGAATTACTGAGTCAACATAGGGATCCCCTACTGGGTCCACCTTGCAGGTATAGGTCCCTTTGAACGACCCAGAAAGCCAGTGCCGCAGGAAGGATTTGCACGCACCTTGGAGATGAAGGAGCGTCTGATCGTGGTCAAGAGACTCGCCCAGGGTCACCCAGCTCCTCGATGGCTAAGCTGAGACTGAAACCCAGGTGGTCTGTTTCTTTAATGCAGCTTGGAGAGAGAGCCCCAGAAAATATACGGGGATCGAAATAGAGAAGGCAAGAGCTGTAGGAGTAAAAGGTAAGAAGGAAAGTCAAAGTTTTGGGTGGTGAGATCATCTCATCTTCCATCCTTTACCACTTTGGGCTTTATTTACGGTCTTTAGTATAATCATATAGGACATAACATCTTTTAAACATGAATGTAACCAACAGCATAAGCTTTTAAGAACACACACACACACACACATTCACATTTGACCATAGTACATTGTTTTACTTTATAAAGAATGAAGAAAACTACTTTCTAAACATCTGGCTGCTATTTTTCTGAACTCAGATGTGGTAAATAAGAAAGACAAGTCAATAGGCTCTACCTGCCAGGAGCGATTGCCAGCGTGGCTTAAGCCGTGTACGTAGACCCCCTTTAGACTCAGTGGAGAGA
>CM052894.1:42729570-42810776 GCA_028534135.1 Potos flavus | reverse complement strand
AGGAAGGGTGTTAAAGAGGTTGTCACAAAATCTCCCTCTGGTAAAACGCAGGTAGTTGGAAAATGCAAATGCTCCAGTTGGGAACCCACATCTTTCCGTTCAGCCCTTCTTCAGGGTCCCCCACGTCCAGGACCAGGTGCCGGGATAACCGTGCAAACAGTTGGATTGGGAGCCTTGGGCCTGCGACCTCTTCTCCCTCTGACCTTGGACAGGTCTGTCCCCTTAGGGTGCTTGGCTTCAGTATCATACAAATGACCTCAAGAACTGAGGTGACGATTAGCTAAGATAAAGGACATCAAAGGGCTGGTGAGGATTTTAATCAACTATGAGGATAATTAGCATCATTGCTGGCATCTGGGGAGGCCTTACCCCTAAGCACCTAACAAATGCGGAAGTATATACTCGGGACCACTCCGCACGGGGGCCACCGTTGGTCCCCATGTCATAGATGAGGAATAGTTCTCATGGGGCCGTGTGACCTCTTTGGTGACAGGTGCAGGACGGGTTGTGAGGTTCTGGACAGGAGCGCCCCCAGCAGGCTTCCGAAGCAGGTCCCATCTGAGAGGGAACGGAAAGGGCTGCAAAGGATGTCACCCCTTTGAGAAAGGGGAGGGCACCGTGTCCCAGGTGGAAGGCGCATCACACTCAAAGGCCCCCGTGTAGGGGGTGTTTGTTGTGGGAACAGAGGGTGAGCGTGTGTGTGCGCACTGGGGAGAAGGGTGATGAGACCAGGAAGGTATCCCGAGTCTTTACGCGGGCACATCTTTGCCTGTTGCCAATATCCTCCAGTGTTCCGGAAAGGACCAAAACCAAGATTCTTCTATTATCTCATTTGGGTTAGAAAGAGTGGCAGGAAATTTGTACCACGTCCAAACAGGTCTGCATCGTCAATAACGGCAGGTCTCACATCCACACGGAGAGTTAGCAAGTCTCTCATCAGGAAAATCCACCCGGGGACCTGGAAGCAGCCCCAACCCCCTCTCAGGCTTGCCTACAAGAAGCCACTGCTGCCAGAAGGGCCCCGGCCACTCCCGGCATGGCTGTCTACGGGCCGAGGCCCACAACGGTGAGGAGGCCCTGCCTCCCGGTGGCTCTCAAACACTGCTCCTTCGGGACACTGGTGACGACGTCCCGTGGTTACGCCTGTGACCTGACTCCCTGAGAAGATGGCAGAAAGGGGTTGTCTAAACGACTTCCCTGTTTAGATCTAAACTATCTGGATTGTCCTTCAATCGACAATAGAAGCTATGACACCGTGGGCTCTTGCCAAAGAGCTGAGCCTGGAGCCACGCCTGGCACGGAGCCCGGCTGGAACAACGGGGAACAATGGCCCGCTCTTCCATAACGCTGCGCGCCTGAAAGGCTGTTTTCACACATAGTATCTCTAGGGCAGCCTCTCCAGTCATCTTCTAAGTGGTTCTTAGTCTACTGTTCACAGACGCCAAAGGGTTAATAGATTAATACCTGAGATTTAGGGGATCCGTGAACCGCCCCATAGCTGTGTGCCAAATGTTGGGTATAGATCTATTTTGCGGGTAAGAGGATCTTGAGCTTTTTATTAGCTTCTTTAAAGACCGTAATATGCTTAAGACTCTAAGAATGCTTCGGTTTGGCTCTTGTGCTAAGAAGAGGGCCAAAGAAGCCACTTCTCCTGACCTTATTTATTTAGGTCTTACTTAGACGTATACTTCAATATTACTGTCCAGCTGTCAGCCAAGGTCCGACGAAGGGCATTCCTACATCCTCTGGTTCACTGTTATTGAAGGTATGACCCATTATTAGAGTGCTTGGCATCCTTTAATCCAAGACCCAAACAATACGTTCTTTTGAAACATTGGTGCTAGGGAAGAGTTTGCATCCACTCACGACGACGTGTGTGTCTTTCCTTTTTTCAATAGATGAGAATTACATGACTCAAGATATTTCACCTTCCTACCCTGGCTGCCGTGAAGTTCTGAGTCACGTTTGCTATTCCTTCATGGAACGGTTTTATTTAGCACCTATGTTCTAACATCGTGCTAAGCAGCAGGGATGGAGGATTGAGCCAGACAGATATGGTTCCTGCTGTCACAAAATGAATGTTTGACCCCAGGTTTCTGTGTGTGCTTTAAAAAAACAAAATTCCACTACTGGTTCTAAACAGTGCTGGTGGCAAATCCAGACAGAGTGCTCTCGGTCCGCGCAGGATCTAACCGGCTTGCAGATATTAACTCCTTTAATGGCTCTCATGGCCCTAAGAGGTAGGTGCTATTATGGCCTCAGACCTAATATGAGAACACCGAGGAGCTAAAAAGTTAAATGACTAGCCTACGGTCATGATGCGGCCAAGTGGCAGAGTCAATAACCAAAGCCCAGCCTTCTGACAGCAGCCTGGGCTCAGACCTGGGACCCACACGGCGCCCTCTCAGGGCCAGCCGCCTGGCTGGAATAATGCTGTGTGTTTATGGAGCATACTCCACCCTATGGAGTGTTGGACACCCATCGCTGATTTTAATCACCGCCACGTCTGTGATTAGTGAACGCTGTTATTCCCCTTGCTGAGATGACCATGTAGTTGCTCAGAAAGGTGGAGAGAGTCCGTGCCCGCGAAGCATAGCTAGCACTGAAATCCGGGAGCCCAAGTCCTGGAGGGCTTCTCCCCGCTGCACCGACTCCTCCTCTCCCAAGGACGGAGACTGTCCTTGCAAGGGCCCCAGGCCTGGGCGGGAAGTAGACAGAATCACTAGCTGGTGCATTGCATGGGAATGCCGGATGGCAGGCTGTCCGGTGGGCCTTTGTTGGATGTGTGGCTGGAGACCCTCTAGTGCTGGTTAAAGGTGAGATCAGACCTTGTTAACACTGAGAGGAACATTGCAGATCATCGATGTGGGCATTTCTGACATGTGTTTGGGACTCTGAGCCTCTTTGGAGAATCTGATGCAAATTATGGACACTCTTTTCCAAACCCAGGTCACCCTGATCCCCAGCCCTGTTCTTACGTGACCACCAAGGCATTTTAATGATGATTTCTCAGTGTTTTCAGAACCGACTCTCAAGAAGAGGCTTGTTGCTTGCTTGCTGCAGATCTAAGTACCTTTCTCCTTGTTGTTGAATAGAGGAACATTTCTTTCTTTCTTTTTTCTTCCCTGCAAAGGGGAAGAAAGGGAAGTATTATTTTCAACTCTCAGCTTAACGTGTCTTTGATTAATGTATATTGTAATCATCACAGAATGCACAGCTGTCTATTAGCGATGAGACCAAATGAGTTGAATAGATTATCAAAGAGCGGCAGCCCCAATTCCACTCTGAGGTACACGCTCGTCTTTAGAACATTAATCTCGTTATAGGTTGGAGTCTGATTCCAATTTCCCTGACAGTAGGCAAGAAGGCGAGGAAGACTGATCAAATACGCCAGGGGCGGCGAGCGCTCAGATCTCGATGGGGCTGAGCAAAGCGAGCAGCGTGGTTTTCTTAAAATGATTTTTCCAAAGGGATGAGAAAGGCGGAGAAGGCATGCCAGGCGCTTTGAGAGTGAGAGGCGGGATCCCGGGACAAGCAGGCAGGGGGATTGGAGAGCAGTTTCCAGGACGGAGGAGGGGCTGCCTGGGGGCCGAGTCTCCTCGTGAGCAGTGCTAATGAGGAAGGACCAAGAGGCAGAAGCTGGTGAGAGGTGAGGGGAAGTGTGGCAGAGTAGCCGGGGCCCCACCTTTGAGGCTCACCGAGCCCCCAGAGGCACAGGCAGGCAGTGTGGAATGGAGCTCTGGACCCAAATCCCCAGTGGCTCAATCCTACCCTGGAGAGAGGGCTCCGGCTCTGCCACCAAGCTGGCCCCTGGGGACAGGGCCCTGGGGAGAGTCCTCCTCTGATGCCCTTGAGTCCGAGCCTTTGGCCTCATTGGTTCCATTGAGCAAACTTCCGCCATAGCCCCACAAGGCCAGTGAACCCCAGTGCCGCCATATACAACTCTCAGCTCTCTGTCTGCCCGGTGCGCTGCCCGGTTTTCCACACGGTTAGACTCTCCTGACTGCCCCAAACGGCCTCCCGCCCTGTGCGCAGAAAGCCACATTTGTACGCACCCACGGCCCATGAGTAATTTTTAAAGAAGGAAACTGTACAAGTCTTTCCGTAACGTGTCAGCTAGTCCTTCATCTGTCGGGACACACATCTGTCTTCCTTTTCCCCAACCAGCCCACCTTTCAGCTAAACTCCCTTTGTCACGATTCCTCAAAAGTCATTAGAATTTTTCATGCCACCATTCCATTGCCTATGTCGGTCCCCTACCTGGGATGCACTTTTTCTCCTTGTCCATCTGAGAGTTCAGCGGTCACTCCAGCGGGCGAAGGGCCTGGCCAATGCCCTTCTGCTTTTCCAGCTGGACCCCAGCACCCTCTCTTCTGACCATGTGTGACATTAAATCTCCCATCGTGTAGGGGAAGTGTTACAGGCATGCCTTCTCCCTGGCCTCCGTGTCTGTGAATGCCTCTGGGCCGAAGCCTTGCTCCCAGAGCTGGTCACACGGCATGGCTCGGAGTAAGTTATTAGGATGAATCAAGAGTCGGGACACCTGGGTGGCTCAGTCGGTTAGGTGTCTGCCTTTGGCTCAGGTCATGATCCGGGGGTCCTGGGATCGAGCCCCGCATCGGGCTCCTTGCTCAGCAGGGAGTCTGTTCTTCCCTCTCCTGCTCCTCCTGCTTGTGCTCTCTCTCTATCTCTGACAAATAAATAAAATCTTAAAAAAAAAAAAAAAAAAAGAATGAATCAAGGATCACATCCAGCTTTGAAACCTTTCCAAGGTCCTGCCTCCCCTTGCCAGACCCCATGCCAGGCGTGGTCTCTGATTGACCCTTGCTGGGAAGGGCAGGGTGGGCTCACAGCCCGCCAGAAGGAAGACAGAAGTGATCCCAATGACTAACTTTGTGCACGAATCTCAGAGCTAAGGCAGAACTTTGAGTGCGGTCTTTCTGACCCCACGGCCACCTCCGCGACAGTCCAAGCTCACCTACCAGAGGGCAAAAGTGCATGTTCTGTTTGAGACAACACTCCAGCTCCCAGGGAAAGAAGTGGGAAATGGAAAGAGCCCCCCGTTCTCAGGAGCTGTCCCTCACTAGCATCGCCCTGAGAGCGAGCGCCTTCCTTCTCAGACTGGGCGCCCTGGGCACCTCGCCTGCCTACCCTCATCCCCGCCCGGCCAGCACCCACGTTGGCCATGTCCAGAGAGAGGGGCTTCAGTTTTGTCAAGCTTTGGATTTCAGAATTGGCTGTCGGTCTGCTGGTGCCTGTGGCTGCCTTTCTGAGCAGCCGCGTGCCAGGCACCGCGTACAGAGGGAGAGAAGGCTGAGCTGGAACAGGGGCAGAGCCGTGGCCCTGATCGGAGGGGAGAGGGTGCTCCGGGCGCTGGAAGTCGCAGGGGCAGGGCTGCAAGGATGCTCCAGGAGCCCCAGTTTAGGGAGATGGCTGTAACAACGATCAGGAGGCAGCTTGGCACCTGGAATGTTGCCCGCCCGAGGCATTGGCATTACATCTGTCGGGCAGCAAAGTCAGCACCTGGGGAGCCGTGGGATTGGGGTTCCCTGAAGAGGGGCTCTGGCTAAGGGCAGACAGTGTGGGGAGGTCATGTCTAAAGCAAACACCGTCTTCAAAGCTGTCACCCTAACCTCAGCCAGGCCCGGTCCCTCAGAGTCAGGAGGAGCCTCCCGTGACCCCGTGCTTGTCCCACCCTCACCCCTACTCCTCTGGACACACTCAGCTCATCCCAGCACTCACCACAGCAGGGCGAAAACTGGCTTGTAAGGCCACGGCTGGGAAAATCATCACGATGGGGCGGGGAGCAAGATTGGCTGCGATTTCTCCCTTCAAGTTCCTCTGCTCCGTCCTCTGCTGTGACCCATAAATTCACTGAGATGAAGTCATTCCCCAGTCGTGGCTGTGAGAAATCAGCCGCATAGCTAGGGAGTTTGCAGCCGAGTTAGATTATAAAATAAAACCAGGGGTTCCAGAGGGGGAGGGTCAAACCCGACGAGCCCTGGGGGAGGGGAGAATGCTGTTCTGTTCTTTTTAACGAGGACCAGCAGGTTTTCAACTTTGTCAGATTCCTCATCCCACTCCCTCCTGTGCCCCCAGCTTTTTTTTGTTTTTTTTGGGTAAGGGGTCATTCCTGTAAACCACCGTGGTGCTTCCTCAGTGTCAAAAAAAAAAAATGAAATGAAAATAAAAAATTTAAAAACCAGCCTGATATCACTTTCCTGCCGAGTTTGAAACAGGCTTCATCATTCTGAAATCTTCTGAAATTTGTCTAGAGTCTGAGGGGTGAGAGCAGCCTCAGAGCCAGCGGGCTGCCCCCGGGAGATGGGAGCGAGATGTGGTTCTGGGGAGACTGGCTTGGCCTGGGAGCGAAACAGACCCATCTCCTGAACGACGGTAGGACTCCGCTTTCTCATCTATGAAATGAGCATACATGAGTTGTTGGGGCATCACGTTGCCTGAGATCTCCTCCGGCTCAAGCAGTCTTTAATACCTTCGTTCATCCAGAAGCTATTTTTGGAGTATCTCCTGCATTTCAGACATTGGGATGTACCCCGGCGATAAAGCACTAGGCTTAGCACCTGAGGCCTTGCTTTTGTCCTCTTTACTTGACAAAGATCGAGGGCCGAGTGTCCTCCAAACTGAGGCTGCTTGGGGCACCTTGGTGGCTCAGTATTTTAAGCATCTGCCTTTGGCTTAGGTCGTGATCCCGGGGTCCTGGGATGGAGCCCTGCATCTGGCTCCCTGCTCAGCTGGGGGTCTGCTTCTCCCTCTCCCTCTGCGTTCTCTCTCTCTCAAACAAATAAATAAATAAATCTAAAAAAAAAAAAGGCAAAAAAACAAACAAAAAACCCCTCCTGAGGCTGCTCATGTCTTGTTACCCTAGACGGTGAGAATGACAGTAAAGGTGAGGCTGGTTGGTGGCGTGTCACATGTGCCATGGCCTCATAGCTCAGCAGATGCTCCTGCGGTCTCCTTTCACTTGGCCTCCTAACATCAGGGGAGAGGAAACGAGCTGGCTCAGAGAGGACAGGACGAGACACAGATGCTACCGTTTGTGGGCTGGACACAGCCATCATCCCTCTTCCCTTGCCGGACTCCAGACCCAGCTCTCTCTTGCAGTGGGAGGGGACGAGAACGAGCTCCAAGTGTGCAGTGAATGCTTATGACGTCCTAGGCACGGTACCAAGGACTTGAATACGCATTCGGTCTTGAACAACCCTGGGGTGGGGGACGGTGGGTAACGGTCTTGCTTTGCAGATGAGGAAACCGCAGAGGCTAAATCACCCAAGAGCAATCAGCTAGGGAGAGTCAGAGGCAGGATTTGAACCCAGATCTGTGTTGCCCCAAAGACAGCGCTCTTGGGTGCGTTTGAGTTCTGAAATGCTTATAGCTCTGTGGAATACGGAGCTCAAAGGGACTTCGAGAGCCCGTGTTGCCTGCAGCCCATGTCCCAAGCCTTGTTGTCTTCTCCAAGCAGGAAAGATGGTTTTATTTTCGAGTTTCCTTGGAATTCTTAGATAGTGACCTCTGAGGGTAACGGCCTCTGAGGGTTAACTTCAGTGGTTTAGATGTTTAACATTGCTCCCAACAACCCCAAAGCCTTGCTTTGTAGCATTTGCTGACTTCCCTGGTGCTGTACTTAACTGACGCCAATCTCGGCTCCTAATGTGAAGACAGGGTTACACAGTATTTCCACCATACAGACACAACGGGTGTTACGTGGCTATTTGGTATTTCTGCCATCCAGCCACAAGTGCGAAGATGCGTCCCTGCCTTCCAGGGCTCTCCCCTGGACAAGCTGGCAGTAATTCGAATGTGGCCGGAGTTCCATAAATGCTTCCTTAGTGATAGATCGCAGGTTTCACTGGGTGTCCCCAGGTGTCTTGGAAAGAGGCCGAGTTTTGGAATTACCTCAGGTGGGCTGTGTGTGGGAGCTCGAAGACGCCTTCCCTAGTTACCCATTTCTGTGTAACAATCACCCCAAATTTGAGTGGCTTAAACAGTGACCCTGTATTACGTCTCAGTTTCTGTGGGTCAGGAATCCCAGCCTGGCTGGGCTGGGTCCTCTGGCTCAGGGACCCCATGCTGTCACACACTCTATGTGAGGCGGAAGTCAGGCCTGCAGCCTTTTCACCTGACCGGGGAGGCCCCTCTTCCAAGCATACTCAGGTAGCTGTGGGAAAGATGTGTTTCCTTGGGGGTTGTTGGACTGGAGGGCTTAGTCCCTTCCTAGCTGTTGGCTGGAGGCTGCCCTCAGTTTCTAGCTGCATGGCCTCGCCGTGGGGAGTGTCACAACATGGCAGCCGGCTTCCTCCAGAGGGAGCGGGTGAGAAAGATAAGAGAGAGGATAAACAAGACGAAAAGCGTAATCTTTTCAGAACCTCGTCTTGGATGTGACAACTTTTTGCTTCTACTGTATTCTGTTCATGAAGAGAAATTGCAGGGTCCAGCCCACACTCAAGGGGGAAGCACTTCACGAGGGCATGAATACCAGGAGGGGAGGATCATTGGGAGCCATTTTGGAGGCTACTTACCACAGAAGCTAGGTGATAGCAATCCTAACCGCAGACGTTTACCGAGCACTTATTACACTCTGGGAACCATTCTGAGTGCTTTCCACTTGCCTTATAGAGTCTTTATTTAGCTTTCACACAACTCAGGAGGTTGGTTCTGTGGGCCCCATTTTACTGATGAGGAAACAGACTTCAAGAGGTGACGCAGACGCCCCCAGAGCCCCAGCTAGGAAGCTGGAAGAGCCGTGTCACTGGCGGTCTGCCTCCTCCGGAGCCCACTCTGCGGGCTGGACTGCCTCTCCGGAAGACTTGGCCTCTCCTGCCTTTTTAAAAATTTTTAATTTTTTAATTTTTTTAGAGAGGGGAGTAGGGAGGGGCAGAGGGAGAGGGAGAGAAAGAACTATAAGCAGACTCCATGCCCAGCGCAGAGCCTGACGTGGGGTTCCACCTCACGACCCTGAGATCATGACCTGAGGTGAAATCAAGAGGCAGACGCTTAACTGCCCGAGTCCCCCCCAGGCACCCCGGCTTCTCTTCCCTTCTTGGGGACAAGCAGTCTGAGACCCAGAGAGCTTAAGTAACTGTCTGAGGTCACACACAAGTCAGGAATAGGGCGAAAACTCAAGTCTGGGTGTCTCCTGGGTGCCCTGGTTCCTGACGAGACTAGAGAGGTGGGCAACAAATCAATAAAGCGGTGTCACCCTCTCGTCACCCCCCTTTACGCTTTCTAGACGCTCGGAGGTGACGGATGACTGACCCTCGGGCCCGTCACACTGCCGTCCACCCCAGCTTCTGACACGAAGCTGACAGCACTCTGCTGTACCCGTGGTCGATCGCGTCTCTTTTCTAGGATACTTCAGCCAGCCTTGGCTGGGGGAAAAAAACACAACAGACCCAGGCCCAACCCAGACATCGGAGTAATGGACTGGTTTTAAGTTCTCCTAGGGGCTTAATAAAAGGTGGTAGTTTGGGTAACGTTTCTCTGATAGGCCCGTCTGTTAATACTTATCTAGCTAATGTGTCTTCCAAATGGCCTAAGCACGGCGTTCAGGACATTACAGAGATTTTGTGATGTTGTTCTGCATATGGTATTTCTGTATTGGATTTTTCCCCCCCTTTCCACTTGCATAAATTATTTCACGATGAAGGTGGTGATGCTGAGGGAATAGAGGCGGGAGGGAAGGTTAGGATTTCACAGGACTCAGCCCCAGGCATTTCTGGAGCCCAGAGGGAGCCAGGCCTCACATTCTTGAACACAAGGGGAAACAAGAGGATTGGAAGTTCGGCGAGACGCCGAGGCCTGTGGCTGACGTACACCAGCTGTGCTGAGCTCACATCACGGCCTGGCCTGGCAGACGTCTCCTTCAAAATGACACAGGCCATTAGCCAACTCACCCCAAAAGGAGGCAGCGTGGGTAGATGCGTGGAATTCCTGCTGATCTACAGGGACCCCCAGGTTGAAGCTGTCCTCCATGCCCTTATCAGAGCGGCAGAGACAGCTGGAGTGAGGGGGCACTCTCAACACCAGGAAGAAGTTCTGCCTTACAAACACTGGGCACCGGATCCGGGCCCTGCGTTTTATAAATGTATTCATTCCACGTAGCCGAGTGCTTGCTCGGTGCCAGGAAGAGTGCCAGGTGCCCTAGACACAGGATGAATAAAATATAGCCAGTGCTGTAAGGACACTCTTAGTCTAATGGAAGATGCAGATGGGCCTAAAGCAACGGCAGATATACGATGTGATCAGCGTGGAGACAGAAGGCAGCCAAGAACGGGAGAGCCGCATGGAGGAAGGGCACAGAATCAATCACGAGAGTGGAAAAGACGTCTGGGGACTCCAACTCGAGTTGCATCCTAGAGGATGAGCGAGGGTAAGCCCAGCAGAGACAGACGGGCATGCAAATTACGGAACTTGTTGCTTTGTGGGCGTGCACGAGATTTTCTCCGAGGTTTGGGCACAGTGGCAAGATTGTAGGGCCGTAAGGTATAAATACCTCCCTTTCACTAAGTATGTATGACTCTCTCAAACAACTATGGTGTAATTCCTACAGCCATACCTGCACGAGGGTGCCTACGCCCCCCTAACCCCCGCATCTGCATCGAGAGTGAATGTCTTCCAACTTTCTCATGTTTGCCAGTCGGGAGGAGTATGAAGTGGTACCTCACCCCAGCGGGCATTTCTGTGCTTTCTCGACAGTGTGAGCACCTCTTTAGAAATTTATTAGCCATTTGGGTTTCTCCTGTGAATTGCCTATTCATATCATTGCTCATTTTCTATTTATTTTCCTTGCTGATTTATAGGAATTGCTTGAACAATCTCCTTATTAATTATTTGCCGGTTTTAGACTTTGCCAAAGTCTTCCTCCCAAACTGTCATGCATCTGTTGAGGTTTTTAATGCTGCGTTTTGAGGAATGCAACTCAGAGAGAAATCTCCTTGTTTTTCTCTTACGGTCTGTGCTTTTGGGGTCTTATTTCAAAAATAATTCATGGCTCCAAAGTAAACAAAACAAAACATGACACTTTTTTTTTTTTTCTATTAAGTTTTAGTCCTATTTTCCCATCTAGGTCTTTAAAGCTCTGGAGTTTATTTTTATACAGATAATAGGGTAAGGATTCCACTTTATTTTTCTCTGCACGGGAAGTTGCCATTCCTAACATAATCTATTAAATAAGTCATTCTTTTCCCCAGGGATTGTGAGGCTGCCTCTTCCATAGACCTGTTGGGAGACAAATTCTTCCTGTGGCTCTTGCATTTTTGCACATCTTGTGATCACAGGCTGTGGCAGATTTTGTTTGCAATTATCTCTTTGAGGATGTTTATATAGCAAACAACCTTAGACATAGAGACAGTGTCTCCGATGCAGAGCAAAGAGTCAATTTGTTTACTGCCCAGTGCAATAAAGAGAGCATCTTCCTCTGGGGCAGAGCACAGTAGGCTTACTGATCATTGTGAAGATTTGGTTCTTAAGCCAGAAGTTTCTCTCCTGTGGCCTCGCCAAAAGTGTGTACAAGTGTCACCTAGATCTCTTTACGTGTTCAGTAGGAATTGGGACTTGGGGGGACCTGCACAAATGCTGATGCTCTGGCCACTGCTATTGGTGTGAGCCACAAAGTAGCCTTCGCCTTTGATCCGGGAATCTCATGGCTTCTGCCAACAGCCATGAAGTTGCGGCAGGCTCACTTGTTAACTTGTAAGTAGCATAAAATCATGAAGTTGTAATAAGTCTAGATGTCTGGTAGGCCAAGCTCCCAACTGTGGTCTCTGTCAACACTGACTTCATTACTTGTTAGGATTCATTCTCTTACACAATCTTTGGAATCAGTTTGTTAAGTTGTCCCTAAAATCTTGGTGGGGTTTTGATCAAAATTATTCTGAAGGTACAGATTAGTTTGGGGGAGAATCGACACCTTTATAATGTTGTCACCCCATTCATGAACATGGACTACATTTCATTTCCTGGGGCTTAAATTCTCTCTGTAAATGTCTTGTACATTCTTTGGTAAGTTAATTGCTACTTTGTAGTTCTTGTTGCTATTGTAAATGGTATCTTACTTTATATTACATGTTCTTGCTTCTTTTTTATTTTTTTAAAGATTTTATTTATTTATTTGACAGAGAGAGATCATAAGTAGGAAGAGAGGCAGGCAGAGAGAGAGGGGGAGGCAGGCTCCCGGTTGAGCAGAGAGCCCGATGCGGGGCTCAATCCCAGGACCCTGAGATCGTGACCTGAGCCGAAGGCAGAGGCTTTAACCCACTGACCCACCCAGCCACCCCATGTTCTTGCTTCTAACAGAAGAACAACATTATTATTTTTCATATATTCATCTTGAATGCGGTAAAGTTGTTGATTTTTTCCCTTTAGTTCTTAGAGTTTGCTCATAGCTTTAAGTTTTGTATGTAAATTATCATATCATCTATAAATGATAAGGAAAGATCTCTCCCTTTTCACTCTGATTATCTGTATTTTATTTTTATTTCTGTGTAAATAAGAACTTTTAGAATTAGGAGGTACAGTAGTGATAATGGCCCTACTTGTATTCCTGAACTGAAAAGAAATTCCTCTTGAGTGTGATGTTTTCTCCATACATTTAGTATACAGCCTTTGTCGACTTAATGATGTTCTCATCTATTCATTTGTGTAAAAGGATTTTTTTAAATTATAAGTTAGTATTGAACTTTATATTTCAGCACTGACTGAAAGGATGTCTTTTTTTTTTCCTTTTTGTCATCCATTTGCTGAATTGCATATAGATGTCCATAGATTGCACATAGATGTCCCTTGCATTCCTGGGACAAGTCCCCTAATCATAATGTGTTTTAAAAAATATATACCATTATATTCAGTGTCTAATCATATATTTAGGAGTTTTGCATCCATGTGGACCACTGTGCAGATTTTGGTGTTTACTCTGAATGTAATAGAGAGCGTCTAAAGGGTTTCCTGTGGAAGGATGACAAGATCTGATTAACGTTCATAGAAGGATCCTTCTGGTTACAGTTTTGAAACTAGAGGATAACATACAAGGATGGAAGCAGGGAGCAAAGTTAATTAGCCATTATCTTTTCAAATCCAGATACGGAATGGTGGTTTGGAGCAGGGCGACAGCACTGAAGGAGATGAGGAGGCTGGATGCTGGGTTTATTTTAAAGGTCAGGCCAACAGCATATTCTGCTAGATTGAGTGCTACATCTGAGAGGCATAAAAAGGAGTCAGGCTTCTGACTTGAACAAGTCAAAGAACAGAGTCGCCATCCAATGAGATGAAGAACAAAGCAGGTACAGCAGATGGGGGAAACAAGTGGGGGGTGGTTTCTGAAATGAAGAGTTTACTTTGGACCCTGGTAAGCATATCGGGAAGCCAATGGACTTATTGCAAGGACTTGAGACCTGTCTTGAGGGTAAGCTTGCATAAATACAGCCTGAAACCTTGCTCCAGAAAGGGTTTGAAGGTGGGGTTAGGGGGAGGGGGAGAACTGCCATGCCACCAATGCCCCTGTCATCGCTGGATATCAGATATAATAGGATTTCCTATTTGCTGCAATCACGATTGCTATCGGCTCCATGACCCTTCTGTACCCAAATGCAACTATGCAATCACTGTTGCTTCTAGAATCTTCTAAGACCTCTTAGTCTACACCCTCATCGGCAAACACAGATTCTGTGTTCTTTCCTCCAGTTGCTCAGCTCTGAATCCCGCTCTCCCTCAGGTACATCTGAATGGGGGAGGTAGTTGTCACATGCTTGTGCTAGCCACAAAGGGTGCTGGGTAAGTGAGTGTTCTGATTTCTCCCATGGGAAGACAAAGCTCATAAAATCATACACTGATGAGACACAAGGGTGTTCAAAGGTTCTGAGCAACTAGTAAATGTGATAAATATCTCTTAGAATTCTTAGATCACCTTTACTTCCCTAGTTTTGTTGCTTTCATCTTTTACTTTTGGTTTCTTTAGAGCAAATTATTTTGGGGGTGGGGATTCATCCATATTTTGTACGTATCCATGGATTGTCCCTTTTCATTGCTGAGTATTCTGCCATCGTATGGATATACTACAACTGTTTGTTTGTTTAGTCTGATAGACATTTAGTCTTTTCCAGTTTGAGGCTATTGTGAATAAAGTTGGTTTGAGCAACCTTGTGCAAGAATTCGTGTAGACATATTTTTATTTCTCTTAGGCAAATTCCTAAGAGTAGAAAAACTAAGTTTTGGTTAGGTGTATGTTTAGCTTTATGACAAACTGCCAGATATTTTCCCACGCTGGGTGTACCATTTTATTTTCCCACGAGGAGTGGACGATCATCTAGTTGTTCTCCATGCCCCCAAACACTTGATATTCCCAAGATTCAAACCGAGGTCTGTATCATTCCAGAACACAACTGCTTGGCACTCTTCCTGCCTGTTGGCATCAGGATCTGTGTGCCCTTTGCCTTTGCTCATTTCTGAGCGAAGGGACGTCTATTTAATCCTTACTCACAGGCTGACCTTGGTCAAGTCTCTTCCCTTCCCTGGACCTCAGTTTCCTTTTTGATGACAAGAAGCACTGGAGAAGGTGATTGTTCAGCTTCCTTCCAGGGGTGACATTTCCTGTCAGCCTTTCCAGTCTACGTTCTGCCTTGGTTTCCTTTTCTCTCTGTTGCTAGACACCGTGTGATTGATTATATTTCTTTAACTGCCTTGGAAAACAGCTTGTATTTTTCAAAAAAGGCTTTAAATAAAATAAAGCTTCATTTTGCTAACAAATTTGAGAAGAGAAGTGGCAGGAAAGGGCCAGTGATTGCCCACCTACTCTGAGTCCCGCCCTCCCAGACCCTCTCCTCGTCCTTGTGAGCACCCGATGGCATGGTTCTTCCAAGTGATGCTCGGACCCAGGTCCCACCTTCCCCTCCACCTCAAATGCTCTTCCCCCGCCAGCCCTGGGGCTTGCTCTCTTGCCTTGCTCATGCCTTGCTCACGTGTCACCTTGCTCATGTGTCACGTGTCACCTCCCCGGGGTGTCCCAGGCCAGCCTGTTTTAAATAAGAGCTCCTTCCCCCCCACCACCAATGTTTCTCTTTGGTTTCCTTTCCTGCCTTACCTTTTTTCCCATAGGATCACCAACTAACTAGCATTTATCGTTCCTATTTTTTTTCCCTTCCCTCTTCTACCCTCAATGAGAACTTAAGCTCCATGAGGTCAGAAATGTTTGCTCCCCTTGTTCACTACTATATGTTACACACTAGACACGTAGTTAGCAATCGATTGATAGTGAATGCACGAATGCACACATGTGTGAATAAATGAATGAGTGAAAAGAAGAAACAGAAGTCCTAAGAGAGTGATTATTTTGTCCAAGGTGAGCCTGGGAGGGAGCCACAGGCCCGGGGGACACAAGGCAGAGGAAACCTGGTCACTAGTGTCCCTCCAGGCTGACAGAAGAGCGTGGCGAGCAAGGCACATGGGGAATGAATATTTGTGATGCCATCTGAAGACCCTGACCCCAGGCTTCCTGTCTCTCAGGGCCAAGCCGCGGAGTTCTCTGGATGGTTTCAGTAGCCACAGGAACTCATGACCACAGAATTACCATTTAAAATACGAGTCACAGCATACCACCCCTGCTTAAAATGTTCCGCGGCACGCAGGGCGCTTCCTCCGCCCCTCCAGATACTCTGTACTTCCTACAGCGTCCTGCCTCCGTGGCCCGGCTCCAGCCTTGCCAGGGACTCTCTCTCCCATCTGTGCTCCAGCAGGAGGCCGATCAAGCCAACGGAAGCCCCTTGACCATCGCCTCTGAAAGAAGACTTTGGTTGCTTCCATTTTGACCTCAAACTTTCTGCTTAGGTTCTCTCTAGCTTGTCTCTTGGCTCAGGCCAAAGACCCGAAGGGCAAGGCATCCCTTGATGGGAACCGAAAATACCCCCTCAACCAACACGGACTGCCCTGAGCCGGCAGACCCTGCCCATGACTGATTCCAAGACAACGGTGGTTTTGACCTTCATGGCCCAGCTGCTCGTACCCCCCTCCCTTTGGCCCCCATTTCCCTTATAAACCTGAGAGTATTTTCGGCACTTTGGAGACAGTCTTTAAGATACTAGTCCACTGCCTTCCCGGTGTTGGCCTCATTGAAATAAATTCCTTTCTCGTTTCACCACCCCTCATGTCTGTGCCTTTGGGTTTTGTCAGCAGTGACATGGTTGACTCGGGACCCCCCGGGGGCAGGTCCTCTTGCGGCCCTGAGCACCAGCTACACCTCGGCGCAGCACACCTTGCCCCCTCTCTCACTCTGCTGATTCCCGAGCATCCTCCGGATCTTAGCTTAAGTTTCTGCCCCAGGGGAGCCGTGCCTCGGGCCGGTGTCCTCCTGGAAATGCCTCCTTCTAGCCCCATCCAAAGTAGCACTCCCTTCATCGTCTGTGCCTGCATCCTGCCTTATGTTCACCACCAAGTACCACGTGTGACTCGTTTCCCCACTTTCTCCCCCCGCAGAAGGCAGGGACTTGTCTCTGGTCTGCATTCTTAGGGCCGGAGCACGACTTGTACGTCATTGGTTCTCAATAAACACACAGTGAAAAACAAAAACAAAAAAACAAGAGAATTCCTTTGACCAGGTTAGGTCCCTATCATATATTCTCACAGTACAAGGAAGATCTCTTTTGGATGCACTTTCTATCTTTAATGCTTGCTTATAATTACCTGTTTAAACTGTCTTTCCTGCAGGATTCCAAGTGTCACAAGGGGCTGGAACTATCACCCATATTCCCAGGGGCTACTTAGCACTGTCTGGTGTGTGGTGGGCTCTGGGGGAATGCGGGAAAGGTAAACGATGAGCCCATCATTGCCGGCTGACCAAGTGTGTCGGGCGCCCATCGCCGCAGTTCCCCGGGCTCTGACGGAGCTCATGCTGGGATGTAGTCGCCATCAGGCTGCAATGTCCACTTCTCAACTGGTCGGAATTGGGAGGAAAGGCGTTTGTGATGAATAAGCAGCCTCGACCCCCCAGCAGTGCTATAAACAGGGATATACCACCCGCTAGAGTAATCCCAGGTAACGGTGACATCACCTAAATGATATCCCAAGATAGAGAGTGGGGGATGGTCAAAGAAATCCACAGAGAAAAGAGGACACCTCAGGGGGCTCTGAGGGAGGAGGAGGAGAATGCATAGGAGAGAAGTCAGAGCAGGACGTTCCAAGCAGAAGGTCCATGTAGGGACTCCTCATGGGGCCCTGCAGCCCCTTGTGGAGGACCGCACAGCTAGTTAAGGATGGTGCTAGGGTGCAGGCCCTGGTCTTCTGCCCCTGCATTAAGTCCTAGTCTCATTCCTCTCCCTATAATTCACTTAGCTTCTCTGGGTACGGATTAGTTAGGAATGCTTTAGGCTCCAAGAGATGAAAAATCTAACTTGCAGTCACTTCAAAAAAAGGATTTCTCTTTTCTCATATGACAAGACATCTGGAGAAAAGTCAACACCAGTGTTTTGGTGTTCCAACAATGCCAGGGCCGACCTCTCTGCGGGTCTCTCGGTCAATCCCTAATACTCGTTGCCTCTTGATCACAGGGTGGCTGCTGCAACTCCAGGCATCTTGCCTGCAGTCCAGACTGGAAAAAGAGAGTGAGTGTGACCTGCCCCTTTCCTCCATTTTTGTCATGAAAGCAAAAGCTTTTCCAGAGACTTCCAGCTCATTAGGCAGCACTTGGTCATATGGCTACCCACTCCCACCTGACACAAAAGAAGATGGGGAGTGGATATTTAGTTGGACATATCACTGCCCCTGAACAAAATCAAGGTCCTACTAGCACAGAGGAGGGGAGAATGTCCACCGGGGAGTCTTAAGTCCCAGTCATGACACAAAGGGTGAACCTGAAGATATTAAGGGCGCCCCTTCCAGGGACCGTCACCCTGGGAGCCACTCTTCCCTCACGTCCAACCTCTGCTCTCCTTGGCACGCACAAGAGCAGACTTACAGCAGGTGGTCTCAGGGCCTTGAGAATTCCCCTGGCTGCGGCCCAGATTAATTCTCCTTAAGGCAGCTCTGGGCCCCGGCCAGGACCCTGCATGCGGTTGGAGGTCTCTTGGCAGAAGCCTCCTTGCATTGCGCAGGCTATGACATGGCTCCCGCCAGGGCTGGACTCGGAGGCCGCAGGTGACCAGCCCTTCTTGCCTGACCTCCTTCTTCCTGGCCCCCGTGGTGTGGCCCCGATGGGGGAGGTGAGCACGAACACTCCACGTCTGAGATTTGGCTGAGTAGCACGGGAAGGCCCACCTGATGCCAATGTACTAAGTCCTCATGCCCCGTTTGCCTCTGGTCAGCCCGGGACACATGACACATGACAAACAGGAACGTGCGATGTGGGCCCCCAAACCCCTTTGCTCCGACCTCACTCTGGTCCTCACAGCCTCAGGTGGTTCTCTTCCCATCACGAGGCCTCAGCGTCCCCCTCTCTGAAATCAGGGCTGGCACCGTTCCTTTGATTCCCTAACAAGATTCATGCTGGAGCAGAGACTCCTGACGTTAGGGTCCCATATCTGTCATTGTTTCTGCGTTCCTGCTCTTCTCTCTCTGGTCACAGGATCCTGGGCGCAGTCATTTCCGTCTTCTCAGGGTTTCACATCGCCTGCTCATGAAATCAGAGGGTCACTGCTCAGAAGTCCTGCTTCTGCACCGAGGCGGGCTGCCCTGGGAGCACGAGGAGAGGGGTGCGAAGGACACAGCGATGAGAGAAAGGTGCAGCCCCGGGTGTCCATCTGGGTCGAGGCCGACTTCCCAGGAACTCCGTCTGCCCGGGGCAGAGGCCCGGAGTGCAGCCCGCTGGCGTCTGACTGGGACACGAGCTGGGCCTGCTGTGCACACTGCACATCTGCTCCTGCTGGGCCGCAGGTCTGGGGAAGGGCCCTGTGCACGGGCCTCCCCTGTGTGCAAACACAGCGACTCAGCCAGGCCTCTCTCTGGCCCCCAGGACCCACCCGCGGGGCTCTGCAGGCCCAGCGGCGGATGGCATCGCCAAGGGGGCAGAAGGATGGAGAGGAGATCCCCGGGGCCCTGAGCCCACTGTGGTCAATTAAGCCATCTCCCTGCCATGGGGACGGTGGCCCCGCAGGGACTCACGCCGTGTTCCTGGCGTTCAGGAAGGGAGCCGCCTTGGGCCATCTGGGATGTGTTTTCAAGGAAATCTTGAAAACTGCAGCTCCAGCCGGAGGTAAACAGGATTTCATTAAGTCATGCCTGGCCCGAGGGACAGAGAGAGGGTCTGATTTCACAAAAGCAGCCGTGTTCCCTGTGTAATGCTCCTGGCAGCCATTTTGGTAAAAGACACACCCTCTGAGAGAAGAGGAACACAGAGGCGTCTGGACTCCTCGTTATGCCCTCTCCCAGCTGCCCTCAGGCCTGCCTCCCAACACCCTCCCATTATCTAGCACGTCTGACTGGCCATGGAGGGAAGCCCTCACTCATGGGGCTGGATTTAACCCCCCTCTGCTGGGTGGATAGGATCAGCCCCCTTTCACCCCTTTCCCTCTCTGGAAAATATGGAAACCAAAGCCTCAGGAGATTCTGTATGTTGTCTGCTGTTGTGCAGCTGGGCATGAGGGGACAGTTTTGGGGCTCACATCCAGTCCAGCCCCTCAGGACCTGAGCTACTCCCCCAGAATATCTCATCCAACCTGCCGGAGATGAGCATCCATGGCCCGACTCCGCCAGCCTCTCGCGATGGCCCTGGAAGGTCACCAGGACCAGGATTATGTCCACTCAGCAGACGGTAGCTATGGGGGTCAGCGAAGCTGGTCAGCAGCCCAGGGTCACTCTGTCAGTTTGGGGCCCATCTGACGGCAGACCTTAGAACACCTCCTTCCCCTTGTCTGTGTCAGGCGAAGAGAGCCACGCGCTTGCCAGGGAGTGTGTGGAAAAGCTCCAACTAATTTTCGAGACGTTAATTCCTGGGTCAAGCTTTCATTTCCAGGCCTGTTGGCAAGCACTCGGAGCGTGTTCTATCAGCCCTCCCCTCTGTAGCTGGGCCTGTGTGCCCTCTACGTGGGGTTCAAAAATAGTTTCATACTTCGGGGGTGTGATCCCTCTGGGTCCGTGGGACTGTGGACACTGAGTCCGGGTGCCTGAATTCAAAGCCAGCGTGGTCCTCACTAGCAGCCTGGCCCTAAGTGAGTCTCCCGCCCTGCTCTGGGCAACCTCTGTCCTTGGTATTTCTTCGCTGGGGTTCTGTGTGCCAGCTGGATGAAATGGAAGGTGGCCCCCAGGGCGGCCACAAACCCCTCAGAAGCAGAAAGTCTGTGGCATGGACAAGCCTGCCCACCCAGAAAGGGGAGCACCCTCGGTGTGCCCTCTGTGGCTCTGCTGCGTCACGAAACATGCATGACTTCACGGACCCCCCAATAACCTGGCGATGAAGATGCCATTCTCCCCATTCCAGAGCAGAAGCTGTGGTAGAGCGCGGCTAAGCTACGTGCTCACGGTCACGTGCCTTGGAAGGTGCACTTGAGACTCAGGTCTTGACACCAGTGTCCCCGAGTGTCCCTCTGCCCCAGTGACCACTGCAGAGAAAGATCTGCCTTTCTGTCCTGTGCACAACGAAGCAAGGGCGGGATCCCAGAGCCACGCGTTGGCCCCTGCAAATTCGGCTCCGCATTACACGCAGCGGCTGAGTCCCGCCCTCTTCTCTTGGGGATGGAGGCGCTGAGACCCAGGGACGCAGAAGGATCAGTCAGGGTCACAGCCAAGGTGGCTCTGCCAAAAAGGTTCTCTCAGAGGCCACTGAATGCTGAGTCCTCTCGCAGACACGACTGGGGGAGACCGCAGACAGCAAGAAGCCTGCGCTCTGCCCCGCAGGGTTCTAGAAGGAGCGTATTTACAGAAGAGTGAAAGTGGGTTCTGCGCCTGCGCCAGGCTGTCTCTCCCATTCAGCCCTCCTCGCATCTCCACCTTGCCCGTGAGTGCCCTACTGAATCCAGCTGCATTTGGAAGCTCCCTGAGCCTTTCCTCCCTGTCCTTCTAGGGATGCATGGTTTAGTTCTCATCCTCTCTTCTGCTTGTAAGCCATAAGGAGAGAAGCGGTTTAAGAAGTCCCAGGGAAGGTGGGTTGAAAGAGGCGTCTGACTTTAAACAGAGAACTTGGCCCCAGCTCTGCCACTTGCGTGAGGTTGTGTCTTTCCCAGCTAACCTGTCCCCAGCCCGGGCCCCGTCCTCGGCCACGCCAGGCGTGCAGGGACTCAGCTGGAACAGGAGCGTCGAACTTGGAGAATAAAGCTTGGTATGCGAGTATGAGCGTCTTGGAAGACTTCATATCACATTATTTTGCTAAATATCACCCGCGACGCCTCAAGCTCTAGGATAAGGCTTTTAGAGCCTCATGCAAATTTCTAGCTTCCTCTTCTGTGGGTTCCTTCCCCCTACACCGGGCAGCCCGATGGGCTATTCTTGCTCTATCATATGAGTGCCTGAGAAGAAGTGAGAAAGGTCAATCAAAAGCATTGTGAGACATGGAGACCCCTAAGGAGTGTGAATACGTACGAGTGCATGTGTAGATCTTGAAAATGGCTGGAGGTGACTAAAGGTAGCTGGTAGATACACAGGAACACGGGTAAACGGGTAGAACACGGGTAAAGCCACCATCTCTGGGGTGTCATGAATTCATTCAATAGCATCTTCATTGAGCTTGTGTGTTCCAGACAGTGCCAAGGCCTGGGTTAAATGGTGAGCAAAGAAGACACATTCCTGCTTTATCAGCCCTTACAGCCTAATAGGGAAGCAGACAGCAACTGCACAAATGAACATATAATTATAAGCTGAGAAAATGCTGGAAAGGAAGATACTAATGGGAGACAGATATGAAGGAGAAGCTGAGCTGGCTAATCCGTAGAAGAGAGTCTATAAGGAAGTGACCTAAAATGTGAAGTAAAGGATGAGTAGAAGGTAAGTAAGGGAAAGAGAAGAAGGAAAGGAAGAACTTTCTTGGCAGAGGACACAGCTTGTGCGAAGGCCCTGTGGCAGGGAGGGACAGGGCACAATGGATGGACAGAAGGCAGGCTGAGGCCACCAAGGCTCCATGAGCAGGGCAGAGTGAGGCAAACCAAGCATGGGAAGGCAGGTGCAGCAGACTGTGGCCACTCTAGGTCAGCTTAGGGACTTGTCTTTACTCACGAGAGCAATAGAAGCCATCAGACAGTGTGAAGCAGGGAGTGACATCCTCACATTTGTGTCTTAGGAAGGCCACTTTGGCAGCTCTGGTGGATGAGGGGGTGGGGACCAGGGACAGGGAGATGGGAGGACTCCATATCATCCAGGCAGAGGAGAGACGGTAGTGACTTGATCATCGGTGATGAGAAAATTGGAGAGGAACAGGTGCATTCAGGAGATGCTTACGAGGTCAGATCAATAGGACCTGGTGATAGATTTTATTGGGAGGGGGTGGGGGGCATTGGGAAATATCCAGGCTGAATGGATGAGGCACCATTTGGGGAAATGGGAAACAGTGGACACAGTCACTTTGTCCTGTTCTTCTAAATGCAGATGATACTGTAAAGGCAGATTACTCCTGTAATCTTCCCAGGAGGAGAAAAGTGTAAGTCTAGCCCAGGGAGAGATGAGACCAGAGGAACATTCAAGTATGGGCCAAGTGGATGGAAAGCCAAAGCCATCTGAGACCACATCCCTTCTTCCTTCCAGGCCCTGGGTGGTGCCGTGCGCAGGGAGGGGAAGGGGCTGATTGCACACTCTCTGGCCTTAAGTTGGACATTGTCCCCTCCCTTCCCCCCCATCAGTCCCTTTCTGCTACTCCCTGTGGGCCACTCTATGGGGGCCCCTTCCCCCACTCTGCACCCTCTGCCTCGGCAGCCACCTCTTTACCTTGCACATCCCATCATCCTCCCGGCAGTTCTTTAAGGAAAGTACTAGACCAGACGTATGCATATCCATTTTGCAGATAAGGAAGCTCAGTGAGGTGACTTCAGTTGCCCAAGGTCATGCCCCTGGCAAGGGGAAGACAGGAATGGGGGTTTGGCTCTTGTTGAGTCCAAAGGCTGGGCGTAATTGCTAATCCCTACCTGTTTTTCCCTGCTGGTTCCTTAGCCCAACAGGCAGAGCAGGCCTTAGCCAGGGGTGTGAAGCTGGACCCCACATCCCCACCTTCCCCAAGCTCCTTCCCTGTGCTGGAGAGTCCTTGGCACCTTCGCCGCTCACAGTAGGGCGGTGGTGTCCAGCTTGAGCTTGGTACATGCCAGGACCCGACTTTACCTCGTTCATTCTGACCTGCTCTTAGGAACCCGACCAAAGTGTCGCCCTAACTTATTCCCTTCCTGCCCCATGTCCCTGCCACAGTCCCAAACAGTGAGATGCCCGGGATGGAGTGGTGGGTGCCGTGCACCACACGGAAGAGTCCTTGTTGTCTCAGCAAGCTCCCCCCCAAGTCATAGTGCCATTGGAGACCCCAAAGTTAAGTCCCAGAAAACCCCACTCCCAGAGCCCACCAGCCATGAGCCATGTGGACCCCATCCCGTAGCTCAATATCCAACCCCACTGGAGCCCTGGGCACACGCCGCGCTGACTCGAGGGGTTGCTTTAGACCAGATACTTCCTCCCTCTAAATGTAAGTTCCTGTGCTGGAGAAATCATGAATTTGGCCTAGAGAAATTCTCAGGTCCCTTCCAGCTCTAAAACTTATGACTCGATCTGGAAAATGACCCCCCCCCCCAAATAGCATATTTCATTCCAAATAATTAAAGAAGGCTATGGACACTATTTACATTCCTAATCATACCTTTCTGACAAATCCCTCGTTCTCTCAGAAGGATAAGCCGTGAACGCTTCACAGTGGCACAAACCTCTGTGTGTTTGGGTGACTGCCGTACCCCCCGAGCCTAGGCCAGTGCCTGGCACATAGCAGGTGTTCCAGAAATATTTGTGGACCACCTGGGTGTATTAGTTTTCTAGGGCTAACGTAGCAAAGTATCAACAACAAAAATTAAAACAACAATAATTCCTTCTCTCACAGTTTTGGAGGCTGGGCGTCCAAAATCAAGGTGTCGGCAGGGCCGTGCCCCCGCCCCCCCGAAACCTGCAGGAGAGAATCCTTCCGGGTCTCCTCCAGCTGCTGGTGGATGTGACTGCTAGTCCTCGGTGTTCCTTGGCTTACAGACGCGTCACTCCCATCTCGGTCGCTGCCGTCACAGGCTAGGCTTCTCCTCTCTTCTAAGGACACCCGTCATGCTGGATGTGGGACTGCCTCATTTCCTTACCTTAGATGATCACATCTGCAGAGCCCCTGTTTCCAAATAAGGTCACATTCACCAATGACCGGGGGTTAGGACTCTAACATGTCTTTTGAGGGGATGTGATTCCATCCATCACACTGAATAAATACCAAAAGTGTCCCGGGATATTCCATGCCTGGCTTCTGTTCTAGAAGGGTCCCTGCTGGCCTGGGCTGACTGCCACTTCCAGGCAGAGCCACGGTTTGCTTTCAGGAGCCAACGCAGCCTGGTGGCGGTGATGGTGGGGGTGGGGACATCTTCTATTTCTAGGTCCCTAGGCTGGAGGGAACTTGGGGCCCATCTGGCCCACCCCCTCATGTCCCGGCAGAGGACGCTAAAGCAGGGAGGGGAAGGGGCTGGCTCCTGGTCCCGGAGGAAGTGGGTTAGGGCTGCCCCATTTCTCCTTGGCCGCCATTTATATTCCGCCTGCATTCCAGAAAGGTCTTAAAGAAGACTGACAAGGAGCCTGTATGTCTGCCTAAATTTAAGCTGTGAATCATGCCGTTTCTGCGGGGGCTTGTGAAGGAGGAGCTAGGATATATGTGTTCACATTAAATAATTTTTGGGCTCTGGGAGGGTCTGTCCATGGCGGCTTCAGTGAGGCACCTGTCAGCCGGCCCTTGTGTGCTGGGGACAGGGGCTGCGGGAGGAGAAGACAGAGCACAGCACAAGAGAGAGGGGACATCTCCGAGGCTCGGGCTGACCCAGGGAACCTGGGCTCCAGTGTGTCTGGGGGTGTTGGCTGGGCCTGCCAGGACTTTATCGGCTTGACGACCACATCGGTTCCCTCCTGCTGGCGTAAAAAGTACCACAGGCTCAGGGGCTCGGCACACAAGTGGATTGGGTCATAGTTCTGTAAGTCACAAGTCCAGGCAGGCTGGGCCCGTTTCTGGGCTCCACGTCTCACGAGGCCGAAGTTAAGATGTCGCTGGCCAGGGCTCTTCTCGAAAGGTTCTTCTTGCTCCCAGGTTCCTTTAGGTGGTGGGCAGAACGCAGGGCCACGTTCCCATTTCCTTCCCGATGGCTGTGGGAGCTTCACTCGGCCCATTACAACCAGCTGCGTCCCTCGTCACCTCGACCCTCCACCTTCAAAGCCGACAGTGGCACAGCGTGCCCCTCACATGCTCGAACCTCTTTGACTTCTTCTTCTGTTTCAATTCTGTCTGCACTTGTGGAAGTTCTTGGCTTTTAAGGGCTCTTGTGATTAGATTAGGGTCACCAAATAACTCACGTCTCCTCCCTAGTTCAAGCTCCAGAACCTTAATTATATCTGCGAAGCCCTTTTTGCCATGCGACGTAATATATATACACGGGAGGCAGTGTGCATGCCTTTGAGGGGCCCTGTGTCTCCTGGGAGCCCCCTCCCCCTAAGGGAAGAGGTTGGAGGGAGGTGGTTGGAGGGAGGGCCGAGTCTGAGTACAGCACGGGGTCTCCCCCTCACGTTTGTTTTCCAGCTCGGCCCTGTTCTTGGGGCAGGGGCGAGGGAAACGGGGGCAGGGCTTCAGCCCTGGGTGGAAAGAAAATCACATGAACAGTTTCTACGAAAATTTCCATAAGTCGGGTGTACTTTGCAACATCTCTATGAAAGTATGATGCAGAGAAGGGGACAGACACGTCTTCCCCTTGAGCACAAAATATCTTTCCCCTTGCACGGAGGCTTGGCAGACGCACAGCCCAGCGTGGCACCTTCCTACTGGTGGACTTGCCGGGGGCTGGGTGCTTGGCAGTGATGGCGGCCGTGGTAGGCGGTAGTGCTAGATCCCGGGGGAGCGGACGACACCTTGGCCGCTTTGGTGGGTGGGCACTGGGAACAACGACTGTGCTGGAAGGTCTTCATGGAGCACTGGGTGAGGAGTCTCTTGGAAAGAGACCTTACCAGAAGGGCTGATCGAAGATAGACTTAATGTGGCCGTCACGGACTGGTGGAGGAGACCACGTGTGCGTGCATGTGTGTGTGTCATGTGTGTGTGTGCGCGCGCATGCTTGTGTGTACGGTTATATGAGTATGGATTTATGTAACCACCACCACAGTCAAGACACAGAAGAGTTCCACACACCCCCAAATCCCTTATGTTGCTCCTTTTTATCAAACCCTCCTCCTACTCGTACTGCATGCAACCCAGATCCAATCTCCATCCCTATAGTTTGCCTTTCCAGAATGTCACGCAAGTGAAATCGGACAGTACGTAACTATCCGAGGTGGGTTTTGCTCAACGTAATGCCTTTGAGATGCACCCAGGTCGTGATGTTTGACAACAGCTCCCTTTTAATTGCTGAGTAGTATTCCGGGGCTCGAGCAGACCACGGTTTGTTTATGCATGCACCCACTGAAGGACATTTAGTTTTGTTCCCAGTTCTGGCGATTATAAATAGAGCACTGTTTGCATGAACACAAGTTTTTATTTCTCTTGGGTAAATGCCCAGGAGTGGGACTACTGGGATGTGTGGTAGGTGTATGTTTAGCCTCATAAGAAACGGCTAAACTGTTTCCAGAGTGGCGATTCCGTTTTGCATTCTCCGAGCAATGTGTAAGAGTTCCACTCGCCCCACACACTCGCCAGCATTTGTGGGATTTTCATTTGATTGTTTGTTTTTTGTATTTGTTTTTGTTTTTGCGATTCTAATAGATTCTCATGGCGTCTCGTGTTTTGTTTTATGTCGAATTTCTTGAATTTACCGGCCATCTGTGTATCTTCTTTGAGGAAGTGGCTGTCTAAATCGCTTGCCCAATTTTTTTATGGGACTGTTTGTTCCTTTGGTTGAGTTTTGAGAGCTGTTTGTGTATTCTGAATACAAGTCCTTTGTTGGATATGTGATTTACGGTAATTTTCTCCCAGGCTGTAGCTCGTCTTTTCATTCTCTTTCACAAGGATTAAGTTTTTTTAATTTTGATGAAGGCCAAAGTATCCATTTGTTTCTTTTATGAATTAGGCTTTTGGTGTCATATCTAAGAACCCCTTGCCTCTTATGTTTTTCTCTAAAAGTTGTATCACTTTACATTTAGATCTCTGATCCATTTTATGTAGGGAATGCATGAGGTTTTTGTTTTTGTTTGTTTGTTTGTTTGTTTTTGGGATGGATGTCTAATTGTTCCAATGCCATTTGTTGAAAAGATAACTGTATCTCCATCAGATTTGTCAAAAATCCGTTGATCATATTTGTGTATATTTCTGGGTGTTTTATTCTGTTCTATTGATCTGTGTGTCTGTCCCTTCACCAATGCCCTGCAGTCTTGATTGCTGGAGCTTTGGAGTAAGTCTTAAAATTGGGTAGTGTCAGTCCTCCAAAAATATTCTTTTTTTTTTTTTTCCAAAATTGTTATGGCTATTCTAGTTCTGTTTCCTTTTCTTATAAATTTTGGGATCAGCTTGTCTACATGTATAAAAAATTCTGCAGGGATTTTTATCGGAAGTGCACTAGATCTATGGAACAATTTGGGAGGAATTGGCATCTTAACTATATTGAGTCTTCTAATCCTGAAACACAGTATGTCTCTCCATTTATTTAGGGGTTAATGCTTTTATCAGTATTTTGTAGTTTTTATCATGCAGGTCATGCACGTGTTTTCTTAGATTTATAGCCAAGTATTTAATTTGGGGAACTTTTTGTAAATAGTATTGGTTTTTGAAATTCTAGTTTCCAATTATTTATTGCTAATATATAAACACATGATTGATTTTTTCATGTTCATCTTATATCCCCCAACCTTGCCAAACCAATAATAAGGAGGTTTTGGTGTAGATTTTTTGGGATTTTCAATAGTCATGTTCTCTGTGAATAGGGATAGTTGTATGTTTTCCTTTACAATCTGTATACCTTCGGTATCTTTTTCTTGTCTTATTGCATGAGGACTTCCAGTATGATGTTGAATAGCAGTGAGAGTGGACAGTTGGCCCTGTTTTCATTCTTAGGAGGAAAGCATTCAGTCCTTCATTGGGAAGTTTGATATTAACTTGAATTATATGTAGATGCCCTTAATCAAACTAAAGAAGTTCTGTTCTAATCATAGCTTGCTGTGAGTTTTTGTAACTAATGTATGTTGAATTTTGTTATTTTTTATCATTTGATATGTTTGCCTGACTTTTATTCTTTAATCTATTAATATGATAACTCATGTTGATTAATTTTCAGATATTGGAAATCTTGCATTTCTGAAATAAATCCCATTTGGTTGTGAGATAGTCCTCTTCTTATATATTGCTGGATTTGATTTGTTAATATTTTGTGGAGTATATTTGCATTTTCATGAGGGATATTGATCTACATAGTTTTCTCTTCTTGTACTGTTTTTGTATAGTTTTATGTATAGTTTTAGATATCCGAATAATGGTGGCTTCATAAAATGAACTGTGAAGTGTTTCCTTTATATTTCCTGGAAATGATTTTATAGAATTGGTATTATTTCTTCTTTAAATATTTGACAGAATATGGCAGTGAAACCATGTTGGCCTAGAGTTTTCTTTTACAGCAGATTTTGAAACCACAAATCTATTTCTTTAATAAATATAGGACTATTCAGGTTATCTATTTCTTCCTAGGTGAGTTTTTTTTAATTTATTGCTTTAAAAATTGGTCCATTTTATTTAAGCTTTTAAATTTATGTGCATAGGGTCATTTGTAATATTTCATTTTTACCTTTTTAATGCCTAGGGGGTCTGTGGCTTTTGGGTTTTGAGGGAGCTTAAAAATAATACCCTTTCTTATTTCCCCCTGCCCAGGAGGGAATCAGACAGTAGCCTTGGATCCTGATAAAGCCATCCTGAAGGACATTGCTTAGATCTAGAGAGGGGGCTTGCTAACACACCCGGAACTGTACTCATCCATCTTATCATAGTAATCCTGAGAAACACAGGCTTCCTGACTCAAGCCAGCCTTTGTAAAGCATGTGGCTTGTAGGAGAAGAGGTGCTTTCTGCAGGTGGTAGACCTCAAAGCATCAAGAAGAAAAGGGATGTACGAGGTGAGATCTGGGCTACAGAATGAATATTTGTGCCCCCTCGCCCCATTCATATATTGAAACCTAATCCCTAGTGTGATGATATTTGGAGGAGGGGGGGTTTAAGAGGTGATTATGAGGGCAGAGCCCAGATGAATGGTATTCATTCCCATATAAAAGAGACTCCAGAGAACTTCCTTGCGCCTTCCACCGTGCAAAGACACGGGGAGAAGACGGTCATCTATGAACCATGAAGCAGGCCCTCACCAGAGGTCTAATCTGCCAGTGCCTCAATCTTGAACTTTCTAGTCTCCAAAACTGCGAGAAACAAATGCTTGCTGGGTAAGCTACCCAGTCCCCAGTGGTTTTGTTTTAGCAGCCCGAATGGACATGACCCTCTGCATGCCTGTTTCCTTCTCACACACTCACCAGATGAGCCAAGTGGAGAGAGGACACGAGGTCCCTTGGCATGGAGGCTGGAAACTGGAAGCCAGGGGAGAGGAGATGCCCCTCCAAAGAGGCTTTTGGTGAGCACACAAGAGCTGCACTCTAATGACTGCAGAAATCACTGCAGGAGTAGGATGGGTGGGGGGGTGAGAGCCTAGGGGTCCTACAATGCAAGTGGGAATAAACACCAGGTCAGGCTCACCTATTAGACCAACGTCATATACAGGTAAATGTGTTCACAGGTTAGAAAGATCCCATTGGGGTACCTTAAAATGCTGGACCAGACATTTGTGACGCTGTTGTGATAATACGGCGTGAACGGGCATGGTCGTGCGTGGGATGGGAGACCAAGGTGGCTGGAACTCAGGGAGATGGGGGATGGGGAGGAATGGAGGGAGATGAGGGGGAGACCCAGGGTGGAATGAGACAGAGAAGGACACTAAAGGCCACATTGAGATGGGAAGGTGCCGTTCTAGGAAGGGGGGGCTAGGGTGGTGTTTGGCAGGAACAGCACGGGGTTAGGCACACCACTTTTGAGAGTACTGATATACTCATATACCATTAGCACACAGCCCCCCTGTTCAAGGACCCTGAGTTATATTGTCTTTGTCACTCCCCCCCCAACTCTGCTGCTCTGCTGCCCTCCCCTGGGGCCCCCGTACCCCACCACGATCCAGCAGGAAAAGCGAGGGCCTGGCCTAGCAGACCACTGCTTTGGCCCATTGCTGGTGCCCATTCTGGTGTTCTGGGTGGTTGGTGCCTGTGCATCCACTTCTTAGATATTTTGTGTCTCTGCCTTCGGCAGCCGTGAGGAGGACATTGTGGGAAAGCAAGAACTCGGCCTGATAGGACAGGGTCTTCCGCGGCCGGGCCACGCTCCCTGTCTGATGACAGCAGGCACGAGACTGGAGTCCTTGCGGAGCTCTCCGCGTTGGGGTTTAGAGTCAAATCCATAGACTTTCTAGTTTATCTGGTTTCCCCTCAATACAATAAAAGTTCCAGAAGGGAGAAGTAGTTCCTTTGGACCCTGCCCTCCCCCCGCACCCCTTAAAGTCAAATAAACATCTGTCAAGGAGGAACAAGACAGAACTCCTTGTGCTCAGATGTTCTTGGTTCTATAGCCATTTATCAAAGCCTCTCTCATCAATTAGAGAAATATTTGAAAAATCATCACAGCCCCTGCAAGCGCCTCATGTATAATTCAAAGCAATGGCTCCGGATGCAGAGAGGAAGCCACAGAAATCAGGTTTGGCTTTTGAAGGTAAACCTGTCTATTGTCCCTTTCATTCCAAACTCAGGAACGGACTCCGCGCCCTCGAAAATTGCGTTTGGCCTTGGATGTAGAAGCGTAGAAATCTTGCACTTGAAGTATGGGAGCTTCCCCTGCCCCCCCGGGGGGCCCCCACAGGGGAGATCATTCGTCAGCTCTTGGAAATTTGGTGTTCCTATGAGATTAAGGAAGTGAGAAGTGACTTCTCATATGTGTGCAGCATTTGCTTTTAATCCTGGTCTCCAAAACCGAGTGGTTCAAAGAGGGCTACAAATAAAGTAAAACAAACAAACAAACAAACAGAAAACCTAAGCAAGTAACCACGTAAAAACAGCTCTTACTTTTCTTATTTCATTTTTCCATTCCTCGCAATGCAGGGCATACCTTATTTTATAGATGAGGAGATGAAAACAGAGAAGTGGAGCGACTTGTCCAGGGTCACACAGCAAATCCACAGTGACAAGCACTTGTACCTCCACCACCAGACACTGCCTCGAGGGACACAAAACGTGTTTTCATTTTGACTGTGTTACTCCATTTGAGCAACTCAGAAATTGATAAGTGGGAAATTGGTCATTTTTCTTTTTTTTTTTTCATTGAAATTTGGTTTGGAATAATAAAGTCTTAAGAAAATATCAAACACCTATCACAAAGGGCAGGGCCATCTCGCTTATATTATTCCAGCCACCCCATGCCTAAATTGTATTTAATTAACACGTTCAACTGATTTCACTTCTGGATCGCACGAATGGCCAGGAGAGCCGACATGATTTAAGACCCCGACACCATTAATTCGGGGCACTTTAATGATGGGGTGATACAGGAGGGGTGCAGGAGACACTCCTCTGGACAGTGGAGGCAATTTTCCCTTTGGATTCAACCCAGAAGTTATTCTTCCTGCTCAGTCTCAGTCCTCACCTGCCCTTGCAATATGGCAGGACACCGAAATGGCTCTGAGAGGGACAGAGTGGACCCCTGTCGGATTGCTTGTGCAATGAGTCACTGGGGACCAGCGCCCTGCAGGACATGCACAGAGACAGGTAGATGGTTCTCCTTGGCTTCGTGCTCTAGGAGGTAGCAGATCCCCCAGAAATGTGACTGGCACGTGGAGTGATTCTAAGCAGAAAATGAGCATTCTTCCTCGTGACGGGGGATGAAACAGCCCAGCTCTGCCCCGGAGAGCAAGAGAGGTAAAGGGTGCAGAGAGGAGGGTCCAGGACCTGCCTGATGCAAATGGAAATATCCAGCTGGAACCAGGCAATCAAGGCGAGCCCCAGATGGAGAGGTGCATGGCACCCCACGCCCACCCAGCCCCCAGCACCGCGTCTGGAGCACAGCAGGTGCCCAGCAAGGTGAAAGAAGGAGCTGCAGCACCACTTCCCTGCAGGAGCTCGCCACGATGTTCTAGTGTGAGTTCGGCCCCTCTTCTGAGCTCCCATAAGGCCCTGGGCTTGCTCATCACCAAAGCACTGTCACATTGCATTATAATGATCTGATTTCCAGTCTGTTTCCTTCCTAGAAACTCCTTTTGCATTCCCAGCATCTTCTCCAGCATATGGTGCATATTAAGCACTAAAGGAAGGAGGGAAGGAAGAGCAGGAGGGAGGGAGGGCAGCTATATTGGGCTGAGGGTTTCCCCGATAAGCGAGCAAAGAGAAGAATCTGGAAATTAATAGCAGGTCCCATTGTACATCATCTCTGGGTTGCTGAGCGGAATTACGCTGCTGTAAGCTCTGTGAGCAGCCATGCCTAGTTCCCCTCCTGCGGTGGAAGCTCACTCATGCTGTAATCTACAAGAGTACAAGTCTCAGGACCCCAGGGTCTCCCTTGGTCACCACTGGTTCACTAGCCCCTGGGATATAACTTCTGGGAACAACTTACTAGATACTGGTTGAAGAATGAATCAGTGAGTAAATTGGGTCCTTTTGTGTCCTTTATAAAGCCCTGGTTTCCCAAGGCCATCTGCGAGTGGTTCACGCAGTTCTCTGCGCAGGTCGTGCCCATGACAGTGTGCATCCACGCCCGCAGCCCACGGGAGCAGCTCAGGCCAGCAGCCCCCTCCAGCATGCCTCCCTCTCCCCCGCTCAAAGTGCTCAACCTCATAGTTGAATGGCATGGGGCCTCCTGGTGGAGGAAGACCTCGGCCGAATCCAGCAGCCCACCTTCTCATAACCCTAGAGAATGGTCCTTCCCTTTTGCGGGGGGCTCATCTTCCCCTCTATGGAATGCGAAGCCTACCCCAGATGATCCCAAAACTTCCCTAGCATTCCAGGAAACACAAGGAAGGAGGCGGATGTGGGGCTGGCGTTCTGGTGGCTTCCTCTAGCAGCTCCGCCGCGGGTTCCCGGGGCTCTGAAGGAGCGGAGCCCTTGTGTGGGATGAACTCGTGGAGGAGATGTGAGCAAGCATGAGTTAGCACCCCTGCTTAGGGCCCGGGAAAACGTGTCAGAGACACGGAGGGGAACCTGCTGTCACTGTGAAGACAGCAGACTTCCAGACTGAAAATAGGACCTGCCTCTCGACTGCGAGGGAGGGCTGTGGGCTCCCTGCCTCTAGGCTGGGGGGTGCAGGATGGCGGGACACAGCAAGGCGTGCCTGCTGTGACTTGTTTTTCTTAAGACATTTCGGGAGATGAGGATACAAACCATCAAGAAACCTAGTGAGAGCTGTGGGTCCTCTCTCTGGAAAAAGGCAGACCCCTGACGTTTTGCATCAGAGATAAGGGAGGGGGAGGGGTTCCTTGAAGTCTATTTCTGAGCTCTGGGACCCCAATAACACACTCATGGAGAGTGGAGAGCTCTGGGAGGAGGCGCCATGGGTCTTAGCTGTAATCGGGCTCTGCCCCATCCGGCTGTGCCTGTGCCGCTCTGGGTGGCCTCAGTCTCATCATCTATAAAATGGGTGGCCTGGGAGAGGACTATAGCCAATTTCCTTCCTGGCTTCCGTGCTGGGATTTGGATTCACACACACACTCGCTGAGAGCTCCTGCGGCGCTGGGGCCGCTCTCTTCACGGCTCGGCTGAGAAACGAGGATGCTGGGGAAGAGGAGAACATGCTTTCCTGGGGGAACGGTGGGCTCCGGCATTCGGAATTGACTCTCTCCAGCATTAAACTCCGCGTCGTTCTGATGGAGGAAACTGAGTTAGAGCAAGACTAAAATGGCTCTCCCCACTGAAGACGCGGGGTATTCACTCTCTTCTCTTGCCCCGGCTCCGACTAAATGGCCGGAACATGGGAGTTGGGGTCTCCTTTGGCAAAAGAAGATCCCCCACTGGCTTCCTTTCCAGGCTTCCCGAAGCGGGGCTGACAGAGAGCCAGGAGTGAGGTCACAGACAAAATGCTAGGAGTAAGAACCAAGGCCTGGACAGGTGTGACTTGTCTCCAGCTCACCTGGCCAGGCCTGGGGCCTGACTCGAAGACGAGGTTTGGAGCGCTCAGGGCTCCTGCTGCGCCTGCTGGGCAGGAACCACGTGTTTTCTCCCTCCCTCCCCAAGCCTCCTGGGGTTCTTCCTCCCTTACCTGCTACACCCTTGCTTTCTTAGTAAATCCTAAGCTAGGTAGGCGTAGAGGGCCCAGTAATCCAGACTAAGCAGGAGCCAGACTCCCCCGCCCAAGTGCTCCGCCTGGAAAGGATGACTGGCTAGTCTACCTCCCGGGGCCTCCTCCCTTTCCCGCCCCCCGCCCCGCACCCTGGGCCCCGCCCCCCCCTGCGGCTCCCCCCTCCTTCCTGGGTTCTTCACGGGCGGGATCCACATGGTAGCTTCTGTTGGGGTTTGCTTCCTGACTCAGATCGTATGACATTCTTGAGAGGGAAACCATTATCCCACTTGAAATTATGATGCATTCATAAGAACAATCAGTGAGCAGCCACAGAGCACTGGCTCTCACTGCCCACTTCTTCAAGATCCCACTCACTTGTTAAGAGACCTGTGTCCTCCCCTACGACTTGCGGTTTCTTTCTGGAGCCGACGTGCCCTTCCTCCCACCTCTGCGCCTTTCCGTGGGCTGTTCCTCTGGCCTTCTCCACCCCTCAAGGCCCCTCCTATCCTTCAAGACAGCTCCTACGCCACCTCCCCAAAAAGCCTTTCCCAATACCCAAACCCGAGTGAGGTTTCCTTCCCCTACAACCCTTGGTCAACTGGTGTTGAGAGGAGAGGAGAATAATGATGTCCAGTCCGGTGCCAGGACCTCAGCTGGTCCCCAGAGCAGGCTCTGGGGATGAATATTGATATCCCCATTCACAGGGGAGGGCCGGATGGCAGGTTGGTTAGCTGACTCACCCAAGGTCCCACGGCCAGAAAGTGGGAAGAGTGCCCATGCTCAGAGCCTGAATTTTGTTCCAGTGTTGTGGGCAGCCTCCTGGTCCCGCACCAAGCGTGTCTTTCTTCCTGACTTATTTACCCTGGCTTGTTCGTGTGGCTTCTCCCCTGATCTGGGGTCTCCTGAGAACAGAGGCTGTTCTGTTCCCCTCCGCCTCCCCTACCGTGCCGTGCGGAGGGGCTGGTCAGTCAGTGTTCAAAGGATTGACTTAAATCTCTCCACATCGTGGTTGGCATTTTCCCGCACCTCAAGCGGCAGTAATGAAATTTCCGCCTTGTGCCGTAAAGGATCGAAATGTCGAAAATGTCACAACCCGGAGGAAGCCGGAGCTCTTGAAATTTACAAATAAAACAATGGCCTCTGTTTATGGAGCATCTGCTGTAGGGGCCATGGCAAGCATTTCCTTCTGACTCTTGACAATCCATTCAGTTGGCTCCAGGAGAGCCGCACTGGTGTTTGTGGCCGGTGTCGGTTCTGATGGGTCACTGCCCTCCCTGGGCGCTGCTTTTTAGATGTTTTAACATCGCACCTGCCTATAAGTCATGTGCTGTTACGGTTGTCCCATTTTCTGGATGAAGAAACGGAGGCTCACAGAAGAGGAGATCACAGGGTTAGTCTTGCCGGGGTCGGGCATGGAAGCCTGGAATGTCTGTAGCCCATGTAACTTAACCGGCACATCATTCAGCCTCAAAGCCTGGCTTTCATCCCTCCCTTTCCTCCCACCCTCGATAGGCCTGGGGTCAGTGTTCAAACACGGGTGGGAGGGGGGCTGGTTCCCCGAACGCTGGCCCTCCGGGTGGTGCAGCCCAGCCGTTTACGAGAAAAGCACTCCGCCTGGGCTCAGTCCCACCGTCGGAGGGCAAACACCGGCTTCCCTGCTGGCATGCAGGAGGGCCTGGGGCCCGCCGGGATGCTGGAGCTGACCAGGGGTCCATGGTCCTTCTGGTCCCATGGAAGAGGAGTGAAGGCCAGAACTACCACTAGGAGAAGTGGATCGCAAATGCTGGTCTTCAGCTGGTAGTATTTCGGTAACTCCGCAAGAAACAAACCATGGATTTGGGGGCTGAAGTCTTGGCTGCCCATTACCATGTGATACCGGCCAGGGTGCTTACTTTAGACTCACTAGCTTGCCTGTAGAGTCCCCTGGGCTCGATATACTCCAAGACACCCTCCAGCTCCATCTCTATGAGGATTTGAGGGTAGGCTCTGGGGCCCGATGACCTGGGTTCAAATGTCAGCAACGGAGTGAGGGGAAAGGTCCCACCTGTTAAATGGGATAATAACAGTAGCTGCCTCCACTGGATGTTGGCCATAAAGTGCTTAGAATAATAGTCCCAGCCACATAGATGCAGTCAGTAACTCTGTATTATCGTCACATTAAGGTTGAAGTGGTCATTTTGACTCTGAGCAAGACAATACAAGCAAGTATTGTCTCCATGATGCAAATAAGAAACAGAGGCTCAGAGAGTTTAAGTAACTTGGACAAGGTCACACAGCTAAAACGGGGCTGGGCCAGTCCTCAGGCTCCCCTGTTACCAAGCTTCCCTTCCCGCCTGCTGTACCCCCACTGCCCTAGGAAGGAGACCCACGGTTGGGACAGCAGGGGAGAGAGGGATCTTCTCCAGGTTGGGAGAAGGGCTGCTTACCACTGCCAGCTGTGAAGAGGAGGGAAGAATGTGGAGCCTCCGTTCAGAGGCCTTGGGCTTCAGTCCTGCCTCCTTTTCTTACCAGCTGTGTGACTTTGGGAAGGGCAGGCAACCTCTCTGGGCCACGGTGTCTTCACCAGGAAAAAGAGGGAAAGCAGCCCTGCCCTCTCCACTTACAGGTTGTTAGGCGCAGTAACCAAAGTGCCACGTGCCGGATCCAAAGTACTTCCTCAGTGACAAATCTTGCAGAGGACTTTGTGTCTCTCAGGGTCCCCACGGAAGACAGCTGGCTCACTCAGGTGGGGTAATTGAGGAGGAATTAGTAAGACATTGTTTACAAAAATGGGGCCAGAGTGCAGGACACCCCGGACACAGCGCAGCACACAAAGGCTGGCCGGGGCCAGGAAGCCTTACGCAACAGGTCTGTAGGTGCGGAGGAGGGGCGGTTAGGAGAACAGAGAGAGACCGCCAAGGCTGGGGGGGATGGCTGCTGGCCAGACAGGACCCCCCAGACCCCAGGGGGAGGAAGCCAGAGGCTGGGCGCTCCAGCTGCTCTCTCGCCCGTCGCTGCTGTCTCCTGCTTGAGCGGCCCGCTGGCCGAGCTCAGTGTGGGGCCCGAGCACACGTGCTCTACCCAGGCAGGGCCCCTGGGGGAAGAGCAGACCCGAGGGACAGACAGGGGCCATCCGGGGCCACACGGTACAGGGGGCCTGTCAGAACCGTCCCCCTCCCTCCCGGTTCTGCCTCTGCGCCCTGCGAGCTCACTAGGCAATAATGGGACCCGCGCTGGGGAGAGCGCCATATTCAACCTGTCAGGGGGTTATTGTAAAAGGAGATTTAGTTTCTTTTTTGTGAGTAAAACAATGAAACCTCCATAATTGTTCCAGGAGAAATAAACATGCCAAAATATTTAAGTACTAATAAAACTTAAGAATTATCCCAGCATATTTAAATATAGATGTATTTTTATGGCTGGCAATGAAGGCAATTGCCAGCAGAACGCATTTCATCCAGGCCATTTGCTACTCGCCGCCCACCCCCTCCTTCAAGGCGTGGGTGGGGAGGGGGTGCAGACGTGGAGCCTTCCCAGGGGCGGGAAGAGGTTCCCCTCTCTCACAAGCAGTCTGCAACAGTTCCTGAGCTGCGCCGCAGACGCCAGGCACTCCTCTCCACACCGTGTATGGTGACTCCTCCCGAGATCCCCGCCACCACCGAGGGGCCATCGATCTGACTGACAGCCGGGGAAGCAAGATGCAGGAGGGTGCAGGAGGGTGCAGGAAGTTCAGGGCTGCAGGCCTGCAGCAGGCAGCGTTAGGGCCTTGGCCAAATCAGCAGCTTCTGAACAAGGGCCTCAGACTCGATGCCAATATGGCGGCCCCACGGCCCCCACCCAGTCTCAGTGCTGCAGCCGAAGTTTCTGTCTGTCCGTCTGAGTGTGTACGTGTGTCTGTGTGCAAACCTGCCCCTGGTTTCCTGGCTTTTAACCTTTGTGTGACACCCTATTACCCACAGAGTACACTCTAAGCCCCCGGGCTGCATCCGAGGCCCTGCCCATTTCCTCAGCTCTAGCCTCCGTTCCACCTGGACCCATACCCTGGCGGGACTAGAGGATTCTGGTCCGTGCCTCTGTGTGGTGGCTCATGGAGGTCCCTCTGCCTGGAATGTCTCTGTCCCCTTCCCCGTCTGGCCACTCCTGTGCCCCTTTCACAGCCCAGCTCCTCTACAAGCTTTCCAGAAATCCCTGCCAGGGCCTCTAAACTTGGGCGCACACCCTTGCTTTGTGCCCCTGTCATGTTCCTTAGCTCACCACTGAACCACAGTGCGTTGGAATTAGCTCCTGATGGGACTCACTTCCCCAGATGCAGAGACCTGATCTTCTCCATCTTTGTGTGCCACGCCCGGCAGCCATTACTGGCCCGAACCACGGTCTTTTTTTTTTTTAAAGATTCCATCCATTCATTCGACCGAGAGACAGAGATCACAAGTAGGTAGAGAGGCAGGCAGAGGGAGAGGGGGAAGCAGGCTCCCCGCCGAGCAGAGAGCCTGATGCGGGGCTTGATCCCAGGACCCCGAGACCACGACCCGAGCCGAAGGCAGAGGCCCCAAACCACTGAGCCACCCAGGTGTCCCCCGAACCACGGTCTTAAAGGAAGAAGCCCGAGTCAGCGGCCCTGAGGCAGGCACACCGGGGTTAGCTTCACGGCTCTATCGCTCAGTACCAGCGTGACCCCAGACACATTTCCTAGCTCCTCCGAGGCGCCCGGAAAACAGGGATAACAATGCCCAGCTCACAGGCTGTGTGAGAAGCAGAACACCATTTGTAAACACATGCGGCAGGAAGCCAGGCCTGTGTCCCATAAATGCTGGCTGAACGTGAATCTTTGACCCATGAATTTTTTTTTTTTAAAGATTTTATTTATTTATTTGACAGAGAGAGAGAGATCACAAGTCGGCAGAGAGGCAGGCAGAGAGAGAGGGGGAAGCAGGCTCCCCACTGAGCAGAGAGCCCGATGCGGGGCTCAATCCCAGGACCCTGAGATCATGACCTGAGCCGAAGGCAGAGGCTTTATTTAACCCACTGAGCCACCGAGGCGCCCTGACCCACGAATCTTTGAAACTGCTCCAGTCTATAGGCCCTTCCTGTGGTAAGTGGGCACCCGCCCCTCACACAGACCTCACAGACCTTTCCACACACTCCCAGTCTTTGGGACCAATCTCCTGAGAAGTATAAGATGCCCAGAGAAGGCAGAAGCCCAGAGAGGTTAAGTGCTTTACCCCAGGTCACACAGGAAGTAACGTATGGAGCTAAGGGCAGGGGGGTGTCCAGGTTGCTACTTCTCTGCATCCCCAGCTCAGTCAGAAACGATCTTTGGTAAGGAAGTAGTGACTCACTCGGGGGAAACCAACAGGCCTGGCAGAGGTCAGCTGCTTCCCATTAGACCTCCTCTACCCGACTGGGGGTTGTCTGAGCTTCAGGCCTCAGTTGGAGAGGTTTATGGGGTCAAGATCCCCCCTCCTGTGTTCTGCCCAAATACACAGTGCCGTTCCTTCCCAGCTCCAGCTGCACTCACGTTCCTGCTTCTGCCACGCGAGCCGCTGAGCGACCTCAGGGCCCTGGCCTAGGAGCGAGTCCTTTCTTCGCCTCAGTTTCCCCTTCTGTAAAAAACAAGGTGTTTCCTCGGATGATTAAATAAACTGAAATTGTTACGATTACGATTATCACCACTAATCATCTCATCATCGTAGCAAATACATTCAGGGAATGTTGCAGTCTGTTCAGATAGCCAAACCCTGAGGAACCTGATTTCTCTGCTGGAAATAACATCACCCGTGTCCTGTTTTTTTTTTTTTTTTTTTTTTTTAATGTTTTATTGTGACAAAATATGTATAACATAAAATTTACCGTTGTAACCATTTTTAGGTGTACGGTTCAGCGGCATCATCCACATTGTTTTGCAAATATCACAACCATCCATCTCCAGAACTTTCTCATCTTCCCAAACTGAAATGTGTCCCCATTCAACATGAACTCTCCATTCCTTCCCCCGTGTCTGGGCCTCTGGAAACACCATCCTGTATGCTGTCTTAATGAGTCTGACTACTGGAGGGATCCTTCCATAAGTGGAATCAAACAGTATTTGTCCTTTGGTCACTGGTTGGCTTCACTCGGTATCGTGTCTTCAAGGTTCATCCACATTGTCGCACACGCATCAGAATTTTCTTGCTCTTTAAGACTAAATAACCTCCCACCTCATGTATGTCCCACGTTTTGTTGACCTGTCTACCTTTTAGCTATTTTTAAAACAATGTCTCTATGAGCATGGGCGTGCAAATGGCTGCTTGGGTCCCCGCCTCCACTTACTTGGGGTATGTCCTCGGAAGCGGACTTGCAGGATGGGATGGTACTCCCGTGAGGTTGTTTGGAGGAGCCCCCACATCATTCTTTACCGTGGCTGTGCTACTCCACATCCCCAAGAGCTGTCCACAAGGGTTCTGATTTCTCCACAGCCTCTCCAGCGCTGGCATTTTCTGGTTTTGGTTTTTAAGTCACTGCTGTTGCTCTAGCCATCCTGAACCACCTAACGGGTGGTTAATGGTGATGACGAGTGATGGCGAGCATCTTTGTATGAGCTTCCTGTTCCTATGTCTATCTTCTTTGGAGAAACATCTTGTCAAGTGCTTGGCACGTTTTTTAACGGGTTTGATTTTGTTGTTGTTATTGAATTGTAACTCACGCTATATTTTATTTTATTTATTTTTATTTTTAAAGGATTTATCTATTTATTTATTTATTTATTTGAGAGAGAGCAGGAGCAGGGAGGAGGGGCAGAGAGGCACGGGGCTCGATCCCACAACCCTGAGATCATGACCTGAGCTGAAGGCAGAGGCTTAACCGTCTGAGCCATCCGGGTGCCCCTCTCATGCTCTATTTTAACATCAAGGGAACTGCTCAACCATCTTTCCACTGGTAGAAGAAATTACGTGAGTACGTGTATCCACAGGTAGAAGGCAAGCATTTAGGAAGCGTTTCTTTTGTTTAGTCTTTGCCAACACCGTGCGAAGTAAGTGGTGTGACCCTTCCGTACGAGGACACTGAGATTTGGAGACCTCAGGCAACTCGCCCAAGATCACTCAGCTGGTGATACACAGAGCAGGGCTTGGGACTTGCTCAGTGCCCCCCATAGTCTGTCTCCAAAGCCACGTAGCTCTGTCCCCCACATGGCTTCCCCACAGAAGCTGAGACTCCCGACACGGAGCACAGCCGCAGGGAAGCCCCATCCATTACTGTTATCTGTACCGAAGAGACACCCCCAGGTGAATGATGTAACCAGAAGGTTCAGAGCAAGGCCCGCCATTAATCTCACGGTTACAAACAATATAGGAAGATTATGCTGGCCTCCAGCCCAGTTAAGTGGACATTTGGATTTTTTCCAAAACAAATGTGGATACTGTAAATACAGGTCATCTGGTTTGCAGGAAATCAGCATCCAGATGAAGTGGCCTCTAGAAAGATTTTTCTAAAAGTCCTACTGCAAAGAGCCTGGGGCTGGGAGTGGATCATTTGGAGCATGTCTCCTGCTTATAAAATGTTGTTTTGCATTCATTCAAAACTTCCTTGCTGACCGGCTTCTGGGTGCTCAGCTGTATGCTGGGCATGGGCTCACGTGGGAGATGCTAGAGGTAGAGAGAGGCCGTGAGTTATGATTCTGGCAACCATCGTCTGTTCTCCAGAACAGTCTGCCATCCAGCAGGGAACTGATGCCCAGAGAAGTTGGGATACTTGCCTATGGCCTCACAGTAAGTATGCAAGTGGTAGAGCTGGGAAGATATCCCAAGTCTCTTTTGAGTCGCTCTACTTTCCTAAATACCAATATTTTTGCTGTTTATGCTATTGCATTTTCTAGATCACTTGCTATCCTCAGAAGGGGTATGACAATCCTCTGGCAAAAGTGACGTTCTAATTTTGGTTTCAAAATGATAAAGTCAATGTAGATAGGTTTCTATTCCTTTCCTTTGGGAATCCGAGGTGGAGGTTAAGACCTATTCCCGGGAAAAGTTGGAGACCACGAGAAAGGAGAAAAGGGAGTGCTCGTGGCACTCTTTGATTAAGTGCCTCGTGAGTGGGACAGACAGTGAGTTCTTTTAATCTACTCCTACCCAGGATGTACGAGCAGAGATTGTCTTCCTTTATTAACACAAACCCCGGATGGGCTGAGACTTACTCCAGATACTTTCCAGGGGCCCGATGAAGCAGTTCCAGTGCGGGTCCCTTGGGATGGGTTGGATGGGAAGGGTGTTGCCATTCCAGGTTGGCCCTAGGGATGCTCTTCTCCCAACAGAGCCCCAGCCAGGGACGGACTACACGTCTCCTTGTTGGTTTCCCTTGGGAGAGTTGAGATGGGATCCATTCCCCTGACCATCAAGGGAGAACAACAAGGCAGTGAGCACAGAAGGCACAAGAAAGAATAACCCCACCCAGGGGCTCTCCCGCCATTGCTGGCTCACCCTCAAGGTTCTGTCCAAACCTCATGCCAGGAGAGCTGACTGCCGGCAGCCCTGAGGGCTCCTTGACTGGGCTTGGAGCCTCCTCTTGGTGGGGGTGCCATTTTGTCGCTCTGTGCAGATGGTAAGTTTCTTGTTCCTTCAGCAAAGAACCCAAATCTTAATTAAGTCTATCTCAAGTGTGAATGCTTAAGAAATTTTTGTAGAAGGGCAGAGGAAGAAAGGAGAGAAGGAAAGAAGGAAGGAGTGAAGGATAAATCGAGAATTTTCGTTTGAACAAAATCCTTGAGGTGCATCTGTTCTAACTGCATTTGTTGGGAGTGGCAGATGTTTTCGTCAGTAGAGCCTGACAGAGCGAGAGAGAGCGAAAGCGAGAGATAAAAATCAGTGGTCACTTTATGTTTGCCAAGTGAATGAATTAATTAACGGATGAGTGAATGAATAGCATGGAGATTTGGGATTTGCTTGCTGAAAGGGAGATTTCCCTGTGGAACCGCGTTGGTCGCTGTTGTGAAGATCAAGGGGGCCATGCAGACTAAGGCTTTGGTTTTAGGTCACAAGGAAACGCACAAGCCCATGATGAAATGTTCACATTAGGAGGCCAGTTTGAACTAAATGTGGCAAAGTTATTCTCAGTGCCAGATCTGTTCAGTGTGACTTCTGGGTCCCAGCCTGCCCAAGAGCATCTCTCCCAGCCGCGCTCTTAAATTGCCAGGGAAAGGACTCTTGTCTGAACACAGCCCGTGATTCCCCTCTTTACTTTCAAACCAGGAGCAGGAAGCGTCTCCAATGATCTAGCGGCGGGGATGCAGGGATAAACAAAGAGAGGGGGGAAAAGGACTGTTTATCTAGGCGCTGATGGAAACAGACAGATTTATCTGGGCACAGGAAAGAATTTTTTAAAAAAACTTTCTAAATTCAAAATTATTCTTTCAATTAAAATGCGGTGATGTCCTCTCTCCTCTAGGTGGAAGACCCGCTGCCTCCTGCGTTTCTCCTTGCAGGAAATCGAGACCTTCCTCTGACTTCCTTCCATCCCCCAGGTCCGGTTCAGAAGACACAGGCTGGGGAAGCGGCCTGAAACCAGCGGAGGAGGCCAGGAGCTCTGCAGGGTGAGCCCCGACATCTCGCCGCATTAACCCTGCGAACCCGGGCCAGGCAGCGAGGCTGGAGCCATTAATGCCTAATGATGTCGCATTGTCTTCCAATAACAAACCATCTCACCAGTTGGTTTTATAGGGGACCAGCTGTTGTTAATTGGGGGAGATGAGCATGAAATGGCCGCTTTCACACCTGACCAAGAGAGAGCGGCAGCATCGAGGGGCCCAGGGAAACCGCCTGCTGCAGGCAGGGGGCTCCTCAGCACTGCCTTGGCAGAGGACAGGCCCAGGGACGGCACGGGGCGGCGGCCCTCCCCCAGCTCAGCGGGCACACCACTGACAATAAGAGAGTCCGGTTCATTTAGCACCGCGCTCCTCCCCCCGCAGCCCAGCGGCAGGTGCTTGCCAGGCCGTGCCACCTCCTCTTGCTTTTGCGGCCGGCCAGGGGAGGGGCGACCCAGAACCAGGGCCCCATGTGGCACAGCCGGAGCCTCGCCCAGCCTCTGGCATGTTCCTGCTCTGCCGAGGAGGCACGGCCAGGTTCTCCAGCACCGACGCTGGTCTCCGCTCCCCCGCCACAGGTGACGGCTCCAGGCGTCAGGCTGCCAGCAAGTGGGGATGGCAGGGCCCGGCTCTCCTGCGGGGGGTGGCCCCGTTGCATTTTCTCCTTTGGCATTCCATCCAAGAGACGAAGAGACCCAGACCCAGGTTGTCACTTAGCAGGAGGAATGGAGCAAAAAGTACAGGGGCAGTGCTGTGATGGAGAGGGACTGGGGCACCCCCTGGGTCCAGGAGCAGGCTGGCGAGAGGAGGAAGCTGGTGCACAGGGCGGGAGGCTGGTGCAGAAGGAGCACGGAACCCCTTCCACGTGCGCTCTCACCTCTGTCCCTGCAGGCTTCCTGAGACACCCACTCGGAATCGCGCTCCATCATTCCCATTTCTCAGACGGGGAAGCTGAATGTCCACGAGGTCCAGCAAGCCGATGATGTTTATGGAATGGCAGAGCAGGGACTTGCCCCAAATCTGTGATTCCCTCCCGGCGCTCTTTTCATGGCACTGCACCGTCGCTGTTGGCACCTGAGAACCACCGCAGGCCCCTCCGCGGGCTGGCAGTGGCGCAAAGCTCTACCTCTGGGAGCTCTGTCAGGCTGCCTCAACTCCTGCAGACTGAGAAAAGCACAGGTCCCTCTCTCTGCCTACATTTGCCTTTATTTTCAGCGTTGTTGCAAAAGACGGGAAAGCAGAGCATTAAAACACGTACTGTAAATAAACCAAATTAAAGTAAAATTGACTCATTTAGCAACCAGCCTCCGATCTTGCATTAGAGGCAATTGAAGAGATTTCACAGATTTTAGTAACCAGATAAGATTATTATATAAACAGACTTCTGCATTGAATGATGAGCCATATCTTGAGGAGAATATTTGAAATCAATAGTAATACAGACTGAGAATTAAGTAATGTGGTTAAGCACCTTTGAATGATGCCATTTTTAAGAGCTGATTAAAAATAAATATGCCAATTGCAGCAGAGCCGATCGCTGGAATAAAGTGATGATTAATCAATTTGGGCCCGAGACCCGCGGAGGCCATCTTGGTGTGGCCGGCTCGGCGCTCCGGTTCCCTGGACGGAGGCTGGAGAGCTCTGGGGCCTGAAGGCGGCTCGGAGAAGGGCAAAGAGACGATATCTGAGTCCTTAGGCAGAAGCACAGCCCTGCCCACCAAGGGCCTGGCCGAGGTGGAGGGGGGAGGATTAGCGGTAAGCTGCTTAAACTGCTCACGCAGGGTGAGCCGGAGCACAGGGAGGAAATTACAGCCGGGGACACTGACAGCCCTGGGATTGCGTTTGGAATGCCCAATTACCATTCAACTGGGAAATGGTTGGTCTTTTGGCCGCCCTGTAATCATCTCTCACCTGGACAATTGCACCGGCTTCCCGACGGGTCCCCACGTGAGCCGGCGGATGCATTCCATTCACGGTCACCATAGTGATCTTTCCAAAGCACCACTTGGATCCTGTCACTCACCTTGAAGAGACCGCTGCTGCCTTCCTTCTGACTTAGGGCCAGGGCCAGGTACCTTACCTTAGAGTTCAAGGCCCTCCGTGGCCCCGCCGTCCCTACTCACCTCGTTTCTTCCTAACCCCAGTTCCTGCCTTTAGGGATGCCTGATGTAGCTTTGCGGTCACGTCTCCGCCTCTGCTGGGCCCTCCCCGCCTCCTCCCTCTGCTGAAACCCACCTTTCTCCCACCTCAGTCAAAGTCCGTCTTGACTGTTGCCTCCTCCAACCCAAGCAGAACTAGCCGCTGCTTCTCTGTTAGCGCCCTACCTGAACGAACCTTTTCTGGTTTCACATCGATGTCATCCACGATGTCTTTTGTATCCAGGAATACTCATCAGTACCTTTGCAGTGCGATGGGCTGCAGTTGTCCCCAAAGGTAGAGAGAACAGAGAAGTGGTCCCTGACCTCCTGGAGCTCAGTTTCACACCGAGTATTTAATACTCTACACAGCTGTCCCTGCTCCGGGAGGCAAGCCACACTTCCTTCACTCAACTGGCAGAAGGCAGGTGCTCAATAGTGGTTGAATGAATGAATGAGAGATCAAACAAAGGAATGAGTGACAAAGACGGATCAGGGAGAGGAGGTTGCAGTGAAGCAGATTTTTGCTTGGCAGAAGGAACAGGGTTCTGATAGCTGCCCAGCCCTGCCTAAGCTGCCTTCTGCAGGGCTGAGCTCCCAGGAACTAGAGGCATCCATGCAGAGGGAGACCATCTGTCAAGGAGGTTCCAGAAAAGACTGTGAATTGGCAGTGAGACAGAAGTTGCAGGCTGTGGGCTCTAGGCCCAGCCCCGCCACTGACTCACTATGTGACTATGTGACCTTGGGTAGAGCACAACCTCTCTTTGGGCCTCAGTTTCTCCATCTGTAAAATGGAGACTTTGGACAACTGGTCAGCCATGAGCCCTTTGCTAACATGAAGCAAGCAGGGGATACTTCGTGAATGTTGGAATCCAGACAACATCTGTAGGGGACTATGACTAGTGTTGGGTGAGGCTATATCCTACGGTAGGGGCAGAGAAAAATATAACAGCCATGGGATGATGGGAGAAACAGTAAGTGCAAGGTGTTGCAACAAGAGTAGGATAAGTGTGAGAGATACTCTCATGAGCTAGTGTAGGCTGGGAAGGCTTCCTGGAGGCAAAGAGGGAGTTCGGATCTATGTGAGAGGAGATCTGAATCATCAAGACCATGTCCCGAGCCCTGTAGATGAGTTCCCATGCCACGCCTTCATCCCTAACCAGGAACAGGGCAGGGTAGGGGGCCCTATTCAGAAGGCTGGGCTTCTTGCTCAAAGAGGACAAGATGGGGATTTTTCTTTGCTCTGTTTTATCCTTGTTTTCTGCCTTAAGCCGGCCTATATCCTCTGGCCCCACAAGGTTCTGGGCTATGACCCTGCCATGGGCAGGCTGAATGCGAGGGTGCACCTTGGCTCTGGTCCTCATGGTTCTGCACGCTGCTTAAGCTACAGGTGGCTTGAATTAGGGAAGTTCGCTAGAAGGGGGCTGCCATACCCAGGTTAGCCAAGAATAGGCAGAGAACCCTATTCTCCAGGTCATCAGCTGGGATCTGGGCTTTGGAGGGGGGAGCTCAGGGCTAGGGGCTGGGAGAGGCTGGGTGCTTTGTTTGAGCTACTCATCTGCACAAGGCCATCTGTGTGCCGGCCTGCTCCTTACTCTTCTGCCTGACCATCCGTCTCCAGCGTTCACGGCTCTGTGATCTCAGGGCTCCGTTAGGGCTCTGGGTGATGGGCCCCATGCAGGAGCCCTCCTGGTCAGCTGCTGAGCTCCTGCTGTGGTCAGAGGACGAGGTGAGGTGCGATGGTATAAGGTTCTCTGCTTCTCCCCGTAGCTCACCTCGCCCCTCTCACTTCCTTCCTTTTCAGGACAACACCCAAGGCCACCCGAAGGACTCCTATAGATGACTACAAGCACATAATCCACGGGGATCCTGCGGCTGAGAGATGGCAGGAGGCTTGTCCAAGATCCCAGGACGAATTAGCCAAAGAGCAGAGTCTAGAGTGTCTAGATGCCCATCCGGCTTGCTGTGCACGACAGCATGGGGTCCTGGCCTCAGGGCGCATCCGTGGGACCTCGCTCCTCACTACAGGGGGAAGGACCCTGGGGGCAGGGTTTGCACTCCTCGCGGCGCCCATGGAGTCCCCGGAAGCCAGGACTTTCTCCCCCCTTCCTTTCTCTGCCTCCGCCCTGCCTACTCCATGTGTCCTGGGCCCCCTGGGGGTCCGCTGTCTGGCCCGGCCCGGCTCTCCCTGCGGCTCACATATGGCATTGCCATCCTTGCCTCTTTTGGCTCCTGGTCAACTGTTGTGTTGTCGCCAACTCATAAACATGGTTACGTGCTTCTTTCTGGTTCCTTCCCTTTGGGTCAAGCCAAACGAGAAACATAGCCACACCCAAGCATGCCAGTTAAACACTTACTTCTCTGCTTCCTGCCACCACCCCTTGGCACAGAGGGAGCAGGAGAGGGCCAGGGCACGCCCCCAGTCTCACCCACCTTGCTGCCGGCTGCAGGCAGCAGAGAGGAAAGCCCGCCCCTCTGCTGAAATCGCAGGGTAGCTGCTTCTGGTGTAGGGAGAGCCACCTGCTCCATCGGGGGCCCTACAGCAGGAGAGCCGACAGACTTCCTGCGTGCGCAGGATGGGAGACATGCAGTGCCTCTTTCTGCGAGCGAGCCAGACTGAAGGTAGCTGCAGCTTCCATCGGTCACCATCAAATACACCTGTTACTTCTCTCTTCTTCTTGGGGAATCATACTTATTCCAGCTTAAGTCAGGCCGTCTGTTATCCTAACAAGCAATGTTTGGAGCAATAGGCCTAGAAAGCTCTACTAATTATACTGGCCATGGGTGCCCATCCCATGGGATCTCTCTGGCATGACACGTTGAGTTTGGAGTCTCTGGCCCAGTAAGGGGAGCCCTGGGCTCTTCCCCCATGGACCATGTTCCAAAGTTCAACTCGGACAACACGGCTTGGCTCTGCCCTAACTGAGAGTGAAGAGTGTGATTGAAAATTTCCTGTGGAACAATGGGGTCTGGGAAAGGTTTTTGGTGTCTCCTTTTTGCTGGTGCTTGTTACAGACCTGCCTGGGAAGGTGAAGCATCTCTCCCCTCTTCTCTGTACTCACCCGGGAAAACCCAGCATGCTGGGTCTCAAAGCTTGGGAAACTTTGCCTCCAGGGAATTCTTTTTTTTTTTTTTTAATTTTTATGTTTCAGAGCATGATGGTGGAATTTTCCAGCTCTGAACTTTAGAGTTTGAAGGGAGAGGGCTATGAGGAGATTTCACCAGGTGATCTGAGGGTACGGAGCCCAGGAAGCTGAAGAGAGGAGGAGCTTGGAGAAGCCTAGATCAGGAAGGGCGGCCAGGGCCGTGTCCCCCCAGTGGCAGCTGTGTCCAGGCTCATCAGCACACCCCTCGCCCCACTGATGCTGGGCCACACACATAGGCCTTTTGAGGTCAACAAAGGGCCGGTGTTTCATATCTGAAAGGACACGGATGGGACGGGATGGTGGCTGTGGGATGGGGCTGAAGGTTGGCGGTCGGGGGACTGAACTATCCCAGAAGAAGCCAGAGACTGAGTAGGGGGCGGGGGGCGGGGGCCCTGAGAGCCTCGCCCTGGCCTCTGGTTGCCCCACCGATGCTACACAAGCACACGAAGCTGGGAAGGCTGCCTGGGAGGCAGACATTCCACTCACGGCTTTCAATTTGGGCTCCTTTCGATTATTATTATTATTTTTTATTCAACAAACTATTACTGACAGCTGACTTTGCTTTAGGTCACGTGCTTGGCACCCAGAGGAGGGGGATGAATCAGACCCAGGCCTACATGCAGGCCCCGAAAGAGCTGTGGTCTTCGTGCAGAACAGTCCAGAAACAAGAGTGCAACGCAGTGAGGTAGGCATGGCAGCGGGACCCTGTGGGAACCCAAACAGGGGACCCTGTGGGGTGGCAGAGTCAGGAACAGGAAGGGGTTTCAGTCAAGCTGGCCCCCCAGGACCAGGGAAGTCAGGAGCTTACCACACCCCTTGTTCCCAGCACTCGGTTCCATCAGAGGACCTTCGGGCCTACTTCCCAACAGGAGTCTACGACGGCTGTGGTTTCTGACCTTACTCCCAACACTCTCATCTGCCCCAGCTGTATAAACATTCTAGCAAAGCGACTGGGCATCAGTAATTCTTCTGGGAACTTCCCTGCGGCCGCTCAGGGGCATGTGTGTGCATTTGAGCGACGTGTCCCCTCCTGCGAGAGCGCGGCCCAGCCGGCCCGGGAAGCCCTCCTGCTCCCACGGGACCATTGCTCCGTCCAGGCATGGGCCCCACAGACAGACACGCACAGGTGTCCCGCCCCACGCGACACCTCCGGGCTCTGAGAGCAACGCAGTCCTCACCCTGAGAGGGTGGGGACAGCTAGAGCAGGGAAGAAGGCTGCTCCGAGGAGAGGGGCTTGCTGTCCCAAAGCACGTCTCCAGTCTGGGGCGGCAGAGTGCAAGGAAGGAGGACAGACCAGGCCTGACACGGCAGCAGGGGGGCTCCTGAAGTCGGTTCAAAGCTCCACCAGCCTGCATCCGCGTTCAAGACCCCAGGTACGGGCTGCTGGAAAGTGGGAGTAAGGACTTAGTGAAGGGAGACCGGCGTTCTTCAAGCACAAATGTTAGGCCCCTTTGCCTGTTACTCATCGAGTGTGAGATGTATATTATCGCCGATTTATAGAAGAGGAAACTGAGGCTCACAGGATTGAGGCTCTTGCTGCCCCCCAGCCAGGAGGGATCGGAGTGGGAAATTGAACATGGGTGTGTTTGTACCCTCAGTGGGCTTTCCCTCCGCGGGTCCCCACTTCCTGACCACCATTAGTGGATGTGGTCAGACGGACGAGGGGGCGGCCGGGGGGCCAGCAGGTGCCTCTCCAAGGAGGTGCTCGCTCTCGCGGTCATGGGCATGGAGGGGCAGCCCCCCAGACTCGGGGCATCCTTAAATGTGGTGCCCGTCATGGGTTCCACACAGGTGAAGCTTCACGAGCTCTCCAGACTTGCCCAGGGACGTGGAGAGGGATCGGGAATGTGACCATGGTGTGAGAACACAGGACAATGTGTCCGCACCTTTTCTCCCCCAGGTGAATCCAGCCAGAGTCCCCAGAGGTCCAGAGAAGTCCAATGTCTCTCCCTTCAGAGCCTGATTCAGTGTCTGATTCGGACCCTCGTGGTCACGGAAGCAAAAGTCAAGGGGATGGGGCTTCACCTCCTCGTCTTCATTAGCTTACTGTTGCCTCTGCTGTGCACTTGCCCACACCAGCGCTGTCCTCTCAGGAAGGCCACCCCTGCTGGCAGTCCCTCCCCTGCCCTGCCATCTCCTCACTTCCTGGGTGAAGCAAGGCCTTTCCCTCCAGCTCCTCTCCACGTTTCTAGGCCAGATCCTTGAAACTGGCCCCAGTCAGTGAGAATTCACGGCCCCTCCCTGTGCTATTCCTGCAGGTGGCCTGACTCCTTTCTTGAGTTGCTAAGAATGTCCCAACAGTGATGGTGGCTGGTCTACTGGGGGTAGACCATCTGCGGGACTTTGGTGGATGCTGTTCCACTCCCCGCAGGCAGTGACACGCTCAAGCTTGGCGAGGCAATCTGTGGTTAAAGGCCTCTTCCTTCTGGGGAACGAGCCGCAGGCATGGCTTGAATGACATTTTTGGTTCTTCACCAATTCCAGAGGACAGCCGTGGCATCCCGGTGAATGAAAAAAGCAAATCATAGAATAGCACACAAACCAGAACATAATTGTGTGAAATACATATGCAATAACACCATTTTCCTTTTCCGGTACATATTCACATGGGTAAATACAGAGGGAAAGTTCTAGAAGAATAACTATCCTCCGAGACCTCTCATGGGGTGGGGGAGAGAACATTAGGTGGGAGGGGTGGTGACCAAATGGAATTCGAGTCTTATCTATAGTATTTTAATTTTCTAGAAGGCACGAGCATCCTTATATCCTTTATGTTATTAAAATTAATTTATAAATGAGAAGGAATGGGCACTGTGACATACAGGGGACTCCAAGTCCGAGGGTAAAGCTTCTCTCCGCTGGGCTGTGAAGCAGGTTTTGTTGCTCCTGAAATGCTGGGAAATTCGATGTAGTTCTGGTAGTAGTTTCTCTAAAGGGCTTAGGTCCCCCAGCATGAGGACTAGAGGCTTTTTTTCTAAGCATATATTTGTTCCCTCCTGACAAAGTAACATATACCCACTGCAGACAATTTGCAAACTATAGAAATGTCTAGAAAGGAAAAGGAAAATCCCTTGTAATCCGCCCACAGAGTTATAATCATGGTTAACATTTCGACACGGGGCGAAGGTGGATTTAGACACGCCTGGTGTCACACCCTGCCACTTGGTTCTCAAGCTGTGGAAGGGGAGGGAACACCCACGTCACAGGGTGAGGACCAGCTAACCGCGAGGGCTCTGCGGCACGTTCCGGGGAGCACTCAGTAAATACCAGGCCTCATGACATGGTAGTTGGCGGCATATGCCTATGTATTTTTTCCACCCACTTTGGATCATACAATATGGGCAGTGTTGTACTTTTCCTTTTTTATTTAACAGTTTAACCTGTGCGATTTTAACATGGGCATCCCTGAGTCCTGGCAGATGGCATCTGTGCCGTGCCCAGCAGATGTATGGGGTTGGCAGTAAGAGCAACCTCAGTGTCCAGCGCTGCCCTTGCTCTAAAGCCTCCCATGGCTCCCTGCTGCCCCTACTGTAAATCTAATCCCTCCCGTGGTGTCTGGTGCCTTCAGAGTCTGGCTCTGCTTTTTCTTGTCTGTTTAGCCAGCTCCACTCTGCATGCATGGAGCCCCTGGGTCACCCTGACCCCTCCAGCATCCATCCCATACCTCGAGCATATCCAACTTACTCCTGGCGCTCGTCCAAACACAGTGTCTTACTATCTTACTGTTCTGGTCACCGTGATCCCTGCACTCTCGTGCTTCCCAGAGCACCGGTGTGAATCGGGCACTTCAGACCTTAGTCTGTCTACCTATTCACTGTTCTGTGCTCATCCTTCCCCGACTGCATTGCTTGCCCCCCATGATTGGGGTCTCATACTACGCCACTTTTTTAAATTCCAAAAGTTACTAGCATGGTGCTGAGCACGTGGGCAATGCCCACATACACGCTGGCAGGTGTTTTTGCACCCGCTAATGAGTGAGCAGGTGTTTTTTTGTTTGTTGGTTTTCCTAGCCTCAGGAATGTCTCCTGGCTGGGTCAGCTGTCAGCTAATGAACACGGAGACCTTGTTCCATGGTGCGCCTATCTGCTGTTTTTGTCTTTCCCGCATCCATCTCCCCTTCTTTCTGAAACACTTTCCCTTTCTCTGTCTGTTTTTTTTTTTTTAAAGATTTTATTTATTTATTTGACAGAAGGAGAGATCACAAGTAGGCAGAGAGGCAGGCAGAGAGAGAGGGGGAAGCAGGCTTCCTGCTGAGCAGAGAGCCCGATGCAGGGCTCGATCCCAGGACCCTGAGATCATGACCTGAGCTGAAGGCAGAGGCTTTAACCCACTGAGCCACCCAGGCGCCCTCTGTCTGTGTTTTTAAAAGAAGGGTCCACCCTGGCTTAGAGCTGGGTCCCCAGCCCTGGTCCCAGGGGTTGATTCCGGATGGACGCAGAACCTAAGCCATCCAATGAAATACAATCCTGAAAATTTTGCTGAGAAAAAAAGGGAGAAATGAAGCCCTTCTTCTGCTGGTCTTTTGTTTTTAGGATGTGGGGGATTCTGGAGCTGCCAACAGCTACCATACGGAGGAATGCTGCCCGAGGGCAGAGCCATTACTGAGGAACACAGTCAAGGCACAGAGGGAGTGTTCAATGTCCTAGTGTCAGATGGCGGGCCCAGCCACACCTGCAACCAAACCTTGTCCCTGAGCTTTTTGGTTATAGGAGTTAAAATGCTGGCTTAGATTTCGTGTCACTTACGACTCAAAGACTCTAAACTCAAACCCTCGGTCTCTAGTTCTAAAACGTCTCTTTTCTGAGCTCCTTTTTAGCAGAAATGGAGCACGGAGAAGCTGTAAGGGACCCGGAGCCCAAGTCCACCCTCCCGGGTCCTTCCCGTGCTGCACGGTCACTATTTAGAGGTGACGAACCTGACACCTGGAGAAGCCCAGCAATGCTTACGAGACTGCCCAGAGAGCTGTGGACAGAGCGGGGCCCCGTGCCTCCCAGGACCGAGCGGCGCTCCTCTCGCGAGCCTCTCGAGAGGCTGCCGTGCGCACCCCTGTTCTGTCGGGGCTGAAGAGCTCAGGAAAGCACGGCAGTTACTGGCGTCACGAGGGCTTTGGGCAGCCGCGGGGACCCGAAGTTAGCAGTGCCCACGGCCTGCTTCCTAAGTGCCTTCCGAGAAGCTCAAAGCAGCGATGATTTTCTTGCTTATTCGACTGCTGCAAAATGTCAGAAGACCTGCTCCCGGGCACCGGGCGTACTGAGCCTGGGCAGAAGGTTCTCAGCGCAGGGGGCCCCCCAGCAGCACCTGCGTCAACAGGTAGCCCAAAAGCATCACTGTCGCCTACCACTGTGGGCACCTTTCCCAGTGGGGAGCGGCACAAATCATCCCCCCACCACTTCCTCGCTTCCAAGGGGGCCGCCTGTGGAACTCGTTCTTGCTGAGTCTCAGTCCCCTTCTCAAGGCGGCTCTAGCCAGCCACTACCGTGTTTTAAAAAAAAAAAAAAATTATTTATTTGCAAGAGAGAGAGAGAGAGAAAATGTGCACACGTGCCAGAGAGAGAGAGTGGGGGAGGGGCAGAGGGAGAGGGAGAGAACCCCAAGCAGACTCCTCGCTGAGCACAGAGCCCGACCGGGGCTGAGGGGGTGACACCGACCTTCTTTGGAAAGCTCTTCTCCTAGCAAATCACAGAAGCACAAGAGAGTGGAAATGTGATGCCTTTTGATGCTTTGGTTTAGAACTAGCGTATTATAACTTCCACATACGTTCCACTGGCCAAATAAAGAAAGCCGCCTAAACTTCCGTGGGTCGGGGAAATAGACCCCATCTCTAGGAGGAAGAACTGCTAAAACATCTCTTGGCAAGTCTAATGCAGGGAGGCTATAAAGACTTGAGAAAATGATCCAATGTACCTTGTGAGGTTCCCATTTCCTCCGACTCTCCCTGCCCCCCAGTCCTATGCTGCCGTCGTTCTGACATCTTTTCCTCCACACCCCCCCCCCCCCTTCATCAGAAGCGCAGAAAATGGCTTCCTGGTAAATTAATCGTTCTCAATGAAACTCCTGCATGGGGCACTTACACTCTCCTTCAAGACAGAACCAGTCAAAGGGCACCTCCTGCTTTCAGTTTCTCTTAGCTCCAGTCCATTCTGGTAAGAGATTCAGATGGATCTTCTAGAGGCCGATATTTTTATCAGCCTGTATCCTACATGGAAACCTTCGATGGCTTCCGTCACTGACGGCATCGAGCTCTAACTCCTTAGGCTGACATTTCAGCCGCAAAACATTGTACTACTTAATCCAGCTATTACTTACTGTCCTGGCTGAACTGGGCCAAGCGCCTGTTATTCCCTGTATCGGTCAGTCCCCATGACCCACCCCCTTATCTGCCGTGCCCTTCTCACCAGCCCCTCCACCGGGTTTACCTGCATATGTCTTGTATCAGTCAGAGTTCAACAAGATGGAAGGCTTATGGAATTATGGGGGTTATGAGGGTTGTGAGGGTTGGCTAGACCAGTCAAAAATCTGTAGGCCAGGCTGTCAGGAAGAACAGACTACAATTTGCAGGCATAATCTGAAGCTGCAGTCCACAGGTGGAATTTCCTATCCTAGGAAGCCTCCATTCTGTTCTTAAAGCCTTTCAACTGATTGGATCAGGCCCACCCAGACTAACTCTCCTTTGGTTTAAGTCAACTGACTATGGACTTTCATCCCATCTATAAAATACCTTCATGACAACACCTAGATTAATATTTGATTGAATAATTAGGAGCTATAATCTAGCCAAGTTGACACTTAAAACTATCACAGTCTACCTCTTGTCAACTTGGCACCAATATGCAGTTCCTGAAACCAAACATAATTGCCAAGTAAAGAGAATAACAGAGCTGTGCTTCCACCTACAATGATGCAACTGTCTTGCACACACCAGAAACATGTTAACCCCTTCCGCACAAGAGAATGCAATGCATGTTGGTAATATTCACTCTTCTCTTTTGATACCTGGTAACTTCAATACTGTGATATATACTTAACTATTATAAGTATGTCTTATACTAGATGATGAGGGGATGGGAGATAAGAGAAAACAAAATATTTGGCATATATACGTGTGTGTGTATACACACATACACACACACATTCATAACAAAAGAAAGAAGAAACTCAACCCTTAACCATCTTCATTCTTGCAACTAGTCAAGTGGTCATGGCTGGTATTTATAACTAACTTTTTCTACTACCTACCACTCCACCTTCCCTTATCCCTAACAAGTGCCTCAGCTGCTGGTCATGGTTCTTGCCTGGTGGATTGATTCAAATCTTCGTTCCTCAAGGATCTAGGCCATTATCAGTTCTTCTTGAATCGGATGTGTGGTTTTCCATTGATATTGACCACAGAGCATGGTAATACTAAGAGATGCCCTGTATTCACCAGACCTGCTTCTCTTTTACCTCTGTTGTGTTGTGGCAACTCAATCTCTCTTGGTAGTCAGGATGCGTCACCCCCCCAAGCCTGGTAACTCCTTCGCCTGTTGATTCAGAGGCATGAGAAGCCCCAGATGGTTGGGATGGCAACCTTCATGTCTAGTTCAATGGAATCTTTAATGTGGCTCCTGGTAGAAGCATTCCTTCCTTTGGAACTAAGACCTCTAATCCAGCACAAGACAAAGAAGCAAAGAATTTTCTAGAAAATCACTAGGGGTAGTAGTGAGGGGTCCAGGTTGCACCTGCTCCAGGAAGACTTTAGTAACCTCTCAGACTCATCTGACACTCGTTGATGCCTCCAACACTTATTTAGCACCTTCTGTATGCCAGATACTCTTCGAGGTGCTGGGGTATGATAGCCCCTGCTTTGACGGCACTCCTGAAACACTGAGATGGAATCAGTGGGCCCAGTCTTGGGGTCCTCACAGCCCTGTGGCCCTTGGTTTGCCCTCATTGCTGGCAGTTTTCTCCACAGTTCAGTCTGTGCAGGTCTCAAGAGCATTGTCTACATCTCTGTTCCCACTACAACTTGAATATCACCAAGGACATAAGACATCCCAGTGCTCAGCTGTCTTTCCCTTGGGCAGAATCTGCCACCTCTTCTCTAAGGACCACGTTGTTTCTTGCTAGCCTGCCAGCTAAAGCCAGTGTGAACGAGGGCAGGGAGGCCACCTGCAAACCATACCCTGCAGTCCCGGCTCCTGCAAAAGCCTTCTGAAAGCCAGCCTTGGTTCCTGCTTCCCTCATCAAACCTCTCTTCCTGCCTCTGAGCACCCACGATACTTTATTGATTAATATTGGCAGTAGCCATCGGGCCTTGCATACCTGCCATGTGCCAGGCATTGCAAATTTGTCTTCTGATTGAAATCGCATAGCGCTCATAGGTGGGGGTTCCAAGCTGCATTTTATATCCGATTTGCATTCACACTTGGCCCCTACAGCTTCACCTCAGAAGCATAGCAGGCCCGGCTGACCTTGGCCGTGCAGGGGAGGAGAAGAAACACTGCAGCAAGAGCTGGATCTCAGCAGGACGGGCTTGGGCAGGAGTGTTTGGGTTTTCTCGGTCTTCGATTCCCAGTCTGTGAAGTGAGCTACTTGGGCTAGATGATGCCTGGGCCCCCTTCCCATTGTAAGTTACAGAGTTTTAGGTACAGCACAAAACCCAACGGCTTTGATGTGCTCAACAAGGGTTTGCATGGCGAAGAACGTTTGCATGCTGCAGAGTTCTGATTTCCTCGTGAACCTGCTTTTGGAACCACTCTTTGCTAGGAAGCTTCTCACGTGTCTCCTCAGTGTTTGCACGCCTACTTTGCACGCGTCTTTGCGTTTTAATGACTGTAGCTAACTGATAGAGACTCAGAAAAGTATTTATGAAACAGACCCTTGGATCTTGATGGGATTCAGGGGTGATCCTGGCAATACCTCCCCACCATTGCCAATCCAACATGTAAGCTTGCCTTCTGGCTGCACTTTATACACCGTGGGTGAAGGAGACTCACTGTTTCCTGCTGCAGCCCATGTCACATTGAGAAATATGGAGGGGCTAAGCTTCTATATCATGCATCAAACCCTCTCTTCTACCTTCCACTTGGCCCTCAGGGTACATGGGATAAATAAAACCTCATTTCCTTCCAACAGCTGTTCAACGGTGTGGAAAGTGCTCTCGCGTCCTCCCCAGTCTTTGCTTCTTCGGGTTAAACATCCCCCTCGTCTTCTGCCACCTCTCACCCCAAGAAAGGGCCTAGCCCTCTGCCTCCTGCAGCTTAGCCACACTGGGCCGGCTCTGCCTTTCTCCTGCTTCGCATGCCCAGACAGAAACACGCTAGCTGACACGAGCTGATCAGAGTGGGAGCAGCGGAGGGCTGTCCCTGCCCTCACTCCTGGTACCACTGATGCCGCTCAGAACTGGGAGCTCTCTTGGCAAACCACAGAACACGGACTCAGGCTGAGCCCACAAGTCCATTCCCACACATGCTGTTTCTCCTGAAACCTCAGATTGTGAGGGGTCCCAAGGCACTTGGAAGAAAAGAAATCTAAGCTCTTTCAGAATACCCCTGCTGCTAGTGCTCCCAGGAAGGGAGAGGGGGGCCTTTGCACCCCAGCCCTGCAACAGGCAGCAGGGATGAGTGATTGGGGGTGATGTCTCAGGGGCCTCCAGTTCCCGAGAAGTGGATGCTGGGGCGAGGTCAGGCCAGCCAGACACAATCTGTCTTCAAAGCCCCTCCACGTCTGTCTGACCCAGTGGAGAAGAATCTTCCTAGGACCTACTGGGCCTAGGGAGCTCTGCTGGGATGAGCCAGAACCCACTGCAGGTTTTCCCAGTCCAGTCCCCGACATTCACAGCCCTGTCATCACTTACTTGCCCGCTTGGTCAGAGCACGGCAGCGCCGCAGACACGTGCGGACCCCGGGCGCCGGGAGGTCCCTGCATTGTGACGCACAGACCATGTGGGCCACAGGCTGAGCAGAAACTTGTCCACTGACGGTCAGCGCCCTGAGCGAGTGGGAGGCCTGCGTCCTTGAGGGCTGGCGGAACCAGGAACCCGGGTAACGGGCTGCACCGAAGTAGCCCTGCCTGCCTTAGAAACACATCTGAGCGATCCCGGGCCTCTTCTGCAAAGACTGTTCCATTATCTGTTGTCCAGCTTGGGGAGGGAGGGCTGGCTGCTTCTGCACCCTAGCTGTGTGTGCTTGGCTAGCGGAAACAGAGTCAAGGGCTGCAAAGGATATGAAAGCTCCTCCTGTCCAACAGAGGCTGAGTTTTTTGCTTTCTGTTTTTGTTTTTTTGTAGCCTCTCTCTCCTTATTAAAGATTTTATTTATTTATTTGAGAGACAGAGCACACGAGCCGGGGGGAGGAGCAAAAAGAGAAGCAGACCCTCCATGGAATAAGGAGCCCAATGCCGGGCTCGATCCCAGGACTCCGGGATCATGACCTGAGCTGAAGGCAGATGCTTACCTGCCTGAGCCACCCAGGCGTCCCCGGCGCCTGTCTCTCTTATGTTCCTCTGCTAAAAGGAAGCTCATTATCTATCCCGAACAGCTTACAATGATTTGAAATCTGCCTCCCTAGGGCTCCCACCCACTGATCCCAGTCCTGCCTCCTGGAACACGGAAACCAAATCCCTTTTCCATAACGAGCTCCTCATTGAAGACGCCAACCATGGTGCTCCTGTGCTCTCTTCTCCATCCAAAGGTCCCCAGTCCCTACAACTGTCTGCATGGTTCTTGTGCAGTTGGGTTTCTGGCCCTTCACACCCTGGACCCCCTTGTGTTTCAGGAGGAAAGAACCTCTCTCCAATGCCCGCCAAGTGCGGTGTGGCGGGGAGTTGGATAAGCCGGATGGGCACCCAGGGGGTCCCTTGTAATAGCCTCTGAGCTTATCTATTTACCCGGAAAGTGCGATGATCCAGAGGCTATAGGAGGTATCAGTGTGTGTCTCCAGTGTGACCAGTGGTGTGAGGGTGACTCAAGACCCATCCCCTGACTGTGTGTGCACACCAGTATCCTATCCCTGATGTTGGCAGAGAAGGGCCATCTTTTTGAAACCGTTGCCAGGATAGAGCTGCTCCTTCTAAGAGTCAGCTGTGATTCCTGCCGCAGGTGAAACTGAAGGGGCCAAGACCCAGAGGAGGGGCCTTTACCTAGTGCAGGGAAACAGAAGCAGTAATAAATAAGTAAATAAACAATTGTATACTTATTTTTAATATTTATTATATAGTTTATTATTAATAAATATTATTAATATTTAATATTATTTAATTAATTAATTAAATAAAATTATTATATATATACATATTTTTTTAAGGAATTGGCTCATGTGATTGTGGGGCATTGGAAAATCCAAAATCTGATTGGGGAGGCCTGGAAAACCAGGAAAGAGTTGCAGTACAAGTCCAAAGGCAGTCTCCTGGGGAACCAGGAGAACTGATACTGCAAATGAAACCTGAAGGCAATCTGCTGGCGGAATTCCCTCTTGCATGGAGAACTCCAAGTCTTTTGTTACATCCAGGCCTTCCACTGATTGGATGAGGCCCACCCTCACCATGGAGGTCCAAATTGCTTTCCTCAAAGTCTGGCGATTGAAATGGACAACTCATCCAAAAACACTGTCATGGAATCATCTAGAATAACACTCGACCACAAATGTCTAGACAAGTCGACACATAAAATTAACCATCCCATGCCGCTAGCCTCCCATCCAAGGATGGGGCACACAGAATGGCAGGAACTTGGTTGGGATGTTTTTCTAAAGGACAGGAAAAAACCTTCCTCCAACCTCAGGGAGTTTCTCACATTTACACGACCTAGAGGCCATGCGTGACGTTCACCATAGCACCGATGGCAATGAAAGCGCTTACAAAACATCACACGGCACTCCAGCCACCAAAACTGGACATCGTGTGGATGAGTACTTAGGTGGCAGGGGGGCCATAATATAATACGTATTTAGTTTTTTGTTTTTAAGATTTTATTTATTTATTTGACAGAGAGAGAGATCACAAGTAGGCAGAGAGGCAGGCATATAATATGTATTTAAAAAGTCACAACATAGTGCATATAATCTGATAGTCACTTATAATAAAGATAGAGCTTATATTCCTCAGCCATTAACAGTATTTCTCTCTAGGTATTGGAATTATGGGTCATTCTCTTTCGTTTCACGTCCGTGTGTTATAGTTCCCATTGAGATCTTGGGCCGCTTGCAAAAGAAAGCAATACATACGTCAAGGTTTTTCAAGTAAATGGAAGGATTTTTACATCGTCGCTTCTGTCACCTAAAAACGCAGACATCTCCACAACTCTATGCCGACACCTCATCCGCCTGAGTTATGTCCCAGCTAAATTTAACTAAACTTTTACGTGCCAGGCCTCGTGCGTTTTGTTGTTGGCGTTGCTATTTTGGTTAAGAAAGTGCTTTTAATATTTGTGATAAGATTTAAGAAAGCACCTCATAAAAACTATTAAATACCATGCACATTCCAGTTATTTCTAGAAGCCAGTCCATCTGCAGACACTGGTCACAATTAATTCCTTCTCAGTCATATTTACAAATTATCATTAGTTTTTCTGCTCTCAGCTGTCACTTCTACTAAATCCTCAGGGCTCTTATCTTTCGTTTTGTTTCGTTTTTTGTTTTTTTTTCCACAATAATTGTGTGGCCGAGGCTCCCTGAAGGAGGAACCCTCTCCTTCTCGGGATCGGCAAGCATGGGCTTTAGAAGAGCCATTTCTCACCTTCCGGTGAATAGGCCCTTCCTGTGGATCAGGGTTTCTCAACCTCAGCACCTGGGTTGAATAAGTCTTTGTCGTGGGCGCGGTTCCGTGCACTGCAAGACACTTAGCGTCATCTCTGGCCTCTGCCCGCTAGATTCCGGCAGCAAACCCTAGGTTGTGACAACCAAAACTGTCTCTGGACATTGCCGGGTGTTCCCTTAGGGGCAGAGTCACCACTGGTTGAAAACTTGGGGCGCCTGGGTGGCTCAGTGGGTTAAAGCCTCAGCCTTCGGCTCGGGTCATGATCTCGGGGTCCTGGAATCGAGCCCTGCATCGGGCTCTCTGCTCAGCGGAGAGCTTGCTTCCCCCTCTCTCTCTGCCTGTCTCTCTGCTTACTTGTGATCTCTCTCTTTCTCTGTGTCAAATAAATAAATAAAATCTTAAAAAAAAAAAAAGAAAAGAAAACCTGCCATAGAGCCTTAACCATCCACAGACTCCAGAATAATAGGGGAAGGCGGGCTGGGTCAGATGAGCATCGGGAGGGACGGAGATAGGCCTTGGCCTATGGGGCGCCTCATGCGCCCTCTCTGATCAGATCTCATTGACTCGCCATCTTTGGCGCCCAGCGAGGTGCCCCCCATGCAGATCCACACTGCTCTCCACGGGGCCACCTACTTCTTCAGAGCAGCACCGGAACCTGTGGGGACAGGTTGTTGAAAAGAGGAAGCCATGAGAGGGTGGGGAAGGGTGGGTGCTGTCTATTTGGAGGCACTCAAAACCCCAAAGGAAAATTAAACTGGACAATAAGGGGACAGGAGATGAGGGCTGGCTGGCACCTCGAATGGCGGTCCCTGGCCTCCGCCGACGCTGGCCCCTCACTGTTAGCCAGATGTTCAGGGAGGCTTCCTTCACACTCGTTCCCCGAGAGCTGGGCCTGCTGCCAGGGATGTCGTCGCAGCAATAGAGGGATTGGAGGAGAAGGAAAGGAACATGCCCTTCCAGGGCTCCTTGCTGCCTGCCTCTGCAATCGTGCGCTAATTTTAGCCTTGGTATGACAAGACTGCCGCTGAGTCCCAATCTCAGGCTGGGGAGCTGACGGAGGGGGTGACACCTAAAATGTAATCGACAAAGCTTTGTGGCTCTGAGAGGGGTCCTAGAACCCCGCCTCCAGCTTCTCCTGGTTCATTTGCATCTTAAGAGCAGGCCATACTACCTCTACTCTCAGAATCTTCTTCCAACAATTTGGAGTTCAAACATCTTCGACGGCTCCCTGTTTTCTGGAAAATAAATCTCAACCGTATTGCATGATCTTGGTATTAGTGTCTGAGGGCAAATGTCAAATGCCCCCAACTCCGTGGCTTAGAATAATAGATATGTATTCTCTTATGCTTCTAGAGGCTAGAGGTCAGACATCAAGGTGTCTGCAAGGTTGGTTCCTCCTGGAAGCTCCGAGGGAGAATCGTCCCATGCCGCTCCCCTGGCTTCTGGTGGCCGCCTGTAAGCCCTGTGTTCCTTGGCTTGTAGCTGCCTCCCTCCAGCTCTGCCTCCCCACTGCATGGCCTTATTCTCTGTGTCTGTGTCTGCGCCCCTTCTCTTTTCCTACAAGAACACTTGTCGACAGACTTGGAGCCCAGCTGGATAATCCAGGAGAATCTGATTTCAAGAACTTGGTCTTACTCACATCTGCAAAGACCGTTGTTCCGAATAAGCCCACATCCACAGCTTCTGGGCGGATATATCTTTTGGGAGCTCACCACTCCCCTGACTACAGTTTTCAAGGGCTCTCAGAGCCAGGCTTTCTCACTTTCCTTAATGTGCTCACTCCTAGACGAGTTTCTCACTCAGTTGATGAGCACTGCTTGGCACCTGGGAAGATGAGACGACGGCATGACCTCTTCTCGGATCTGCCAGTCCTTTCCTGCATGTCCTCACCTGGGCCAGCCTCCTGCCTGCTTCCCCGGATCCCGTTCCTTCCCCTGCTTCCAGCCACGCTCCGGTGCGCAGAACTCTGAATCCTCGCTGCTCCTTGGGGTCCGGCTATTTTCTTGCCTCCTCCAAGAAGTCTTCCTTGACTCTCCCAGCCCATACTGATCTCCCCTTTCGCAGCGTGACCCCATTGGGGCCTCTGTTTGGTGCATCGCAACCTGAAGCAAGTTAGGAATGTCTTTGCAGAGACCCCCCGCAAGTCACTCACCAAGCACGTAGTGACCTGGGCTTAGCGGGGATCAGCAGTGCTTCCACTCTGCAGTATGAACCATGCCTGTCTGGGCGTGGGAGGTGAGGGCCGGGTGTGGGAGGAGGGTGCCTGCCATGGGGAACTTCTCAAAGCGCTATCACAGTTAGACTCTTCTGTTCCTCAGCCCCCCCATCGCATCCCTGCTTTACCTATGAGGAAGTAGAGTCTGTCTCCTTCTTTGACTTGTTCACATTCACAAAACGAGTCAGCAGCAAGACCTGGGACTAGGGAGACATTTTCGTACAATGCAATCGCCAGATCTCAGAGAGGATGGCTAGGACAAAAAAAGCTCCAGGTTTTCACACTCCCTATGATGTTTCCTTTGCAAAGGCTCCTCCTTCTAGGTAGAGTTCCTTCTGCCTTCTGAGCTTGCTGTCACTGCTGGCTGTCCCCCTGGCTGGACAATGCCAGCGAGGAGAGAAGCAGCCCCCAAGTCACCTTGCGTGGGCCGTGGCGGGAGGCCCAGTGGGAAGGGCCCCTCCCGCTCACCGGCTGAGGGCCCTCCCCTCACCAGCCCAGAGCCAACTTGGACCCGGCATTCCCTTAGAGCCGCCCCCACACTGCTCACCGGGCTTCATCTGGCACCGTTTGCTGCTGCCCATGCTGTTTGCTCTACCTAAAAGGTGCTCGCCCCTCTCCAGGGTCAGCTCTACTCACCTTCTGCACTTACTGCTCAAACTGTCTCCATTGGCGTCGGGAGCGTAAACCACCACCGCCTCTCCGGGGCTCCCCCTGCACCAGTGCGTGCCTCTCCGGCACGACCCAGCCCCTTGTGTCAGGCCTGGCCAGGTGAAGGGCTGAGCCCTGCAGCCACCCCTAGCATGAAAGGGTGGAGCTGGAGCAAATTCATCTTTGTGTCCTGGCCCTGAAAAGGGGGCCCGACAAGTCACAGAGGGAACGCTCCTTACTTTGGGCAGTTTCCATTGGCCCAGGCTGTGACGTCATAGCTAGCTCTGTTTAGCAGAATCATTCATGCATTTAGTACTAACCTAGAGTCTCAAAGTGAGCCCAGGCTCCAGGCTCCTCCCACTTCACTGTTCCTAATTGTGGCCGACGACAAGGTGCTTGAGGAAAAAGTGAGAACTATGTGTCAGTAATACAATGCAGCAACATCACATCTTCCCAGACACGGATTTTAATAGCAAAGTCAGGGAACCTTTCATCTGGTTTCACTAATCTGCCTCTTGACTATAGCTTCATGCATGGTATCTTTATTTGATGGGGAAAGAAGTGGATAGACTAGCTTCTGAAGAAAACAAGAGAAATTGAAAGAATGGTGGGTGGTAATCAAAAGCTTCTATCTATCTATCTATCTATCTATCTATCTATCTATCTATCATCTATCTATCTATCTATTACCTATTTCTGTCCATCCAGATTTCTGAAGTATAAACAATAAAGAATAATAAACAATACACAGATACATAAATAGTAATTATTCTAAATAATTTTTATAAACGATATAATAAATTGCACTTATAATTTTTCCAGCTTTATTGAGATATAATCGGTATATAACATTGGTTAAACTTAAAGTGTAGGATGTGTTGGGGCACCTGGGGGCTCAGTTGATTAAGCCTCTGTCTTTGGCTCAGGTCGTGATCCCAGGATCCTGAGATCGAGCCCTATGTCAGGCTCCCCACTCAGCAGGGAGTCTGCTTCTCCCTCTGCCTCTGTCCCTCTTCCTGCTTGTGTGTTCTCTCTCTCCCTCTGTCTCTCAAATGAATAAATAAAATATTTTTAAAAAGTGTAGGAGGGGTTGATTTGGTACATTTATACATTGCTAAAGGAAGATAGCTGCTGTCGTACCAGCTACCACCTCCGTCTCGTCACATAGTTACCATTCTTCTTTGTGATGAGAAACTGCACACATTTAAAGCATCTGTTTGATATGTTTGGACAAAGGTATACACCTATAACACCATCAAGATCATGAGCATGTCCAGTCACCCCTCCAAAGTTTCCTCTTGCTCCCATGCAGCCCCTCCTTGACTCTCTTACGCTTGCCCTAAACAATCTCTCATGTGTTTTCTGTGACTATAGATTAGTATATATATCCTAGAATTTTACATAAATGGAATCACAGAGTGGACCTTTTTGTCTGTCTTCTTTCACACTGCAAGGTTATGTTAAGGTTTGTGTGCGTGTTGTACTGTGTATCAAGTATCCGTTCCTTTTTATTGCTGAGTAGTATTCCACTGCATGGGCGTACCACCGGTTTTTTTATCCACTGATCTCTTGACTGACATCTGAGTTGTTTCCAGTGTTTGTTTGGCTGCTGCAAACCAAGCTTCCCTGAAATTCATCTGTAAGTCTCTGTGTGAACATATGCTCTCGTTTCTTGTGGGTAAATACGGAAGATTGACTGGTTGGGTCATATGGTAGGCATATGTTTAACTTTTATATGACACTTTCAAACTATTTTCCAAAGTGGTTGCACCATTTTATGTGACCACCAGCAGTGTGTGTATTTTGGTTCCTCCTGAACCTCAGCGCTTGGAATGGTCAGTCTTTTTAGTTTCAGCCACTTTAAGCGGGAATATGGTTTTAATTTGCATTCCCCTAATGCTAATGAGGATGAGTACCTTTTCATGTGCTTATTTTCTATCCATACATCTTCTTTCATAAAAAACCTATTTGAATATTTTGCCACTTATTTGTTGGGTTATTTTGCTACTGCTGATTCTTGAAATTATTTTTTTTAAAGATGTATTTATTTATTTTAGAGAGTGAGAGAGAGTGCATGGGTTGGGGAGGGCCATGAGGAGAGGGGAGAGCAAATCCCAAGCGGACTCCCCGCTGAGAACAGAGTCCACCTCAGGACTCGATTTCAGGACCCTGAGATCACAACCTGAGCTAAAACCAAGAGTCGGACACTTAGCTGACTGTGCCACCCAGGTGCCCCTGATTTTTGAAGTTATTTAACTACTCAGATACAAGACCTTTATAGTCTCTCAGCCTGTGGCTTATTTTTTCATGTGCATAACAGTACCTTTTGAAAAGCAGAAGTTTTAAATTTTGACGAAGCCCAGGTAATTTTGAGGAAGCCCATGACCTTCTTAGTTCACGATCAGAAAAGTATTCATTTAAATCAAAGAAAGCTGAATGGTTTACGGCATCCAATCATTTAACATTTGTGCAGAAACCACTATGCGCTAGGAGCTGTTTGGCCTCATGGAAAAAAAGAAAAAGACATGATCCCTGGTTTCAGATTGCTCATGGTGAGGCAGGAGAGGAGAAGCGAGTGCCTTATTAGGTCTGGGCTATGGGTCCTGGGAGAGAGGAGCACAGGAGGGAATGGAGGTCAGAGGAGAAAAGGAAATGAAACAGATCCAGGAGGGTGAAATGGCATTTTAAACTAGGTCTTACCCCTGAACTACACAAAGAGAACCTTTTTTGCTTCGGTTTCTGAGAAGGGTGTCTTGACCGTTTATCTTCCCTTTGCACGCAGGATGAAATATTGGGCACTAGGCCTGACCTAAAATGGGGGAGGAGGTTCGTATCAAACGTGGAGAAAAGCATGATGAGAAAGGATGTCAAGAGGAGGGGAGAAAAGACCGAGAAAGAAGAAAAAACGGACAGGAGCAAAGAAATATCAAGGGAAGTCTCTACTCATAAAATAGAAATTAATGGATTACAGAGCAAGGACATTAAGAAAGATCTTCGAGAGGTTGCAGGAAATGGGGGAATTAGGGCAAAGCCGAGCTGTCATGTGGAACATTTTACATAACAAACTGCTGGTTAAAGCTAATATAAGCTTTATATTATAAAGGGTAAGAGATAGCATGTGCCCACGAGAGAGGAAATGAGAGAGGACGTCGTACTTGGGCTCCAAGCCACGACTCAGATTCAGCTAACTGCTGAGTACCCTTTGCGACTCCAGGCCTGGCAATCTTCTCAAGCTTTGGTCACTCGGGTGGATTCGGCAAGGAAGGCTCTAGTCCATGCTGAGTTGGGGGCTGGGGGGCTAGACAACACCTTGCGGAGCGTTTTTCGTGTTATATTTTTTCTGGAAGTTGCTTCATTAAAAACATTAAGGATCAGGAGCTACAAAAACCTCTCCTGCTCTAATGGAGATCAGAGGTGCAATAAAGTGCACAGAGGTCCTCAGAGAGAGAAGTCACTCCTTACATATTTGGCAGAATCTGTTGCCATTGGAATAAAAGCCCGGACGCAGCCATTCCGGCACCAAGCGGCAGAGCGCATGGGACGGTGAGGGGGAAGCAGGTGATCCTGTGGCCCCCTGAGGGCTTTTGTTTTTCCATCTCCGCAGTATGAACACCGAAGCCGAGTGGTGTCTCTGCGTTTTGCAGGTGTAATTGAGCGTAAGGTGACGTACACTTCATCTCACGCGACATCCTGGATCATGGCAACGATCTTATTTAGGACTGAAACTGCAACTAAACAAAAAGTAAAACATAACGGTAGCTTAACCAGGATAGAAGCTTGTTTATTTTTTATATAGAAATCTGGGTAGGCAGAGCAAGGAAGGGCCAGCGTAGCACCCTACAGGAAATTTCTAGATCCCCACCTTGCCATCCTTGTGGTGCAGCCCTTGCACTCCTAGTCTAAGGTGGAAGTTATGTTCCGGGAGAGAGAAAATGATGAAGAAGAGAATATAAAGTGTGCACACCAGCTCCCTCCAGGAAAGGTCCTGGAAGACAGTATAGGACACTGCCACTATCATCCCGCTGGCCGGGACTCTGCCCCATGGCATGCAAGAATGATTGGGAGGTGTGGCCTTGATTCGGGGCAACCATGCACCCCAGTAAATATTTTATTCCTAGGGCAAGAAGGGAGAGTGGATATTGGGTGACAACCAGGGATCTCTGCCATACTGATTAATCCTTCACAAAGTCCTAAATTAGGGAAAATGCAGACGGCGTGATGTGTTGGACTGCAGGCTGATAGGCAATTGCAGTTAGGGATCTGGCACCAGGAATGGGCCTTCCAAGTAAATAATTCCCCAGAAGAAGAATCCCAGGAAGGCAAACAGGGAAGCTGGGACTTCCGAGAAAATAATGGGACATTGTTAAGGAGGGAAAGGCAAAGCAACCCACGATCATACTCTGCGGCACACATTCCCTAGTGCGGCAGACAAGCTGAGAAACCTGGAAGGGTAATGGGGAGAAAGGCAGCCGTTTGGGTGTGTGCAGAGGCAGGAGAGGGAACAAAAGCAAGAAATGCGGTAATGGTGCCTGAGGCCCCCCGTGATCAATTCAAGACAGATTGCATTTTCCCACTTCCGGTGATTGGAGAAGAACTTGACCTCGAACAAGTTCTTCCCGCACATGTACCGTGTGCAAAGTCTCGCTTTGGGGCCGTGAGATGAAGGAGGAGAAGTAAGTGAGAGCCCCTGCCCTCGGGAGGGGCCAGTCTTGGAGCAGAAACTCCTACACCAAACGATGCTTGATAATACTTTTGAACTTACAACTTTGAAAACTTTAGCTCAGCTCACAAATATGGCCGCTGGAAACTTTTCCAAGCAGGTATTGAATCGTGTTGAATAGCTCAAATTCTGGCATCAGACACTAGCTTCAAACCCTACGGGAATCCCTTATGGGATGACCGACTCATCCTGCTTTGCCTGGGACCTCCCCCATGTTAGCACTGGAAGTCCCACGCCCTTGGCGAACTGCATGATTGACTACCCTCGCTATTCACAAGCTTCATGTCCTTGGGCAAGTTCATTAGTTTAACTATAAAATGGGAACAATAATAATTCTGACCTTTCAAGATTGTTGCAAGCATCAAATGGGAATATGTTCTAATACTTAGCAGAATGCTTGGCTCAGTATGTGTCATATTACCATTTCTCGTGACTGTGATCAGAATTGTTATGGATCTGATGGATTCATGTCCATGTGCCTGCGTCGTCCTGGATGGGGATTGCACGCGGTATGGGAATAAGGGGAACTGAGTATTTGTGACTGTTTCCCAGCAGATTTCCCAGGAATGGCAACAAGCTACCATTATCGAGGAATTTTCTTTTCAAATTTAATATAGATCTCCAATTTCTCTTCTTTTACTTTCTCTGTACACTAATCGATTTTTTTCATTGCCATGGGATCTGATATGAGCATATCCCGTGAACAGTCGTGTAAAGTAATTGTCTGAAATGTTAAAATAAACTTGCTTTTAAAAGGCAATTTCGGGAAGTTTAGAGGAACGATAAGGAAATTTTCCCCTAATATTCCTGTTTTTATTCATTTCTTCTTTCAACAAACATCGAATTGTGCTGTTATTAGTTGTCAAGCAAGATGCCAGGTGCTGGGTACATGAGAACGAGGAGCTCCAGTCCCTGCCCTAAGCATCTCATCTGGGGACAGAGGCAGAGAAGCAAATGGACATCACTATACTGTAAAGATAAACCTGGAGATACTCACCAGGCTGGTGAGAAACCCTCGATTTACTTGGTGGAAACAGGCAGAATTTCTTAAAAAAAAAAAAAAAAAAAGGGGATGGATGAACTAAGTCCTGCATTGTGGGTAGAGGGTAGAGGGAAGGGGTAGATCTTGGTGGAGGGCAGCATGTGGACAGAGGCACTGAATTAAAAAGCCTCAGAGCCATTCAGGTGACTGTTGGGTCTGATGACTTTGGCGATGGTGGAGACCTTGTTTGCGGGCTCATCCAACAAGTGTTTGCTGAGCACCCATCACGCACATGGAATCATTACATACCATGAAAAGCGTAAGACACAGACTCTGTCCCTGGAAAGCCTGGGGCTTAGAAGAGGACATGAGATGTATATGTAAGATCCTGTTATGACTGAATGTCCCTGTCCTCTCAAAATTCTTTGTGGAGCCCTAACCCCAGCGTGGCTGTATTTGGAAATGGGGGCTCTAAGGAAGTAATTAAGCTTAAATGAGATCATAATGGTGGGTCTCTGGATTAGCGTCGAGGACTAGGGTCTTTATAAAAAGAGATCCCAGAGAGCATCCTCTTCTGTCTCTCTGTCCATCTCTTTCCAAAAGCCCACACTGAGGAAAGACCATGCAAGAGCATAGCAGGAGGGCGGCCATCCATCGACAAGCCAGAAAGCAGAAAATGAATTGGCCAGAACCTTGATGTTGGATTTATCTCCTCCCAAACTTTGAGAAGATACATTTCTGTTGTCAAAGTCATCTAGTCTATGGTATTGTGTCCCGGCTGCCGGAGCTGGCTGAGATGATCTCCGTGATGTAGCATCGTATGGGGCAGGGACAGAGTGGCATTGAACTAGGGGTGAGGGGAGATAACTGATCACTCAGTAGAGGGGGTGACCTGGGACTGAGCCTCACACACTTGCAGACTCTTAGATTTCGGTGAGACTGACGGCGGAAGACCATCCCAGCCACAGGAGATGTTATAGGCTCAGCCAGCAGTAGGAAAACGTACACTTCCCATCTGTCTGGGGAGTCTGGTGTGTGATACCCAAGAATGTGGGACACACTGGGTCAAGTTGTGAAGGCCTCTGAAAGTCAGGATGAAGACTGGGGACTTCCCTTAGGGGGCACAGAGGATACATTCCCGATTCTGGACAAAAAGAGCTTCCTTTAGCTCTGCCCTGGGCAGAGTAATCTGGAGGTCTCCGAGAGGCTCACACCTAGAAGCTCTTGCAGCATGGCGGGTGACGAGTGATGGTTAATGAGGGTGCAGCCTAGGGCGACAGTGGGGGGGGAGGAGATGGACGAGAGGGATCCGGGAGGTGGCATAAACTGGATCTTGCAGCTGTTGGATATGGATGGAAGGAGGGTGGGAAATAAATATTAATTATAACAGTGAGTTGAAAACAAAGTATGTTTGTAAAATTGTTGTGCTGACCTGTCCGTGTCTAGAGCACTTACTCCTGGAAGGGCTCACGTCGGGGATGAGAACATTGAAGCTGTGTGGTTTAACATCAGAGCACGGGCCTTTGGCTCTTTCTGTTACGCCAGCCTGGCACCCAGAGTCGAGCCTGAGTGGTGAGGCCGCTAAAATTGGTTGTGCGACCAAGAGTACAGTGAGATTTGGAGCACAGGTCACGTTTTCCTTCTAGGGCATTTGAGCCCGAGGTGCCACCGAGCATTGGAAAAGTGCCACTATCCTTCAGAGAGATCAAAGCTGAGAAGTAGACTCCGAGGTCTAAGTGCTTGCAAGAACACTGCCGTGGAGACAGCAGACCCCGGCGACAGCCTGCGCTCGGAACGTTGGAGAGGGAGAGAAACGCAAGAGTAGACTGGGAAGGCTTTTGAAGAAGTGGCTACAAACAAGGGGGATGTCAGATCGAGGACCGCTTGAGAAGGGAAATTAGGGAAAGACTCGTGGTCACTTGTGTCAATGGCTGTAAATTCTAGGAATGGAAGACTGAAAAAAGTTTGCATTTTTTATGAGACTGAGCAGCAACCCCCCTCTGCCCCACCCCCCAGAGGCGAGAATGCACAGCTATCTGCCCTGGATGGCTTAAATCTTCCCCCGCCCACCAGAGGGAAAGGTTTGGATCCCATGAGTCTAGGGCCCCTAGCATGAGCCTACACACTTTGGTCCCCCATACTCTCAGCGGGCCATTCTTCTTCCCTGGGGTGTGACAAAGGTGCACGTGGGAGGCTCAGAGAGCCAACCCGCACTCAGGGAAGGTGCTGGAAAATGTCCCAAATAAGGAGAGCTGGATGGCAGATTTCGAAGACCTCAAAGAGCCACTCGGTGGCTACACAAACATCAGTGTGCACGGGGATCACTGGCTGATGAGGCAAGAGATCTGGAAGGAGGCCTGCGAGTCTTTATTTACAGCGAGCTTCTGGGTCATGCCCACATGTCTGGTTGTCAGACCACACTTGGAGCTGCAAAGGTCTAGAGCAGAAGCTCTAAACTGGGAGCCCTGGAACCACACATTATAGGCAAGTGTGTTTTCTTAGATCAACATAATATTCTAAAAAATTAGAATTAGTTGACCACATTTAAAAATCTGAAAATTTCACATTGGGAAAAAAAAATCTAAGTTCGGTCTTCTCTCGAGAAACCTCGGGATCTCTGGCAATCCTGGGTCTACACTCCCACAGAGCTGCCCTACAACCACCCGAATTAGCAGGGGGAGTGCCCTCCAGTCCTCCCAGATGCGCCTCCCCTCTCATCATCCATGCTGCCTGCTGGCCTCTGCAGAGGTTTCCACTCCTGATCCAGGGCAAGCCCTTCGTTTGACAGAGGGGAAACTGAGGCCAGAGAGAGGGGCAGGAGATGGGGGGGGTGCTCTTCCTGTACCCAGCAGTGTCTCGTTTCTGCTTTTCTGGATTGGCGAGCTCTGCGAGAGGTTCAGGAAGCGCCAGGGAATGGCCAGGGACCCTCGCGCAGCATCACGCGGGAGACCAACAGCAGGGCTGGGATCCACCATCGGGGCGCTGTGCCGGCTCTTCCCCCAACAACACACTGCCCTCCTCGTCCCTCTCCTTGATTAAGCAGCAGTCCAGGTAGGAGAACGTGGGCCTAAATCACACATCTTTGTGCCTTTCCCCAAGACCTCTCCTTTTGTTTCTCGGGAGAGGCTGGGTCAAGTCAACTCACAAAAATGCGCTTCGACAGAATGAGATCCTGGAGTTTATCTAATAGGCAGGTTGGGAAAAATGAAAACGCTAATTACTTGAGGGAAAGCGTGGAAAATGAGTCAGCTGATTGGGCCACCAGGCAGCCAGTAGGAGCAGATTTTTTTTTTTTTTTTTTTTTTTTTTTTTTGCAGGATAATGACTTATTCTGGGGGATTTCAGCCGTGCACACACACACCGAAAATAATTCCAAGTGTCTGCTAGCAAAATCCCATGCTGCCAAACATCACATTTGAAAATTAATGTGACAAGCTGGAGGCCTGTCGGCCCCAAGATCAGAAGACAATGAAAGCTTCCTCCCCAGGAAGTTTCTCAGGGCGGAAACAGAAAAGCCCACGGGAGCACGTAGAGGGGCAACGCCCCACCCAGATTCGGGGGACAGGAATCAGCTGGGAGGCCACGCTGCCCTCCTTTGTCTGGGCGCTCCGGCCCGGCCTCCCGAGTTACTAGGGATCCCGTGGAAGGTGGCGGGGGCTGCCCGTTAATTGCCTCGTTCATCCCATCATTACAATGATAGGTCTTGCCACTGGGAGTGGTGCCGCCTGCTGCCAGCCCGCCCACCCCCTGGATGGAGAGACCTCCCAACCAGGCTCTGCACTGTGGTTTGGGGTTCGCGTGGGCACCTCGGCCTCCAGGAGCCGGGGACCCCAGGGCCCTTGTTCCCGCTCCCTGGCCGGCAATGGAATTAATGAAGCCCGGGCAGCCCTGTATGCAGGGCACACTCTGGTCCTTTACAGCTCTTTGTCTGCAGCCCGGCTCTTGTCTTTCATTGCTGGCTGCCGCCCCGTCTCTGGGGCTGATGCAGCAGCCAGATAATGAACAGTAGTATATCCGCGCGGCTGGCGGAGAGGGCGCGGGGGAGGGGGTGAGCGCCCGAGCGCGCCGGCCTGACTTATTATTCCTTCACTCTCAAACAAAACAAAATCATTGGCCTGCCAGGGTCATTAAGGACCCCGGGGTTGTCATAGAAACGACCTTTGGGGCCCGGTGGTTGTTAATGCATGAGTGACTGCCTGCATTGTGTGCGCAGGGAGAGGTCAGAGTTTTGTTGGTGGCTTAAGAAAGAAAGAAAGAGAGTGAAGAAGAAAGAGAGCTAGCACAAAGCCGAGGGTTGGGTGGCTGACATTCAGAAAGGCGGTCGTGCCCGCTCGGAGCACTGATTAGATGTCTGGCATCCGGGACTGGCACATAGTAGGCGCTCAGTAAATGTCTGCAAAGATGAATGGACGCACTTCTCTGGTTGAAACTGTCCTCCCGTCTCCACAGCCGGTTCCATACCCCGGGTTCCCCTGGGGGGGGGGGGGCACTTTGCCCAGGCACTCCCGGGGAAGTATTTAGACAGGTAATTGCTCCCGTCATTGTTCCAGTCAAGAGAAGCAAACTTAGGTGCAAGTTTTGGGTGAGCTCATATGTCTTTGTCATGGAGGATGACATTCCTGGCTCCGGGACCCAGGAGAATCTGGTTGGGTGTGGCGAGGCAGGGGCTGTTGCAGGGGGGAAACAGGAAGGCGGGGCTTCCTCTGTGAGCCTTGGGCTTTACAGATGAGCTTCGAACCCACTTCCTAACTAGGGCTATGTGTGCCTCCTGCCGGGTCATGTTCTGAACACCGCGTGTGATGTGGCTCATGCTCCAGACCGAGAGAGCTTCCCCAGGGACAGGAGCTTGGGTTTCAGGACCGTCTGTTAGCTTCCTGTGTGTCCTCCTGCAAATCTTCACTGCCTCAGTTTCCCCATCGGTGACATTAGAGATGGCCAGGTGACAACGGCAGCCCACCTCAATTCTCCTCTGTTGTCTGGGCAACAGTCTTGCTTGGATTTAAGATTTTACTTTCCAGGTGGGAAGAAAATCTTCTAAGAGTGTTCTTTGGGGGATGCCAGGCCATTTGATTTCTCAGAGAAGACTAAACCTCGTTACCTTCTATGGTACCTTCCGGACCTATTTTCAGTGAGGCAGCCAGGGCCTCCCATCCTCCCCATGATCCTTTAATGGGCTGAGGTCCAGTTGGAACAATCATGTCAGGATTAGTCTGATTTCCGCTCTCCAGAGGCCTCGTCCCCCTTTGCTGGGCACCCCCTGCCATAGCCTGTGCTCGCTACAGCAGTGCCCGCTGCCTGGAACCCCACGCCACCTCGCGAGCTCAGACCCACGACCTACCAACCAGGAGACGCACCCTGTTGGCATGAACCGCCAGGGTGACTCTCTTGTAAAATTGGTTTCCAGGACCTGTCCGCTGTGCTCCCTCCTTACCTGGCAGAGTCTCAGATTTTGCTCAAGCAGATTAGACGATCACTCACAGAATCCCCTTAGCGGCTCACGTGCTCAGGAGCCCAATGGCTGCAAAACCCAGGTCTCTGATGTGAGCCAGGAACAAGCAAAGACACCATCCTGGAGAATGGCAAAGGCCTGCCTTGTACTTCCGTGCTGTTGGGCGAGCACTTTGTAGGGCTATTTTAATGAAGGGGCCTATCACAGAAGCTGGGGTGCAAGTGCCCCAATAGAGGGGGACCAGGAAGGGCAGAAAGGGATCTTACTCCTCCTTCAGCACCGAGTGCGATGTTCGCTCTGGAACAGTCCTAGCGTATCAGATGTTCAGTCTCTCATTTCATTCTTATAAAGAGGATTCGAAGCAGCTAGCATCTCCACAGGACGGACGGACAAGGGATCAGATGGGAAGGAACGAGCACGCCTTGTCCGAGCTCACCAGTCCATGAGTGGAGGAGCAGAATGAGAACCCAGACCCACGAGCTCCACATCTGTCCCTGTTCCATCTGCAGCGCTGCCCAACCACCACCTGGATCAGTACCAGAGAGAAAGCAGAGAGCGAGCACCAACCTCTTGTTATTTACACTCATGTTGCGTAAATGCTGCGTTCGGCGCCATTCAGTGTACCTTTGTTTTTGTTTTTAAAATCTCCGCCCCTGATTTGCCTAACTGTCGGGGCTGCTGCCTGGCCCCTGCTTCGCTGTGCGCACATCAGCAAGGAGGCTCTCTCTTGGAGCTGAGCATTTTCCCTTCCCTCCCCATCGGTTGCAGAAAGAGAGAGGCCGGTGCCCAGCTTGGACTCTAGCTCAAACCCTGCTCCAACCCGCCAAACCCTCTGTTTGGCACAAAGGCCCAAACTGATACCTGAAGGTTTTTCTCTTTCCAACAAACGGCGTCTTCCCACCTTGGGAAATAAAAATTCCTCTGAGTTTTCTGGTTTTACAGAGGTCGAGAGAACCCAAGAGCAAACAGTTCGGCATTCTCTGGGTCCTAGGCTTCCAACAAAATAAATGAGGAGTTGCTGATTTGGAGAAAAGTCTCGAGGCTAGACATTACCAGCTTAATTGGAGCTGGGATTGCTTCTAGATCATGCAGTGACCTTGGGCCAGTCACTTTCTCTTGTGGATCTATTTCTAGTTTTCTAACATGTAAGGGAGCCAAATTTTGAAATGCTCTGATTCTGAAGCATAGATTCCTATAAAGGATGATAAACTCCAAAGTATTTGTCTTTAATTAAGTTTAACACTAGGTTATAAAGTGGAGGTGCTTCCTGGGAGGACAAGGAATCATTTAAACCAGCAGAACTGAACAGAGTATTTTACTTTGCATTAATGTGTTCCCTAAGGGACCAGGATAAAACCCAACGTTATAAAAAATGTCTTGAATATTTGCATATTGCATATAGAATATTTGTGTATAGTATTTATATAAAGCAGGATGCTTATTTCTCGGGGTGGGAGAAGGGGGAGCTAATAAGAGTGCCTCCTCTGTAGCAGGCTCTTTACATACAGCACTGACTCTTCAACAACCCAAGGGTGTGTCGTTGTCATTCAACACATAATGAAGTTGAAGGCCAGAGCAGTGACCTTCTCAAAGTCACTCGGTACTGTGAAGGGACTTCCTTGTTTCGTTACGGCATTTATTTTCCTCCTACAACTTAACAGGGTGGACGTCCATAGTATAAGAGAAATGCATATTATAACGCCCAAAAAGTGCGTTTAGATCAGTGCTTTTTACTCATATTTCTGCACAAAGTGGGATATTTGGATGAGGTGGTCTCTAAGATCTATTTCACTTTTAAACCCTAGATCTGACTTATTTAAACAGCATTTACTAAGATGCGTTCTGAAGCACAATACACCCAAGAAATATTCCTAGGAAAGCATGTTTCATGGTCAAATATGTTTGGAAAATATTCCCAGTTGTACCCCTAATTAAAGATTTATAATGCACATTGTAATATCCAAGGTTCTGATAAGTCCTGCAATGAAAGCTTGCATACCTATTTAATCTATTTCCTGGATGTACTGGATTCTGGACCCCCCCCCCCCCACATAACATTTATTAACATTTGGTGAAACTTCTTCGCTATTTAACACACTTTAGAAACACTAGAACAATTGTAAAATTCGTGAATCCTCATCTCCTTCATTTCTTGCCTTCTAGTCTTCTCTCTGTGGGTAGTTCTGTCTCAGGAAGGATCATGGGCAGGGAGCAGGAGTGGGAGGAGAGAGTCCATTTAAAGCTACCCGGGGCCCATGTTCAGTGTCTGCTTACAAGAACAACTCACAGCTCTTAAAGCTCCAGGAGAGTTCACTCATGAAAAGCCAGAACCCGAACTCAAACCTGAGCTGTTCCACAAGCAACAGATATGGCTACAGCAGTTTTTGAAACTTTGATGCAAGAAATATGTCGATGCTCTCTCTATATTTATCTATAAACCCATTTATAGTGACAAAAAGTGATAGCCCTTCTGTTTTGACCAGCCCTTTAAGGATTTCCCCCTCTTCTCCCCTTTAAGCGGGAAATACAATGCCCATATAAAATGGCATCTCCACAGTGCCTGTCGTTTATGGAAATTGTCACTTCCTCCAGGATGGCTTCCCTGACTGCAGACTGATCTGATCTGCTTTTTCGGCTTGCATGACCACCTGGGCTACTCTATGAGAGCCGTTATCAGGGCTGATAATTAGACATTTCAGTGGTTCTTTTCTTAATGTCTGCTTCTCCCATGAGACTGCAAACCTCATGAGGACAGGGGCCCATGCCTGTCTTGCCTGCGTTGTGCATGCAGCACCCAGCACAACCAGCAAGCAGTAGGAAGTGAAGAAATATTTGTTGGGTGAGCGAATGAGTGAACAAATTTCTGTGCTAAGAAGTAGGCCTCATCTGCCTGGGCCCTACATCAATCCCTCGAGCTCCTCTGCTCTCAACTTTGATGTCACTTTTCTATTGAAATCCTAGCTCACTCTTGGGGTTTGATGCACGCTCTGGTGTCTCTGATCTCCTGACCTTGGCTCCCTGCCACCCCTCTTGGCGACATCACTCACAAACCACTAGGTAACGCCCACCCATCACAACCACCACAGCCCACCTTCCATCTACCCCATCGGGCTTGACCCCAATCATATTTCCTGAGGCTGGGAAGACCACCAAAGGGGTTTGTGATTTGTTACCTATAAATAAAATCATTGACTTTTAAACATCAAAGCTACCTTAAAGGCCATTTGTTCAACTTCATCTTTTGTCCAATGAAGAAAGTAGCAAGCAGACAAGATACGTGAATTGTCCTTGGACAGAGAGCAAGATGAAAAAGAAGACTCTGGGTGTCCCTTCAGCAAGGGACATTCTGTGTCAGCATTAATTTCAAAACGGTGTCTGCTTGTTTTTCTTTTTTTTTAAGTAAAAACTCTGATACATGCCTGACTGTTGAAAAGTGTAAGTGGATTCAAAAGTCCTGCTTAGAGAATACTTTAACAGTGCAAATTTGTACTGTTCCTTAATCCCATTTTGCAGGTGAGCAAACAGCACGACAATGAACATGAAATTAGCGAGCGGTGCTGCCGGCCTGCCTGCCTCCAAGTCCTCTGTCCTTTACTTTTTTGAGCCCCGAGCACCATTTCAGACCACAGCAGACCACGAGCTGCGGAAAAGTAGAGATCACGTCTTCTTTACCTTTGGCAACACCAGAGCTCGAAGCAGCCGTGAGCTCAACATTGCTTCTGCGAAAGACGGGCAGGATTAAGAGAGGGCCGTACATTTGTCTAACAAATACTTAGAAACCAAAGATAAACATTTACCTCCTTAAGCTGAATAGATTTATAGAGGACAATTTGTCTGATTGCAGATGCTTTGGAAATAAAAATCTGGACAAGTCTTGTGCAAAGAGCCTGGATATAGGTGTAATTGCAGTGATGGGTTGCCCTCCAAATTTACACGCAGAGATGGTGGTAGAAGGAAGGTAGGAAGCACTGAGGGACACATGTCCTTACCAGTCAACCTGATATAACCAACATGCACACCTGTGTGTGCGTGTGTGCGCGTGTGCACCCATGCGTGTGTGCGTGTGAGTGTGCGTAGTAGTAGTAGCCAGATGATTTGAGATAATTGTTTGAAAGGATAGACCGTTAAGAATCTGCATACATGAATATGAATATATGGGAAGAAGTGCAATTTTAATACTTTTGTGTGTATATATATATATATATATATATATATATATATTAACCCTTCTTTAGAGGTTCTTAACAAGTAGACTCAATAAATGTAATTTGACTGGTAATGAACACATTGAGTATTTCCCAAGTGCCCTCTTTGTCCTTTTGCGTAGCTTCAAGCCATCCTTTGTCATGACATTTGTCACTTACTTAAACAAGCTCTCTTTTCCATTTATGTCCCAAAGGTGAACCTCACCCACGCCCCGGCATGTGAGACCCAGAAACTCCAGAAGGAGAGGGTATTTTAAGCTAAGTTGTATGATATATAAAATTGTAGTCTCTGCCTCCCAAGGATGGCAAAGAATAAAAATGTTAAGGCATCTTAGCACATTGCTTGGCACAGGGCACGCGCTCGTGCCCCAGCTACTATTTATTAACGCTCCGTGGGGAGGGGGTGAATCCGGGCTGCAGGGGGGAAAGGCAGGGCGGAAGAACGACCTGGCGACCAGATAATGCTCATTTCGTCCAGGTCTCCTGGGAGTGTTTTGGTAATTACTCCAGCTTCTTCAACAGCTTGTGATTTGTCCAGTGCCAGGGAACCTGGATTTGCATCGCGCGATGCATAATTCATATGGCACGGACAGCAATTATGAGCTAATTGAGGGGTGTAATGTTTAAAGAAAGGATCCATTATGAGGAACATAAGGGACGTTGGGAGGGAAGAAGCTCTTGAATCCATGGAGGCTCATTCTCTCTAATTCAGCTTTCTTTAAGATGACTCTAATTGTCTCTTGAAGGGCACGGAAGTTCTCCTCTCCAGCAAGAGGCCCTGGGGGCTGGGGGGCAGGAGCTGCTCCTCCTGTAGGAAGAGGGCTCGGGGTGGGCTGGGTGGGCTCCTCTTTCTCACGCGCTTGTGTGGTTAACCTTCCAGGCACATCGTACCATATTACCATAGCGACAGTCACCCAGGTTAACCTCATTAGAGGGGGTGTAATGTTACCAGGACCATCATTTCTGAATCAAAAGTCAGGACCATTTCCTGGGGGGGGGGGG